>CM022302.1:84381179-84396212 GCA_011799875.1 Thinopyrum elongatum | reverse complement strand
GACGTTGATGACTGCAGCTGGGGCGCGCCATGCGAGCGGCCAAGCTTCGTGACATGAGGTCACTACAGGTAGTCAGTCAATACTTCCAATACCATTTTGCATTTTTCTGAGGTCGATATTATGATAATGCAAATCAGTTGAGAGTTTCGCTAGGTAGTATGGAAAAGAAATTGCTAAATCTGTTAATTACCTACTTGATTTGAGGTGGACACTAGTAGAAAAAGGCCCATTGTCCCGGTTCCAGAGGCCCATTGTCCGGTTCTGGAACCGGGACTAAAGGTCGGACTAAAGCCCAAACCTTTAGTCCCGGTTCGCCTACGAACGGGATAGATGGGGCTCCACATGGCCTTCTAAGGCTTGCCCAGGCAGGAGGGCCTTTTGTCCCGGTTGGTAGCACCAACGGGACCAAAAAGCATCCACGCGTCAGCAGTTCAGGGGTGGGGGTTTTGTTTTTTTGAAAGGGGGGGGGGGGGTTTGGCGGTTTTGGGGGTTTTGTAGGGTTAATTTAGGGGTTTAATAATTGTGTTAGCTAGCAATAGAGAGAAGTGTCCTCTCTTATCTCCGTGCTTGGTCGACGCTACGTACTATACGTATAGAGAGGACTCGACACGCTAGCTAGTAAGCAAATGAAGGAAACCATTAAGTACACAAAGATCGTCATGAACATATACAGAGAGAAGTGATCGACCTCTCCTTCTCCGAGAGATTGGTCGAACAATAAGTTTTTGATATCTATCCGACGCTACTCGCTACATATATACATATAAGATTCTTACAATCCCTAACATCTGATGTCAAATTCCACATGGTATTCTCCGGCTTTATTTGACGTTGGTCAAGAAAGAATCCCGCCAATTCCTCTTGGATTGCTCGTATGCGATCTTGTGGTAGGAGTTCATCCCGCATCTGCCACATCTAATTTGAAGAAGGGGGGTCAATACATATATATGAATGAAACTCAACACAAATGATGGTATAAAAAAAATTGTGAATATTATGCTTACACACTTAATTGTTTTTTAGAGTAGCCCCGCTCACAGGTCATGTGGCGATGAACTTGCAACGTAGTATCCACAAAAATCTTTCCGCCCTTCTGCCACAACACTTTACAAGAATAGAGGTCAAACAAACTGATAAGCAAGAATGATAAATGTATTGATGAAACTAGCTAGAATCAATGGGAGATGCGCGGAACTAGAGTAGTACTTACTTTCGGGTGTGTAAATCGAAGCTTCTGCGGTGAACTCTTTGCAACCCTGCCAGACAAAGAAAACAATTACTTGATATCAGGAAATGAATAAAGTTGCCGATATGGTGCGATAACGATCGATCGAACTTACTTCTCGAGCATTTTAGTCATGGCCGCATACTCCTTGGGATCTTTTCATCTCGAGTCTAAGACGGTTACTAGTCCCTGCTCAAGCTTAATCTGTAGGAGAATAAAGTGGAGCTGCGCACGCATGCAAACTATCAATTAATTACTATAACCTCGAGTAATAAGGGAAACCGAATATGCAGAGACAGTAACACTCACTTGAAGTTGTAAGGAAAGAGTATTTTATCTTTGTTTTGATTTTTAAGCAACGATTGTAGCAAGTGGCCTCGGTTTCTTTGGCATTAATTTACCGTCCATTCATCTATGAGATTTGTGTTAATGAACCCAATACATAGATTTGTGCTTTTCCGCATTCGACGATCTTTAATCTGCATATATAGTGAGGATAATTATATATACAAGCAATGAAAGAGCTGAGCTGTATATAGAGACTTAATCAAGAAGTAGTACTTACAGACAGTAGCAAGTGAGATATTTTATCGAGGGCCTTTTGATTGAAAAACTGGAAGAACTCTCAAATGGAACAGACAACAGCAATTTCCAACGAGGTCGTGCTCCTCTTTAACTCTCAGCGTTAAAGTATCCTCCAGACTCGCTGCAGGTGTCCATGACACTCTTGGAATCTTCGCATCATCGTTGTTAGAGGAGGATGACTAGGTTTGACGAGAGGCTTCCCATACGGTATTTGAGTTCGTCCACCTCCATGTATCAAAAGTGCATTGTCGGGCAGGTAATCTGCAGGATTGGTACCGAACACCATCCCCGGATGATTAGCGATGATATCGCTAGACACCTTGAGCGGGGGGCATGATTGGTTCGCTTGTTCGCCAAGCTGGGGAATTTTTTCCCACTTGTTTGTTCTGCTAACCTTTGATTACTGCAAGTACTTCCCGACTGCTTCGCTTCCTGATATGTCCTTTCAATATGCGCTCATAGTTGGTTTGCGGCGGAGACGATGGTGGTCGCTTCAGGGCATCGAGAGTGCACTTCGCTTTCACCGGATCTATCGTCTCCTTCGGAGGTGGAGGTTTCTTTGCAAAAAAGTCCCTCATTGGGCACGAGAGATGTCCTTGTTTTCCTTGTCGGTCTCTCATATGGTAACTTTCCAGAGGCTTGAGAGATGGACCGTATCTAAATTGCCTCCCGCCTCTACTTGTACTGCTAGTCGCCGGAGCGGTGGGGCTCTCTTTCCACGTTGCTTACGGGGCGGGAGAAGGAGGTGGAGTGCTCCTACGCGCCGGAGGAGCCGAGCAGCGCATCGTCTTCGCCGTTGCTGACGAGTCGGAGGAGGAGGTGGACTGCTCGGACGCGGCGGGGAGGTGAAGGAGGAGGCGGAGTGGCCACACGCGCGGAGCAGCCGGAGAAGGAGGCAGAGTGCCCTGATCACTCGCTGGAGGAGGCGGATTGCCCTGACTCGCCGGAGGAGGAGGACGAGGCGAAGGCGTTAGTTGGAAGCTTGATGAGCTCCTTCGCCATAGACATGGAGTCTTCAGAGCAAGACATAGCTGAGTGTCCCCTCCCCTCTCACCGGTAGGGTGGTCAAGCTCGAGCTCCTCAAATCCTTCGTTATTTCATCCACCATCACAACAGCATAGCCTTGTGGAATCGGACGGCAGTGAAAAGTGCGTCGGGTTCAGGAGGTGCAATAGAGCCGACAGCCGCCTTGACTTTGAGGTTCTGCCATTGCGTCATAAGGTGGCAATGTTGAGCCTCGTGATAGCATCCACGGGGTAGCTGGAGCCGTGAAGTCAGGCGCTGAAGGAGCTCGGTGGAAGCCACGCTGCTCTCCACTGAGATGGCGGGGTAGCTTCTGGGGTAGCTCCGGCAGGTCGCTGGCTGTCAACTGCTTGTTCCTTAGCTTTTGGACCCTTTCATTCAGCTTCTGCAGTTCGCTCAGCTCCTGTTTCCTCTTCCTCTCCGGGTTTTGTAACCGCCTGCGCGGGAAACCCAACCTTCCACGCAACGGAGCCTGCTGGCGCCTCGTGTTCGTCCTGGTGCTCAGGATTCCCGAGGGCCTGTGTGAGCTCGTCGTTCTCTCGTCGGGAACGAAAGTCCCTTGCTGCGCTACGGCGAATAACTTCTGAAGCTTCTGACCGGTATTCAAGTGCTCGTCGTCCAAACGCACTTCCCTGTTTCAGGGTCCAAGGTTCCCCCAACCCCGAAAAACCAAGTTTGAAAAGTCTGGCCAGTGCAATGTCTCTGGTTCGACCCCTTTATCAAGCAGGTCATTCTCAGCCTTGTCCCACAATGGCCGGGCTTTGAGGTAGCCACCTGACCCCGTGGATGATGATGCTCCTTATTTGCAGCATTTAACTTGTTTGTCGCTGACATCTTCTTACTCTTCTCCGATGTCTTGTAGGCCACAAATGCGGGCCAGTAGCTCTTATCTTCTCAAATCGCCCGGTAAATTCTAGAGTCTTCCCTTTGTCACAAAAGTTGATTTCAACTCATTCTTCCACCTCCTGAATAGATCTGCCATCTTCTTAAGGCATGAGCCTTGACCAATGGCTCTATAACTGGCTTATCCGGAACCTCCGCTGGCGGTAGGGTGGAAATTTGCCTGAGCGCGGTCCAAAGATATCTTTCTGTCTATCGTGACATAAGACACTAGAGGGTCTTCCTTTTAGGCTGATTCCGTGGTGGTTGCTGATCGGGATCATGTCCCTAACCAGAACCCCGCATTGAGAGCAAATGCTTCCTTGGTCCGGCTGGGTTCAATCGGTTGGCCATCGCCCTTGATTGCTGTGATCGTGAACCTTTCATCCTGGCGCAACCTTTTCTTCGGGCCTCGTCTCATTACGAAGTTTGGCTCGATCCAGAGGGGTAGAAAAGAAGAAAGAAGAGAGTTTAATGTGTACATACCAAAACAATTAATGCATCAATTAGCTAGTCAGCACAGGCTTAATTAATAATATACCTCGCCGGACTTTGCAACAGCTCCTTCCTCCGTCGGTCATCGGAGCCGTCATCACGGTCTCCTTCTTCCACCGGCATTCGGTCACCAGAGCCATCATGATCATGTCCTTCCACCTCATTGTTCGATCACCAGGCCTACTTCAGCCTCTCCTTCCAGACCATCGGTGTCATGAGATATGACATGACATCACCTCCTCCGCGGATGATGTCCCCCAACAACTCTTCTTCTTCGAAGTCTCTTTGATGATCCATAGTTTCTTGCAAATATTACAACTGGCAATAATATACAAACATGAGAGATGGATATATTAGTGGCAAACGTAGACCTAGCTAGCTCGACGCTTATACGGTTTGGGGTGGCCCTCGACAACGCTTCTAGGGTTTGGGCCGGACCGCCTCTCTCATGAATGCCGACGTCCGGACCGACAAGGGATTTAACAAATGATGCCATTCTGGATGTGCAGAAAATGGTCCCTATTTTTCCTGATCTCATCTACCCTTCTATATGTCACGTTGTCTAGTGTCAAAGGATTCAAGAAAACCATGGCTTCATCATTAGCCGGAAGTAACAGGCGTATGATGGTATGAAGCTCTCCAAAATTATTTTGGAATGGAGTCCCGGATAGGATAATTAGTTTATTGGTACGAAGTTCAGCAAGAGCCTTCCGAATATCACTATTTGGAAGGCCTTTGCTGAAATTCGTACCAAAAAGCGAATTATTCTATCCAGGACTCCGTTTCCAAACAACTTGAAGGCTTCGTGCATCATACACCTGTACTTCCGGCTAATGATGAAGCAATGGATTCTTCAATACTTTGATAGACAAGTGACATATAGAAGAATATATATATAGATGAGATCAGAAAAAAAATGGATCAACTTGTGCACATCCTAATGGGGGCATTCTGATAAATCTATATATGTCAAAATTCAAACTTTGACATATGATAAATGTTGCATATGTCAAAATTAAACTTGACATATGATCAAACTTGATAATGATCAAATGTTGCATATGTCAAAATTCAAACTTGACATATGATCAAATGTTGATATATGTCCCCGTGAATAAAATGATACATAGACTTGTTCGGGCGAGAGGGGGTTGATCGAAGTCCCCCCTCATGTCGAAGTTACCGGAGTTATCTTCTAATGGTTTGGGTGGCCTCGAGAGTTTGTCGGGTAGGGGCGGGAGGGGTAGGAGATCGACAATGCTTTTTTTCTAGGGTTTTGGTGGCCTCGAGAGTTGGTCGCCCGGTATATAGAGAAGGGGGGTGAACATTTTACCTTAGTAACTTAGAAAAAAAAGTTATCGGGGAGGGGGTATATCGACCCCTCCCCCTCATGTCAAAGTTATCGGTGAGGGGCTTATCGACAACGACACATATAGCCACATACATATAAAAAAATCTATGAACATCCATACATACATATAGCCACATACAATATATGGCTATGAAAAAAATTCATCATATAAAAAAATGTTATCGGGGGGGTATATCGACCCCCCCCCCCTCATGTCTAATTTATCGGGGAGGGGCTATATCGACAACGACATATACATATAGCCATATACATAAAAAAAAATTCTATGAACATCCATATATACATACATATAACCACATACATATATATGGCTATGAAAAATGCTATGAAAAAAAAATATCATATAAAAAAATGCTATGAACAAAACAATTAATACATATATGAACAAAACATTTTATGAACATCCATACATCATAGCCGCATACAATTAATATATATACATTATATATGAACAAAACAATTTTCATCACATAAAAAATATCAACATAATAAAAAAACACAGAGGGCGGCGGCTACACGGTGGGGGCGGGCCGGGGCAGGGGCGCGCGCGGCGGGCGCGCTCGGGGGCGGGGCAGCAGGCCGGCGGGGGCAGGGGCGCGGGGTCGGGGACAATGACGGCGACCGCGACGGCGACCGCGACGATGGGGGCGGGCCGGGGCACAGGGGCGCGCAGTGCGGGCGAGGGGCGCGCGCGGCCGGGCGAGGGAGCGGGGAGGGGCGTCGGTGAGGGTGCGTCGTCGAGGGCATCGGCGAGGGGCTCGGGGAGGAGAGAGCGCGTCGGCGAGGGCGAGGGCGCGGTCCGGCAGCCTGGCGGCGTCGTGCTGTTCGGCGTGGCGTCGGGGAGGAAGATGAACTCGGACTGAAAATTTCTAAGTGTACCTTATATAGCCGGAGCATTGGTCCCGGTTCGTTGGCACCAACCGGGACCAATGCCCCCCTTTAGTCCGGTTGGTGAGGTGAGCATTGGTCCCGGTTCGTGGGACCAACCGAGACCAAGGGCTTGCATAGCGGCGTGGTGGTGGGAGTTTAGTCCCACCTCGCTAGTTGAGAGCGCCCGCCACCGGTTTATAAGCTCGACTGCCTCATCACTATTGAACTCCTCTGAACAAGGCCTATGGCTAATCTGAAACTGCTATGCCTGTGGGCCTGTTGGGCCTTCTGCGGGCCTGAATCCTGGCCCAACTAGCTGGGTTTCTAGTCGTATTCAGGCCGTGGTGGCCCAGTGGTGGCATTTTTTTCTGTTTTCTTTTTTGCTTTTTTCTTTTTGCAGTTTTCCAGTGATTCTTTTTGCTGTTAGGTCACAAAAATTATAGACTTTCTGTTAGTGCCATTAATTTTCAAATTTGATAGTTTAAATTTGAATTCTTTTAAACTTGTGTGAATATCTAGTTGCGAATAACTTTACATAAAAAATAGATATCGAGTGATTCTTTTTCGCTATTTAATATTATGTGTTTTATCATTATATTAAATTTCGTAATTTTTAGGTTATTTTAAATGTCTGATTTAATCAAGAACAGATTTTGTTCTTTTAGTTTGCTATTAAAGTTTCTAACAAAAAATTTCTTTATGAAAATTCATTTTGCCATTAATGTTTTGAAAAGAAAATACTTTGATAATTTTAGTTGCATAAATTTTATATAATTTTAGTTTAAAAAATACTAGAGGTTTATAAAAGCTTTTTAGTTGATTCCTTTTGCTATTAGAGTTTTATAAAAGATTTTTAGTTGATTTTTTTGCTATTGAAGAATATTATAGTTTTGTTTTAGTTGATCATAACAGAATATTTTAATTGATTATTTTAAGTTCATTCGTTTTGCTATTAGTCTTCTTTTTTGCGCCAAATGACCCTGAAATTGAAAAGCATAACAATGAACTCTGAAAAGGTCGAAGTTGGATGGTATCATCATTTCACCCACATAGCATGTGCTAAAAAGTTGAGAGGGTTACGGCAAAACCTGGATATACTTCGTGTACAAAACGGGCAATCTCTTTCGAAGTATCAGGGTTTCAAACAAAACTCGTCTGTTACAAAGGGATTTCATTTTTTTGAACTTATTTGAACTCCAGACTTTTTGTGTGTTCAAAATGCACCATTCAAAGCCACATCATCAATTTTCAACCCTTTCTGACTTCATTTGTTATTTTTCATTCATTTACTGATTTTTTGAGCTATATGACCCCGAAATTGAAAAGCACTACAAATGAACTCTGAAAAGGTGAAAGTTGGCATTGTATCATCATTTCACCCACCTCTACAACAGGAACCCCCTTCAGCAACGTATTGATGCATTGTCGTATGTCTATATAACTGTTGCTAAGTCTACACCAACGGACTATTATGCCTTGCCTTTGGTGGCGTTGGAAGGGTCTACAACAACGATATAATTGCATTGGTAATCGAAGTGAAGATGCGTTGCAATGAAGCAACGTATATAGTTGCGGTCCTAACAACATTTCGTATGCGTTGGTCATAAAATACACCAACTAATTTTCAAGGAGACAAACAGACGCTTCTGTGCATTGCAAACATAGCATGAAATACTATTTTTTATATTGTGAACAATAATTAGGTAGATACCAATGTGCAAACGAGCAGTAATCCAGCGACCAGAAATAGCTCATATATTAAATCAACCGGGTTGCATTACATTAACACAATCCAAATAATACATTCATGATTTTCTATACATTGACCATGAAAATTACATTCTACAACTTTGGTTTAAAACTATCTGGTAGCAGCCCCATTCTCCACTTTGCAATCAACAACTTGGCCATGCATCATCAATTCATCCATTCATCTTGGCAATCTTCAGCAACAAAGAACTGACGAATGAATAAAGTATATAGAGAAAAAAATTCAGGTCAATAGAGAAATAAAAAAGGAGCAACATACAAAGGTTGAAGGCCATGCGTAAGATTTAGTCACTACCATCTTCATCTTCCCACGATTCATGCTGGCTGATAATATTTCTATGAACTTAATGGAATACCTTCCATGACATTGTTACTGGATTAATCGTCACCACCCCATCCATTGCTCAGTATTGGGTCTGAATGGCAAAGTGCCAATCCAAAAATGAAATAACAGAATAAAAGTTTAGCATATAGAGATGGAAGACCGCATGTAACACTTAAATATTCTGGAGTTGATCCTTTTGTGAGGGAAGGCTCACATCAGTTCAGTTAATCTCAATGATCAAGAAAATCCTTGTCATTTCTTTTACCATAAGAGACTCGATTAATTTTCACAATGCATAGATCTGAACTAGGCATCCCATTGTGTTAGGCACTCGTCTAAAATTTGTCCTTTATTTTTCCTTTTCATGTGCCGCAAGCCAAATATACATCAGGATCATATATCTAGCATTGTAGACATGCATGTCGTAACTAACATATTTTTTCATGGCACAAAAAGAAAAATCATATCCTAAGGTCAAAGATTATGGTGACGTTAAGGCATCTAGACTGTAATATACACAAAAAATGTAAATGTATACTGCCACTGAGTAATTGTAACTTTAATTAAGATACCCACACATACAATGTTCTTTTTTTGTCCAACCATTTAATAAAGGAAGTGTAACTTGAAATACCTATTTTTTTGCGGGGGTAACTTCAACTAACCTGACAAAAAGAAAACTTGAACTAAGATAAGAAAACTGGTCGTGTAACTTACATTTAGGTGTACATTTCGTTCCACCGAACTCTTGCAGACCGACACAAGTCCCTTGGACAACACTGTCGTGTACACTAGAACACAATTTCCTCTCATGAATATAGAATTCCTAAACTGGCCACTAAGCATCATCAATCACACCAAAACTAATCAATCACCAAATATACTAAAATAGCAGATTCATATAAAAAACACTTTTGATTAGAACAATCATTGCAATATCCCGAAGAATCCATCCTTCCAAACATAAAAAATAATGGATCAATTCAGATTATTTTCTTGCGGCAAGGATACCTGTGTGGCTTTTTATGTACATTAGTTTGCATTAACAATTTCCACGATTGTACGGTGCATCAGCATGAGTACGCTAGAAATATAAACTTGCAGAAGCACACAATATAGTAACTCACGGGTCTCAACAAGTTTTTCGTAGCAGATCTGAGGCCAAAACAAGTTGGACCAAACAAATCCTCTCTCCTGCTAAGAATAAAAAAGAATAGAATAAATTCTGGGTCGAAGCTCTAGTATGTACGGCTATCGGAGGGGATTAAGTGGGCTGATGCAGCTTGGTTTTAGGATTGGAGGGAATCGATAGTTAGGGATTATGGTTATCCCATACCTTGGCAGGATGAACAGAGGGCCAGAGGATGTGTCGAGTAGGTCCTTGTCTCTGGTAGTCAATGCATGTCTCCAATGTCGCCATGGTGGCACTAGTACGAGAAAGGATTGTGGTAAACAATGAGCGCTTAGAGTTACAGAGTCTCAAAGGCAGGAATGAAAAGGAGAGGGGACAAAACCCATCGCTAGGCATTCTATGATTTACGAACTGAAGTGACGTGGATGCCGGTGCAAACTAGCGCTGGGGCGGTGGATCAGACTGATGTTCAAGGTAGCGCAGCCGTAGATTGTCGCCACGATGACTGGAAAAGAATCTGCCATGGCTTGACACAGAAACAAAAGATAAGGTAAGAGAAGAGGGTGTCTCTCGCAACAAAAAGAAAAGAGAAGAGGGTGTCAGGGGAGGAGTGGCTTACTGAACCGTCAGCGGCGTCAGAGTAGAGTTGCCAAGGCCGAGACGGCAGCCGTCCGTGCGGAGATGTGCCGCGGGGTGGTAGTAGGGCCATAAACAGAGGAGGCGCTGGTGACCCTGGCCACTAGGGCTCCTGCTGGCCGCATGAGGGCACGGAGGACGTCATCATGGCGGGGCATCCGAGGAGGGCATTGCGGGGTAGCCGGTCCGGTGAGCGGCGGCGTGGGTAGAGCGCCGGAGCTAGCCAGATTCGGCGGCGGCGGCGGCGTAGTATTCACGGAGAGAAAGTATTTGGCTTGTATGCATGGTACTATTTGGACGGAGAAGTTAGAGATAAGTGTGAAGTTTTTTTTCTATAGAGATAAGTGAAGGTGGGGGGACAGGGAGTTAGCGATATGGAGGGTGGCGAGGTGGGAGGTCGAGCAAACAACACATCGCTAGGATTCGTTGGTAGAAATGTGTTGTCATAGGGGTTTTTTGTTGTAGTGCGCATAGCATGTGACTAAAAAGTTGAGAGGGTTACGGCAAAAACAGATGCACTTCGTGTACAAAACGGGCAATCTCTTTCGAAGTATCAGAGTTTCGAACGAAAACTCGTCTGTTACAAAGGGATTTCATTTTTTTAACTTATTTGAACTCCAGACTTTTTGTGTGTTCAAAATGCACCATTCAAAGCCACATCATCAATTTTCAACCCTTTCTGACATCATTTGTTATTTTTCATGCATTTACTGATTTTTTTGAGCTATATGACCATGAAATTGAAAAGCACTTCAAATGAACTCTGAAGAGGTGGAAAATTGGCATGGTATCATCATTTCACCACATAGCATGTGCTAAAAAGTTGAGAGGGTTACGGCACAAAACTGGATGCACTTTGTGTACAAAACGGACAATCTGTTTCGAAGTATCAGGTTTTCATACGGAAACTCGTCTGTCACAAAGGGATTTCATTTTTTTGAACTTATTTGAACTCCAGACTTTTTCTGTGTTCGGAATGCACCATTCAAAGCCACATCATCAATTTTAAACCCTTTCTGAATTCATTTGTATTTTTCATGCATTTACTGATTTTTTGAGCTACATGACCCTTAATTAAATTGAAAAGCACTTCAAATGAACTCCAAAAAGGTTGAAAGTTGGCATGGTATCATCATTTCACCCACCATAGAATGTGCTAAAGAGTTGAGAGGGATACGGCAAAAAATGGATGCACTTCGTGTACAAACGGACAATCTCTTTTGAAGTATTAGGGTTCCATACGGAAACTCGTCTGTTACAAAGGGATTTCATTTTTTTGAACTTATTTGAACTCTAGACTTTTGTGTGTTCAAAATGCACCATTCAAAGCCACTCATCAATTTTCAACCCTTTCTGACTCATTTGTTATTTTTCATGTGCATTTACTGATTTTTTTGAGCTATATGACCCTGAAATTGAAAAGCACTTCAAATGAACTTTGAAAAGGTGGAAAGTTGTCATGGTATCATCATTTCTCCCACATAGAATGTGCTAAAAAGTTGAGAGGGGTACGGAAAAAAATGGATGCACTTAGGGTACAAAACGGACAATCTCTTTTGAAGTATCAGGGTTTCATACGGAAACTTGTCTGTTACAAAGGGATTTCATTTTTTTGATCTTACTTGGACTCCAGACTTTTTGTGTGTTCAAAATGCACCATTCAAAGCCACACCATCAATTTTCAACCCTTTCTGACTTCATTTGTTATTTTTCATGCATTTACTGATTTTTTTTAGCTATATGACCCTGTAATTGAAAAGCACTTCAAATGAACTCTGAAGAGGTTGACAATTGGCATGGTATCATCATTTCACCTACATAGCATCTGCTAAAAAGTTGAGATGGTTACGGCAAAAACTGGATGCACTTCATGTACAAAGCGGACAATCTGTTTCGAAGTATCAGGGTTTCATACGGAAACTTGTCTGTTACAAAGGGATTTCATTTTTTGAACTTATTTGAACTCCAGACTTTTTGTGTGTTCAAAATGCACCATTCAAAGCCACATTGTCAATTTTCAACCCTTTCAGACTTCATTTGTTATTTTTCATGCATTTACTGATTTTTTTTAGCTATATGACCCTGAAATTGAAAAGCACTTCAAATGAACTCTGAAGAGGTTGAATGTTGGCATGGTATCATCATTTTACCCACATAGCATGTGTTAAAAAGTTGAGAGGGATACGGCAAAAAATGGATGCACTTCGTGTACAAAACGGACAATCTCTTTTGAAGTATCAGGGTTTCATACGGAAACTCGTCTGTTACAAAGGGATATCATTTTTTTGCACTTATTTGAACTCCAGACTTTTTGTGTGTTCAAAATGCACCATTCAAAGCCACATCATCAATTTTCAACCCTTTCTGACTTCATTTGTTATTTTTCATGCATTTACTGTTTTTTTTAGCTATATGACCCTGAAATTGAAAAGCACTTCAAATGAACTCTGAAGAGGTTGACAATTGGCATGGTATCGTCATTTCACCCACATAGCATGTGCTAAAAATTTGAGAGGTTTACGGCAAAAACTGGATGCACTTCGTGTACAAAACGGACAATCTGTTTCGAAGTATCAGGGTTTCATACGGAAACTCGTCTGTTACAAAGGGATTTCATTTTTTTGAACTTATTTAAACTCCAGACTTTTTGTGTGTTCGGAATGCACCATTCAAAGCCACATCATCAATTTTAAACCCTTTCTGAATTCATTTGTTATTTTTCATGCATTTACTGATTTTTTTGAGCTACATGACCCTTAATTAAATTGAAAAGCACTTCAAATGAACTCTAAAAAGGTTGAAAGTTGGCATGGTATCATCATTTCACCCACATAGAATGTGCTAAAGAGTTGAGAGGGATACGGCAAAAAATGGATGTACTTCGTGTACAAAACGGACAATCTCTTTTGAAATATCAGGGTTCCATACGGAAACTCGTCTGTTACAAAGGGATTTCATTTTTTTGAACTTATTTGAACTCCAGACTTTTTGTGTGTTCAAAATGCACCATTCAAAGCCACATCATCAATTTTCAACCCTTTCTGACTTCATTTGTTATTTTTCATGCATTTACTGATTTTTTTGAGCTATATGACCCTGAAATTGAAAAGCACTTCAAATGAACTCTGAACTATGTGGGTGAAATGATGATACCATGCCAATTTCAACCTTTCAGAGTTCATTGAAGTGCTTTTCCAATTTCAGGGTCATATGCTCAAAAAATTAGTAAATGCATGAAAAATACAAGTGAAGTCAGAAAGGGTTGAAAATTGATGATGATGTGGTTTGATGTGCATTTTGAACACACAAAAAGTCTTAGTTCAAATAAGTTCAAAAAAATGAAATCCCTTGTAAACACGAGTTTCCGTATGAACCCTGATACTTCGAAACAGATGGTCCGTTTTGTACACGAAGTGCATCCAGTTTTTGCCGTAACCTCTCAAATTTTAGCACATGCTATGTGGTGAAATGACGATACCATGCCAACATTCAAGTCTTCAGAGTTCATTTGAAGTGCTTTTAAATCAGGGTCATATAGCTAAAAAAACATAAATGCATGAAAAATAACACAATGAAGTCAGAAAGGGTTGAACATTGATGAGTGGCTTTGAATGGTTCATTTTGACACACAAAAGTCGGAGTTCAAAAAGTTCAAAAAAATGATATCCCTTTGTAACAGACGAGTTTCCGTATGAAACCCTGATACTTCAAAGAGATTGTCCGTTTTGTACACGAAGTGCATCCATTTTTTGCCGTATCCCTCTCAACTTTTTAGCACATGCTATGTGGGTAAAATGATGATACCATGCCAACATTCAACCTCTTCAGAGTTCATTTGAAGTGCTTTTCAATTTCAGGGTCATATAGCTAAAAAAAATCAGTAAATGCATGAAAAATAACAAATGAAGTCCGAAATGGTTGAAAATTGACGATGTGGTTTTGAATGGTGCATTTTGAACACGACAAAAGTCTGGAGTTCAAATAAGTTCAAAAAAATGAAATCCCTTTGTAAAAGAGAGTTTCCGTATGAAACCCTGATACTTCGAAAAGATGTCCGCTTTGTACACCGAAGTGCATCCAGTTTTTGCTGTAACCCTCTCAACTTTTTAGCACATGCTATGGGGTGAAATGATGATACCATGCCAATTGTCAACCTCTTCAGAGTTCATTTGAGTGCTTTTCAATTTCAGGGTCATATAGTTAAAAAAAATCAGTAAATGCATGAAAAATAACAAATGAAGTCAGAAAGGGTTGAAAAATTGACGATGTGGCTTTGATAAGGTGCATTTGAACACACAAAAGTTGGAGTTCCAATAAGTTCAAAAAAATGCATCCCTTTGTACAGACGAGTTTTGTATGAAACCCTGATACTTCGAAACAGATTGTCCGTTTTGTACACGAAGTGGCATCCCTTTGATTCCGTAACCCTCTCAACTTTTAGCACATGCTATGTGGGTGAAATGATGATACCATGCAATTTCAACCTCTTCAAGTTCATTTGAAGTGGCTTTTCAATTCAGGGTCATATAGCTCAAAAAATCAGTAAATGCATGAAAAATAACAAATGAAGTCAGAAAGGGTTGAAAATTGATGAGTGTGGCTTTGAATGGTCATTTTGAACACACAAAAAGTCTGGGTTCAAATAAGATCAAAAAAATGAAATCCCTTTTTAACAGAGAGTTTCCGTCTGAAACCCTGATACTCAAAAGAGATTGTCCGTT
>CM022302.1:83961889-84376439 GCA_011799875.1 Thinopyrum elongatum | reverse complement strand
ATGAACTCCGAAGAGGTTGAAAATTGGCATGGTATCATAATTTCACCCACATAGCATGTGCTAAAAAGTTGAGAGGGTTACGGCAAAAAATGTATGCACTTCATGTACAAAACGGACAATCTATTTCGAAGTATCATGGTTTCATACGGAAACTCGTCTGTTACAAAGGGATTTCATTTTTTTGAACTTATTTGAACTCCAGACTTTTTGTGTGTTCAAAATGCACCATTCAAAGCCTCATCATCAATTTTCAATCCTTTCTGACTTCATTTGTTATTTTTCATGCATTTACTGATTTTTTTGAGCTATATGACCCTGAAATTGAAAAGCACTTCCAATGAACTCTGAAGAGGTTGAAAATTGGCATGGTATCAGGGTTCATGTACAAAACGGACAATCTGTTTCGAAGTATCAGGGTTTCCGGAAACTCGTCTATTACAAAAGGCATTTCATTTCTTCACATGTAACTGCAGTGATATTCTAGATCAAAGGCATCATCATAATAGTTGTGGAGAGAAAGTCTTCACTTTTTCTTCGCTTGTGTCCTTTGCTTATTGCACCATAACCATGGATATTCTTCATGGCTTAACAGGGTGCTTGGGTCAGCCTTGACTTTGAAGGGAGGAATTCATGAAACTTTTCATAATCTTCAGACATGTCTGTCTTACCCTCCAATCCCACGATATCTCTTTTTCCTGAAAGAACTATGTGGCGCTTTGGCTCATCCTATGATGTATTCGCTTCCTTATCTTTTCTTTTTCTCGGTTTGGTAGACATGTCCTTCATATAGAAAACCTGCGCCACATCATTGGCGAGGACGAATGGTTCGTCTGTGTACCCAAGATTGTTCAGATCCACTGTTGTCATTCCGTACTGTGGGTGTACCTGTACCCCGCCTCCTGACATATTGACGCATTTGCACTTAAACAAAGGGACCTTAAAATCATGTCCGTAGTCAAGTTCTCATATGTCCACTATGTAACCAAAATATGTGTCCTTTCCCCTCTTGGTTGCTGCATCAAAGCGGACACCGCTATTTTGGTTGGTGCTCTTTTGATCTTGGGCGATCGTGTAAAATGTATTCCCATTTATCTCGTATCCTTTGTAAGTCAATATAGTCGAAGATGGTCCCCTGGACAACGAGTACAGCTCATCAGAAACAGTGTTGTCACCTCTCAGACGTGTTTCCAACCAACTGCCGAAAGTCCTGATGTGTTCACATGTAATCCAGTCGTCACACTGCTCCGGGTGTTTGGAGCGCAGAATGTTCTTGTGTTCATCGACATACGGGGTCACCAAGGTAGAGTTCTGTAGAACTGTGTAGTGTGCTTGAGACCAAGAATGCCGTCCCTATATATTATTGAGTCCCCTCCTAGCGTGCCTTTTCCAGTCAGTCTCCCCTCATACCGCGATTGAGGGAGACCAATCTTCTTAAGGCCAGGAATGAAGTCAACACAAAACCCAATGACATCCTTTGTTTGATGGCCCATGGAGATGCTTCCTTCTGGCCTAGCGCGGTTACGGATATATTTCTTTAGGACTCCCATGAACCTCTCAAAGGGGAACATATTGTGTAGAAATACAGGGCCCAGAATGACAATCTCGTCGACTAGATGAACTAGGACGTGCGTCATGATATTGAAGAAGGATGGTGGGAACACCAGCTCGAAACTGACAAGACATTGCGCCACATCACTCCTTAGCCTTGGTAGGATTTGTGGATCGATCACCTTCTGAGAGATTGCATTGAGGAATGCACATAGCTTCACAATCGCTAATCGAACATTTTCCGGTAGAAGACCCCTCAATGCAACCGGAAGCAGTTGCGTCATAATCACGTGGCAGTCATGAGACTTTAGGTTCTGGAACTTTTTCTCTGCCATATTTATTATTCCCTTTATATTCGACGAGAAGCCAAACGGGACCTTCATACTGAGCAGGCATTCAAAGAAGATTTCCTTCTCTTCTTTGGTAAGAGCGTAGCTGGCAGGACCTTCATACTGCTTTGGAGGCATGCCGTCTTTTTCGTGCAAACGTTGCAGGTCCTCCCATGCCTCCGGTGTATCTTTTGTCTTCCCATACACGCCCAAGAAGCCTAGCAGGTTCATGCAAAGGTTCTTTGTCACGTGCATCACGTCGATTGAAGAGCGGACCTCTAGGTCTTTCCAGTAGGGTAGGTCCCAAAATATAGATTTCTTCTCCCACATGGGTGCGCGTCCCTCAGCGTCATTCGGAACAGATAGTCCGCCGGGACCCTTTCCAAAGATTACGTGTAAATCATTGACCATAGCAAGTACGTGATCACCGGTACGCATGGCGGGCTTCTTCCGGTGATCTGCCTCGCCTTTGAAATGCTTGCCTTTCTTTCGACATTGATGGTTGGTCGGAAGAAATTGACGATGCCCCAGGTACACATTCTTCCTGCATTTGTCCAGGTATATACTTTCGGTGTCAGCTAAACAGTGCGTGCATGCGTGGTATCCCTTGTTTGTCTGTCCTGAAAGGTTACTGAGAGCAGGCCAATCATTGATGGTTACAAACAGCAACGCATGCAGGTCAAATTCCTCATGTCTGTGCTCATCCCACACACGTACACCGTTTCCAATCCACAACTGTAAAATTTCTTCAACTAATGGCGTTAGGTACACATCAATGTCGTTGCCGGGTTGCTTAGGGCCTTGGATGAGTACTGGCATCATAATGAACTTCCACTTCATGCACAACCAAGAAGGAAGGTTATAGATACATAGAGTCACGGGCCAGGTGCTGTGATTGCTGCTCTGCTCCCCAAAAGGATTAATACCATCCGCGCTTAAACAAAACCATACGTTCCTTGCGTCACCTGCAAACACCTCCTAGTACTTTCTCTCGATTTTTCTCCACTGCGACCCGTCAGCGGGTGCTCTCAACTTCCCGTCTTTCTTACGGTCCTCTCTGTGCCATCGCATCAACTTGGCATGCTCTTTGTTTCTGAACAGACGTTTCAACCGTGGTATTATAGGAGGATACCACATCACCTTCGCAGGAACCCTCTTCCTAGGGAGCTCGCCGTCAACATCACCAGGGTCATCTCGTCTGATCTTATACCGCAATGCACCGCATACCGGGCATGCGTTCAAATCCTCGTACACACCGCGGTACAGGATGCAGTCATTAGGGCATGCATGTATCTTCTGCACCTCCAATCCTAGAGGGCATACGACCTTCTTTGTTGCGTACGTACTGTCGGGCAATTCGTTATCCTTTGGAAGCTTCTTCTGCAATATTTTTAGTAGCTTCTCAAATCCTTTGTCAGGAACAGCATTCTCTGCCATCCACTGCAGCAATTCCAGTACGGTACCGAGCTTTGTGTTGCCATCTTCGCAATTGGGGTACAACCCTTTTTGGTGATCCTCTAACATGCGATCGAACTTCAGCTTCTCCTTTTCACTTTTGCACTGTCTCTTTGCATTAACAATGACCCGACGGAGATCATCATCGGGCACATCGTCTGGTTCCTCTTGATCTTCAGCTTCCCCCGTTGAGGCATCACCGTATTCAGGGGCACATAGCTGTCATCATCCTCTTCTTCTTCGCTATCTTCCATCATAACCCCTCTTTCTTCGTGCCTGGTCCAAACATTATAGTGTGGCATGAAACCCTTATAAAGCAGGTGGGTGTGAAGGATTTTCCGGTCAGAGTAAGACTTCGTATTCCCACATATAGGGCATGGACAACACATAAAACCATTCTGCTTGTTTGCCTCAGCCACTTCGAGAAAATTATGCACGCCCTTAATGTACTCGGAGGTGCGTCTGTCACCGTACATCCATTGCCGGTTCATCTGCGTGCATTATATATAATTAAGTGTGTCAAAAACCATTACAGAACATCATGAATAGATAAGTGACCAAATTAATAGAAGTTCATCATCACATTAAAACCAAAGTACATACATAGTTCTCATTGAACAACATATAGCTCTCCAGAGCATCTAATTAAACCATACATTGAAACTATGTAAAACATTTCAATGCAACAACAAATGCGATCATAATCGCAACCAAGGTAACAATTGATCCAACGGCATAATGATACCAAGCCTCGGTATGAATGGCATATTTTCTATACTTTCTAATCTTGAAGCGCATTGCATCCATCTTGATCTTGTGATCATCGACGACATCCGCAACATGCAACTCCAATATCATCTTCTCCTCCTCAATTTTTTTCAATTTTTCCTTCAAGTAATTGTTTTCTTCAACTAAATTTATCCTCTCGACAATAGGGTCGGTTGGAATTTCCGGTTCACATACCTCCTAGATAAGAAAATCTATGTCACGTTGGTCGGAATAATTGTCATAAACAATAAATGAACTAAATAGTTATAAAATATAATATATACCACATCCGAATCATAGATAGGACGAGGGCCGACAGGGGCGGATACCAAAACCATCGCACTATATAATAACAAACAATAATAAAAGTAAGAAAATTATACAAGTATCTATCTAAATCATACAAGTAAGAATTTTTCTCTTTTAGAAAGAAGATAAGAACAAGAGGCTCACCACGGTGGTGCCGGCGACGAGATCGGCGTGGGCGATCGACGGCGGTGAAGACGGGGACGGGACATGACGGACCGCTAAACCTAGACAAATCTTGAGGAAAATGGAGCTTGGAGGTCGAGCTTGGAGAGAAGAAAGCTTAAGTAGTGTGGCTCGGGCATTTCATCGAACACCTCATGTGCATAGGAGGTGAGCTAGAGCACCACAAAGCCCTCCCCTAGCCAGCCAGAAAAAATAGAGCAGTGGAGTGCTCTGCTTGCAGGCGAGGGGGTATATATAGGCACCTCATTGGTCCCAGTTGGTGGCTGGAACTGGGACTAAAGGACCTCCTTTGGTCCCGGTTCCAGCCATGAACCGAGACCAATGGATGTGGGCCAGGAGTGAGGCCCATTGGTCCCGGTTCGTGTCTGGAACCGGGACTAAAGGGTCCAAATGAACCGGGACCAATGCCCCACGAAGCCCGGCCGGCCCCCTGGGCGCATGAACCTGGACGTATGCCCCCATGGCTCCCGGTTCGTTACTGAACCGGGACTAATGGGCTGGCCAGGCCTGGACCAAAGCCCTGTTTTCTACTAGTGGGAGCAAGCCATGGAGATGATTAGAAACTTAGCGGCTGTTAAGCCTTTAAATGACTCGGAAATTGATGCATTGGGTGTGAGGGTTCTTGATAGTTTTTGTGAGGACCTTGCGCCTTCTCCCGCCCGGTCTGAGGAGAACGAGGGTTCTGATTCTCAGGAGGTTTCTACTCCCATCGATCCTGAGGCATGTAAGCTCACTGAGCTCGGTTGTATGGACCGAGTTAATGAGCAAAACAAGCCTAAGCGCAAGTGGAACCGGAAGATTTATTTGGCCTCGGCTGTGCGCAGAAGTGCTAGGATCCGGACCGCTAAAAAATTCCATGATGAAAAATGAAAGGAATCTTTTGGAATAGCAGAGGTCTGACAGACTTGGCTAAACGAAGGTTTCTGGCGGATGCATCTATAGAGCACAAGTTAGATTTCATAGCCCTCTCTGAAACTGGTAGAGATAATTTTACCTCTCAGTTTCTTGGCACCTTATCGGGAGGAGTTGATTTTGATTGGCATTGCTTACCCCCAAGAGGAAGATCTCGTGGGATTTTACTTGGGGTCAAGTGTGAAACTTTGGAGGTTCGAAATGTTGTTCTGGGAGAATTTGCGGTTAAATTTCCGGTTAGGTCAAAGGTTTATGATTTCCAATGGGCACTGGTGGCAGTGTATGGAGCTGCGCAACCTGAGCTAAAGCCATATTTTCTGGCTGACCTAGTTCGTATTTGCGGAGACGAACGGCTCCCAATTCTGGTGGGGGGTAATTTTAACATTATAAGAAGGCGGGACGAAAAGAACAATGATAACTTTGATGGCAGATGGTCGTTTATGTTTAACACTATTATTGAAAGCCCGGATCTCAGGGAGATCAAGCTTTCTGGTAGAAAATTTACTTGGGCCAACACACTGCCAAATCCAACTTATGAGAAGTTGGATCGTGTTCTCACCGGTGTGGAATAGGAGAAGAAGTTTCCTCTAGTGACGGTCCAGGCATTGTCGCGAGCGATCTCTGATCATACACCACTTCTTGTTGACTCTGGGGAGGCAACTCATGTGGGGAATAAAAATATCTTCTCTTTTGAATTAGCATGGTTTGAGAGAGAAGGTTTCTTGGATCTGGTTGCACGGGAGTAAAGGATTCAGGAGGGAGATCGAACATAGAAAAATGGCAGAATAAGATTAGACACTTAAGACAGTTCCTTCATGGTTGGGCCAAACATTTGAGTGGCGTCTATAAGGTCGAGAAGGAAAGACTCCTTAACCTCATAGATGCCTTAGATTTAAAGGCCGAGTCTTCCATTTTAGATACCAGAGAGCTGGAGGCTAAAGTGGAGGCGAAGCTGAGACTGAAAGTATTGCTGCGAGAGGAAGAATTGAAGTGGGCACTTAGAGCTAAAGTGCGAAAAGTTGTCCAAGGGGACGATAACACGCAATTCTTTCATATGATTGCGAATGGCAAGCATCGCAAGAAGAAAATCTTTCATCTCGAGCAAGATGAGGGGACGATTTTGGGACAGGAGAACCTAAAATTATATATCTCCAATTATTACAAGCAGTTTGGGGCTCCTGAGGATAGTTTTTTGTCCTTAGACGAGTCGAGGGTTGAGGATATCCCCCAACTTGCGACGAATGAGAATGAGATCTTGTCTGCCCCGTTTTCGGAGAAAGAGGTGTTTGAGGTGATTTCACAGATGAAGAATAATAAAGCGCCTGAGCCGGATGGCTTTCCTGCAGAGTTTTATAAAAGGTGCTGGCATATTATAAAGGGTGATTTGCTTCCAATGTTCCATGATATGTTCTCTGGGCATTTGCAGCTATTTCACCTAAATTTTGGAACGATAATGTTGCTCCATAAGAAGACAGAGGCGGTACGGATTGAGCAGTTCCGACCGATATGTCTTCTTAACGTCAGTTTGAACATCTTCACCAAGGTGGGGACTAACAAGCTGACGCAGATTGCACACAGTGTGGTGCAACCATCTCAAACAGCCTTCATGCCGGACAGAAACATCCTTGAAGGGGTTGTGGTCCTTCATGAAACGCTCCATGAGATCCATACGAAAAAACTAGATGGGGTGGTTTTTAAGGTGGATTTTGAGAAAGCGTACTATAAGGTCAAGTGGCCATTTCTTCAGCAGGCCTTGAGGATGAAAGGATTCGATCAATCCTGGAGAAAGCAGGTAGATTCTTTCAGGCAAAAAGGCAGTGTCGGAATAAAAGTGAATGATGATATAGGTCATTATTTCCAGACACATAAGGGTCTAAGACAGGGAGACCCGATGTCACCTATCTTGTTCAACATAGTGATAGACATGTTGACAATTCTGATAGGAAGAGCTAAAGAAAACGGCCAAGTAGGTGGTCTCATTCCGCATCTAGTGGATGGTGGAGTGTCCATTCTACAGTACGCGGATGATACTATCATCTTCATGGAGCATGATCTGGCGAAAGCAAGAAATATGAAGCTTGTGTTATGCTTATTCGAGCAGTTGTCGGGGTTAAAGATTAACTTTCATAAAAGTGAATTGTTCTGCTTTGGGAGAGCTAAAGACGAACAAGAAGCTTACAAACAACTGTTTGGGTGTTGGTTGGGCTTGTTGCCTTTTACATATCTGGGCATACCGATTCACCATCGCAAGCTCTCTAACAAAGAATGGAAGTGCATTGAAGATCGATTTGAAAAGAAACTAAGTTGCTGGAAGGGCAAACTTATGTCATATGGAGGCCGACTAATTCTCATTAACTCGTTGCTCACGAGTATGCCAATGTTTCTCTTGTCCTTCTTTGAGGTACCAGTAGGGGTACAGAAAAGACTGGACTTCTATCGATCGCATTTTTTCTGGCAGAGTGACAAATTAAAATGGAAATAAAGACTTGCTAAATGGGATATTATTTGTAGGCCAAAGGACCAAGGTGGTCTTGGCATTGAAAATTTAGAGGTGAAGAATAGATGCTTACTCAGCAAGTGGCTGTACAAGTTATCTGTAAAGACCGATGCCAAATGCGCCCAGATTCTGCGTAATAAGTACCTTCACTCTAAGACCTTATCACAGGTGACGATCAGACCAACCGATTCTCCTTTTTGGAAAGGACTGATGAGAGTGAAATCAGCCTTCTTCCATAGGACAAAGTTTATCGTTGGTAATGGTACTTCCACGAGATTCTGGGAGGATACGTGGCTAGGGGAGACGCCTCTTGCTACCCAATATCCTGCTCTCTATAATATTGTTCAGCGTAGAGATGCCTATGTTGCAACAGTTTTATAGTCGAATCCTCTAAATATTCAATTCAGAAGGACTTTAGCGGGAAACCTTTGGGAAGCTTGGCTCCATCTTGTGAGAAGATTGATGGATGTTCACTTTCTCAACAGCCAGATCAGTTGCACTGGAAACTAACCAAGAATGGAGTGTTTTCGGTGAAATCCATGTATTTGGATATTATCAACTCGGCCTCTATCCCTCGATCTGTGCATATTTGGAAAGTCAAAGTGCCCTTAAGAATTAAAGTGTTCATGTGGTTTGTCCACAAACAAGTCATTCTCACTAAGGACAATTTGGCAAAACGTAACTGGACAGGATCTTGAAGATGTAGCTTCTGTGATCATGATGAATCTATCAAACACCTCTTTCTTGATTGCCAAATGGCCAAAATTTTATGGCGGTCTGTCCATATAGCGTTTAACATTACTCCTCCTACTAGCATCCACACGTTATTTGGAACGTGGCTAAATGGAGTGAGATAGAAACAGCGAGATACATCCGTGTAGGCGTATGTGCAGGAACGATTTGGTTTTCAACAGAACAACAAATATTCATTTTTTGCAGGTTATCTTCCGGGCCACTACGTTGATCCGTATGTGGTCGCTACTCACTCCGATGGATGCCAGAGAGCGTATGGTTACTGGGTCTATCCGTTGGGAGACGGTAGCACGGGCTATCTTCAACCGGTTTGGATGGCGGTCATGTAATAGAATAGGTGTTTAGTTTACTATCTATCTTTATATGGATCTAGGCAGCAGTGTCAGGACCGACTTGGCAGTATGATGGACGCGATGATGGTAGCAGCTCCTCACAGTGCCTCGCTACAACACCACTGATCTTTCGACCACTCGGTGACTTTTTCCCCTCATTATTATTATTGTAGTTGGACGCGTTTGTGTTGTTGCTGCAACAGGCTGGATTTTAGTTTTCGCAAACTTGCTCTTGTTGTATGGACTTGGTGGTTGCTTTATCTATAAAGCAAGGCGAAAGCCCCTTTCCAAAAAGTGAAGGGTGGGTGTCGTGTCCATCCGATGGTATGATTAAAATTAATGTTGATGCTTCGTTTGATGAGGATTGAAGATGTGGAGCTGCAAGCGCAGTGATTAGAGATGAGAGGGGCAACTGCATAGCATCTAACAAATTTCAACATCATGCAGTTGATTCAGAGATGGCTGAAGCATATGCCATCAGGGGAGGAACCGTGCTCGCCCAACAAATGAGATGCAACACGGTCATCTTTCAGCCGAACTAAAAAAAACTTACTTTGAAACACAGTACATATATATATATATACTCGCACACATTCATTAACTTTTATACACACGCGCGCATATCCTACCCCCATGAGAATCTTTAAGAGACTGAGCTGGTAGGTATTGCGATTAAGAGCATCTCCAACGGCTCCAGTAAAAAAAATACTACATATAAGTTGTTTCACGGGATGTCCATAAAATTTAGGGCAAGTTAACAGGTGAGGTGTTTTCTCAGTTCCCATAAAACTTCCCATAAAAGAGGATTTTGGCAGTGGCGTGGCGGCGAACTCCAGCGGCGGCCGACAGCGGACGACAGTGGCTGGTGACGGCGGGCGGGCGATGTGTCAATGGTGGTTGGTTATAGTCCATGGCAGCGGCGGTGGTCGACGGCGGCCATGCCCCAACCTCTGCTGGCAGTTAGCTGACATGGCAGTTTTACAAGGAAAAGTCGTCTTCCCAAAAATGGAACGGTGCAAGACGGAGGGATCTCGACTTATGATGATTGTTCCCTGTACGGGTTTGACAAGATTGACATCAGATTTTGTAAGAGGGAAGCCAATGATAAGACACATATGCTAGCTAAGGAAAGGCATTTATTATCTTAAAAGTTCTTGTATCCAAGGCAGATGACCCTTCTTAGTTTTATTCCGAGCAGCTTGATGAATGCTGTAATTTGAATTCGGAGGATCAGATTCATTGTGGTGGAACTCGCTTCTTCGGGTTCAAAACCTAGACTTGGCATGGGTGCTCTCATTTTTATGGATTTATTTCATGATTTAACAACTTTATTTTTCCAGTGGTAAGTGACGTGTCCGTCGACAGTGAGACGCCAGTTGTGACTTCGTCATAGCATCTCCAAAGGTTCCCGTATCGGTAAAATAACCACCGTTTAAGGGAAGCTGGTAAAAAAATATCTCCAATGGTTCTCGTAAACGCGCAATTTTTGTGTGGGATCCTGTAAATTCTTCAAAACTTCCTTTCCATTTTTGGGAAGACGACTTTTCCTGTAAAACTGCCATGTCAGCTAACTGCCAGCAGAGGTTGGGGCATGGCCGCCGTCGACCACCGCCGCTGCCGTGGACTATAACCAACCACCATCGACACATCGCCCGCCCGCCGTCACCAGCCACTGTCGTCTGCTGTCGGCCGCCGCTGGAGTTCGCCGCCACGCCACTGCCAAAATCCTCTTTTACGGGAAGTTTTATGGGAACTGAGAAAACACCTCACCTGTTAACTTGCCCTAAATTTTACGGACATCCCGTGAAACAACTTATACGTAGTATTTTTTTTACAGGAGCCGTTGGAGATGCTCTCAATCGCAATACCTACCAGCTTAGTCTCTTAAAGAATCTCATGGGGGTAGGATATGCATGCGTGTGTATAAAAGTTAATGAATGTGTGCGAGTATATATATATATATGTACTGTGTTTAAAGTAAGTTTTTTTTTTGAACTGGAACACCGTGCATTCCATAGATTACGCCGGACCGACCAAATTGGCGGTCACTGCGTCGGTTACATTAGGGGGAAAGTTTGAGAGCCATACATGTTGGCTCCCATGCATACCCTGCCTACCCAGAGAAGCCAGCTCATGTGCTGGGATATTACAAGAGCGTGGGCAGTGTACAATGCTTCACTGGATGAAACCTATGTGAAGAAGGAACCTCGTCTCCCGGAAGATGGCCCCCAAGTTTGATCGATCCAGTACAGCAGTGGCGATAGCATTGACCAGGCCCAAACAATCCGTTTCAAACACAACACGCCCCATACCGCGTGCTTCAGCCAGGGTGATTGCATGCATCAGTGCACGGGCTTCCGCGTGTAGGGCTTCAGTCACATGCTCCAACTCCCCAGCCGCAGCAAATAGGACATCGCCAGTGTGATCCCTAGCAACACAGCCCCAGCCGGCTCGGTGCCCCCGAGGTACAAAGGCCCCGTCTACATTGATCTTCACCAAATCCGCCGTAGGCTTTGACCATTTTGCGCCGGGCTTGTCTTTCTCCCGTGCCATCTTTGAGTTGAACTCCCGCCACTCCGATAGGTATTTGGACATGAGCAGTTGGAACTGATGGGTAGACGCCCTCTCTTGCTGGTGGTTTACTTTGTTTCTCTCTAACCACCACATCCATAAGAGGCAGATGATCTTAAGCATGGTGTCCTCTGGTAGGGAGAAGATTAATAAAGAGCGTCCAGTGGCTTTGCCCAAACAAAACAAAAAGTGACTTATGCGTACTGCCTTTTTTTTAGCAACACTGGCCTTTATGGGCCGGAATGGTGAAGAGGTCTTTATTGTTTCTGGTTGGCGAGGCCAAAGCCCGAGACATCATCGTTTCACCTCACCCCGCTACATTTTGGGTTGTTGCCTCTGAAAAAAAGCTACACCTCCAGCGCAATGCTCCCAGCGGAGAGAGAGAGAGAAATAAGCGGCGCCGGCGACCGGAGACTGTCCCCGGAGGCGGCCACCGGCGGTTCTTATTCCCTCCTCCCGATTCGATTCAGGTGAGTCCTAAGATGTTATTCTCCTTCCTGTCCTCTCCCGGTTTCGTTCTCTTCTCTTCTTGCGGGACCAAACCCTAACTATCTAGGTTTTCCTGCCTACATTTACTTGCAGCGGCAGCTCAGCCGAGGGGGGGATTGGATGATGGATGCCGCTAAAGAGGTTCCCCAGACGTAAGATTGATCCACCTCCTTCGATTCTCGCGCCCGCATTTCATTTGAGGCAGTTTGATTGTGGTATTTCTATTTCCTCCAGCGGCATTGGTTGAAGAAATCAGTTGCCGGTTTTGCATTTGCAGGATCCGTCCCGAGAAGAAACCACGCGCGGACGCCGATGGCGAGGCACGCTGGCGTTCCCCGACAACGATGGCGGCCGTGGACCCCGTCTCCAAGGTGCTTGGGGACGAAAACCTCCTCGGGGAGATCCTCCTCCGCGTCAGCTTCCCCACCACCGTCGTCCACGCCGCCCTCGTGTGCCGGTGCTGGTACCAGCTCGGCTCGGACCGGGGGTTCCTCCGCAGGTTCCGTGAGCTCCACCCGCCCCGCCTACTTGGCTTCTACATTGACGGCGTCTTGTCCTGGGAGGAGTGGATAGTCGTCCCGTGCTTTGTCCCGATGTTGCCCCAGCCCCCGGAGCTCGCCACTGCTGTCCGCTGTATGGCGAAGCACACCTTCGATGATGGCAAGGTGCCATGGATCATGGACTCCCGAAACGGTAGCATCTTCACCGGACATCGTGAAGGAAGTGAGCTAGCATATGGAGTGCACCACCCTCTTTGCCCTGAGAGAGTCATTGACGTTGTCCCACCACTCCCAAGCGCCCACGATCCTCTGTTTTCGAGTCGAACGACTAGTCGACGAGTCGCTACTGCAGGGTCGACTCGATCCCTCGACTCGACTCATACCATGAGTCGAGGGCCTCGCACGACTAGTCTCGACTAGTCACGACTAGTCGCACGTTCTGGGTCGATCGACTCATGTAAATTGGGCCCAACAGTTTTTTCATCTGTTTACATGTATGGGCCGGCCCATCTCCCTGGAAACCTAATCTATCATCCCCCCACCCCCTCCCTTCGATCAAACCCTCTCCAGCCGCCACCCCTCCTCCCCTTCTCTGTTCTACTCCTCCCCTTCTCTGTTCTGCTCCTCTGGTGTGCTCCTCCCCTCCTCCCCTGCTGCTGTTGTGCTCCACCCCTCCCCTGGTTGCTGCTGCTGCTGTTGTGCTCCTCCCCTCCTCCCCTGGTTGATGTGGCTGCTGGTGTGCTCCTCCTTTGCTGCTGCTGCTGTCTCCCCTGGCTGCTGCTCCTGCTGCTGGTTACCTACTACCTACTTCTTAACTCACGTCGACTCGTCGACATGTCGACTCATCGACCATGAGTCTAGACTAGTCTAGAGTCGCCCCCCCCCCCCCCCCCCGAGACGACAGTCGAATCATCCGACTCGAAAACGTTGCCACGATCGCAGTCGCCAAAATTTTGGTGCTATTCTCTATTTCTCTCCAAAGAAGCAATGGCTTGTCCTAGTTTTATGTGTTGATGGAGTTGACCAATGAGACAAAAAAATTCACTATGCGCGTGTTTATGTTGCAAGGCAGTGTTTGGTGCTTGCATGCGTCGGTCACATACCAGCTCCACCATGTTCTGCAAGGCAATGCAATAGTTGTGCTCGCCGACAATAAAATCTATATGTTGGCCCGCCTCGCTGACGACATTATTGTCTTGGATTTGGCGGCCTCAAGTTTGTGTTGGCCCGCCTCTCCTACAACATTATTGTCTTGGATTTGACGGCCTCAAGTTTGTCTAGAATCCAGCTCCCGCCTGGAGTGAAGTATCATGGTTATAACACCTTCTTGTCATGGGCAGATGATCCTTCTTTAAACTTTGCATCTGGCTCCACAAGGGGGACAACTGGTTGCTGGTCGATACCATTTGTTTGCATGAGATGTGTGCTAATATGGGGATGCTAGATAGCACGCTTGAGGATGAGCATATTGGCCATTGGTATATACGTCAGGCAGGGGATAATGCTGAGTTTGTGTTCTTGAAAATGCATGGATGCGTGCTCTATCTGGACATCAAGAACAGGACACTCCGTAAAGTGCATGCAACGGTAGATAAGGATCTACATTTCGGTGCTATCCATCCTTTTACGATGGCTTGGCCTCCCACATTCCCTGCGCTCAAGAATGGTCCGGCAAGGTTTGCCTTTTACCTTTTAGATGATCTGTACATTGCTCTAGTCGAAGTCACATGGTTTTGCAGTGTGCATTGTTTATTGCACTGTTTGGTATGTCTGTGGAATGTTCTTAGCTATCTGTTTGGTATAACTAGTACTCCCTCCGTAAACAAATATAAGAGCTTTAGATAACTAAAGTAGTGATCTAAACACTCTTATATTTCTTAACAAAGGGAGTATGACTTATATCTGAAATTCTTAATACCTAGTTTTTTTAATGTTGCTTATTGATTCGTATTTTTTTTTTCCTGAATACAAGTGGATTGGTAAGTTTACACAGCTGGGTATGCTTTGAGCTTATGCATGATGTGTGATTCAGACATGTCACCATGAAAAATCCCCCATTGTATGACAAGTGGCTAATTCAAGCTATCACTGGGTAATTTGTGTTTGTATGCCTGGCATTTCCTCCTTATATGATCAGATTTTTTATTCACTGTAATGCAGACTATAAAATGGAAACATGTTGGTGTGATATGAAGGCATTTAACATGTGCTTTCAGGTTTTTAATAAGGAAAATACCTATAGTGATGTAGATTCTTTCTTTTGCTTTCCGAGTGCACATAGCACGTTGGCGACTATCATTGTACTAGTTACTTGTCTTGTTAGTCCATTTGACATTTGGATGTGCAATGTGGTGAAAAAACAATGAAATATTCTTATGCTGAATTGCCTTCATCCTGATCCTTCATGTGTTTCCCTGGACCAGGATTGCCATGTGAAGGAGGAGGAGGGTATCAGGAAGCGTCTGGATGATCAGTAGCAAGGCATCATCAAGGAAGAGCTGGCAGATGCATTTCCTTGGTAGCTGTTCTAAGTTGTAGGTTCCAGACATGGGTGATTTAGGAATGCTTTTTCCATTGTAATAAGTGATATCTTTTAGTGCCACATTGTTCCACAAGTTTGCTCCTTCTCATCTGCTGTTAGCTGAACAAGATGCCAGAGGAATACCATAAGAATACAATTTCACCGAATGCTCTGCTGTTTCAGAAATCAGAGTGCTCGTTGTCACATTTGCATGAGAAATCCAGTGTTTGCGGAATCATATATGTTTGTAAGATGGTTGATGCCTTTATGGATGTGCTTAACGGCAAGTGAGAGTACGGCAACAAATTATTCAGTCTCTGTAAGCACACCATTGATGGCTTTGGTGCAGCAGATCTCAAGTTCTGAACTGATCAAGCGGAACTCTTCTTTTCTTTTTCTTCTACTAGGAATAAGTGCCGTCTTCTACACCCTAAGTTGCTAAATGTAAGACGTTTTGGCAAGTTTAAATGGTGTATTTTGCAAGGCCTTGGTTGGCGCCACCTGCGGCGGCTGTGTAGTTTTCGGGCCATTTTGACTATCTTCTTCTAATACAAAACGACTAGATGGAAGATTCATTTACAGAGGAAGCACACCATACAGGGTCACACACTGCGATAACGATCGATTGAACTTACTTCTCGAGCATTTTAATCATGGCCGCATACTCTTTGGGATCTTTTTGTCTCGAGTCTAAGACGGTTACTAGTCCCCGCTCAAGCTTAATCTCTATGAGAATAAAATGAAAGCTGCGCACGCATGCATAACTCATCAATTACATTACTATAACCTCGAGTAGTAAGGGAAACCGAATATGCACAAGACAGTAACACTCGCTTGAAGTTCTAAGGAAAGAGTATTTTATCTTTGTTTTGATTTCGAAGCAACGATTGAAGCAAGTTGGTCTCAGTTTCTTTGGCATTATATTTAACCGTCCATTCATCTATGAGATTTGTGTTAATGAACCCAATATCATAGATTTGTGCTTTTCTGCATTCGACGATCTTCAATCTGCATAATATAGTGAGGATAATTATATATACATGCAATGAAAGAGCTGAGCTGTATATAGAGACTTAATTACAGAAGTAGTACTTACAGACAGTAGCAAGTGACGATTATTTTATTGAGGGCCTTTTGATTGAAAAACTGGAAGAACTCCTCAAATGGAACAGACAACAGATTAATTCCAACGAGGTCGTGCTCCTCTTTAACTCTCAGCGTCAAAGTATCCGTCCCGGACTCCTTGCAGGTGTCCATGTATCACTCATGTAATCTTCGCATCATCGTTGTTAGAGGAGGATGACCAGGTTTGACGAGAGGCTTCCCGTGCAGGTATTTGTGTTCGTCCACCTCCATTATATCAAAATGTGCATCGTCGGGCAGGTAATCTGCAGGATTGGTACCGGGCACCATCCCCGGATGATTAGCGACGATATCGCTAGACACCTTGAGCGGGGGGCATGATTGGTTCGCTTGTTCGCCGAGCTGGGGAATTTTTTTCCCACTTCTTCGTTCTGCTAACCTTCGATCACTGCAAGTACTTCCCGACCACTCCGCTTCCTGATATGTCCTTTCAATAATGCGCTCATAGTTGGTTTGCGGTGGAGACGGTGATGGTCGCTTCAGGGCATCGAGAGTGCGCTTCGCTTTCACAGGATCTATATTCTCCTCCGGAGGTGGAGGTTTCTTTGCAAAAAAGTCCCTCACTTGGGCTTTACAGATCTCCGCGTTTTCCTCCTCGGTCATCTCGTATGGTAACTTCTCTAGAGGCTTGAGAGATGGACCGAATTTGTATTGCCTCCCGCCTCTGGCTGTACTGCTAGACGCCGGAGCGGCGGCGTTTCTCTTCCGTTGCTGCTGACGAGTAGTAGAAGGAGGCGGAGTGCTCCGACGCGCCGGAGTAGCCAGAGCGGCGGCTTCTGTCTTCCGCCGTTGCTGACGAGGCGGAGGAGGAGGTGGGCTGCTCGGACGCACCGGAGCAGGCGGAGAAGGAGGCGGAGTGCCGCCCTCACGCGCCGGAGCAGCCGGAGAAGGAGGCGGAGTGCCCTGATCACTCACCGGAGGAGGAGGAGGAGGAGGCCGAGTGCCCTGACTCGCCGGAGGCGGAGGCGTCCAGTTCGGAAGCTTGATGTGCTCCTTCCGCCATAGACATGGAGTCTTCAGAGCAAGACCCAGCTGAGTCTCCCCTTCACCTGTAGGGTGGTCAAGCTCGAGCTCCTCAAATCCCTCCGTTACTTCATCCACCATCACAACAGCATAGCCTTGTGGAATCGGACGACGGTGAAAAGTTCCGTCGGGTTGAGGAGGTGCAACAGAGCCGACAGCCATCTTGACTTTGAGGTTCTGCCATTGCGTCATAAGCTGGCAATGTTGAGCCTCCGTGATAGCATTCACGTGGTAGCTAGGAGCCGTGAAGTCAGGCTGCTGAACGAGCTCGGTGGAAGCCACGCTGCTTCTCCACTGAGATGGCGGGGTAGCTTCTGGGGTAGCTCCGGCAGCTCGCTGGCTCTCAACTTGTTCCTCTAGCTTTTGTACCCTTGCATTCAGCTTCTGCAGTTTGCTCTGCTCCAGTTTCCTCTTCCTCTCCCGGGTTTTGTAACCGCCTGCGCCGGGAAACGCAACCTTCCACGCAACGGAGCCTGGCGTGCCACGTGTTCGTCCAGGGTGCTCAGGATTCCTGAGGGCCTCGGTCAGCTCGTCATTCTCTCTGTCGGGAATGAACGTCCCTTGCTGCGCTGCGGCGATACACTTCTGAAGCTTCTTGGCGGGTATTGCAAGTTGCTCGTCCATCCAAATGCACTTCCCTGTTTCAGGGACCAAGGTTCCCCCAACCCCAAAGAACCAAGTCCTTGAACGGTCTGGCTAGTTCAATGTCTCTGGTTCGACCCCTTTAGCAAGCAGGTCATTCTCAGCTTTGTCCCATAGCGGGCGGGCTTTGAGGTAGCCACCTGACCCCGTGCGATGGTGAAACTTCTTATTTGCAGCATTTATCTTATTTGTCTCTGACATCTTCTTACTCTTGTCTGATGTCTTGTAGGCCACAAATGCGGGCCAGTGATCTCTTATCTTCTCAAATCGGCCGGTGAATTCTGGAGTCTTCCCTTTGTCGACAAACGTTGATTTCAACTCATTCTTCCACCTCCTGAATAGATCTGCCATCTTCTTAAGAGCACACGCCTTGACCAATGGCTCTATAACTGGCTTATCCGGATCCTCCTCTGGCGGTAGGGTGAAATTTGCCTTCAGCGAGGTCCAAAGATCATCTTTCTGTCTATCGGTGACATAAGAAACTTGAGGGACTTCGTTCTTCTTAGGCTCATTCCATAGCTGGATGCTGATCGGGATGCTGTCCCTAACAATAGCTCCGCACTGAGCTGAAAATGCATCCTTGGTCCGCCTCGGTTCAATCGGCTGGCCATCGTTCGCGATTGTTGTGATCGTGAACCTTTCATCCTGACGCAACCTTTTCTTCGGGCCTCGTCTCGTTACCGAAGTTTGGCTCGATCCGGAGGGCTTTAAAAGAAGAAAGAAGAGTTAATATATGTACATACCAAAACAATTAATGCATCAATTAGCTAGTCAGTACAGGCTTAATTAATATATATACCTCGCCGGACTTTGCAACAGCTCCCTCCTCCGTTCGATCACCGGAGCCATCATCATGGTCTCCTTCTTCCTCCGGCATTCGGTCACCGGAGCCATCATGATCATGTCCTTCCTCCTCCATTGTTCGATCACCGGAGCCTTCACCCTCTCCTTCCAGACAATCGGTGTCGTTGAGATATGACAAGACATCACCTCCGCCGAGGATGATGTCCCCCAACAACTCTTCTGTTTCCAAGTCTCTTTGTTGATCCATAGTTTCTGCAAATATTACAACATGGCAATTAATATACAAACATGAGAGATGGATATATTAGTGGCAAACATAGACCTAGCTAGCTAATCACAACAAGGAATATTAATTAGTGGCCTCGACGCTTCTAGGGTTTGGGGTGGCCTCGACAACGCTCTTTTAACTTGGTAAATTTGGGTGGCCACGACGCTTCTAGGGTTTGGGGTGGCCTCGGCAACGCTTCTAGGGTTTGGGGTGGCCTCGACGCTTCTAGGGTTTGGTCGGGCGAGAGGGGGTTGATCGACGTCCCCCCTCATGTTGAAGAGTTACCAGAGTTCTCTCATGAATGTCCGACGTCCGGACCGCCTCTCTCATGAATGTCAAACAAGGGATTTAACAAAATGGCACCATTCTGGATGTGCAGAAAATGGTCCATATTTTTCCTGATCTCATCTACCCTTCTATATGTCATGTTGTCAGTGTCAAAGGATTCAAGAAAACCATGGCTTCATCATTAGCCGGAAGTAACAGGCGCATAATGGTACGAAGCTCTCCAAAATTGTTTTGGAACGGAGTCCCGGATAGGATAATTAGTTTTTTGGTACGAAGTTCAGCAAGAGCCTTCCGAATATCGCTATTTGGAAGGCCTTTGCTGAAATTCGTACCAAAAAGAGAATTATTCTATCCGGAACTCCGTTCCAAAACAACTTTGCAGAGCTTCGTAGCATCATACGCCTGTTACTTCCGGCTAATGATGAAGCCATGGATTTCTTCAATACTTTGACAGACAACGTGACATATAGAAGAATATATATATAGATGAGATCAGAAAAAAAATTGGATCAACTTGTGCACATCCATAATGGGGGCATTCTTGATAAATCTCGACCCTCGACCCTCGACCCCTCGACGACCCTCGACCCTCGACCCCTTGGCGATCCTCGAACCTCGACCCCTCGGCGACCCTCGACCCCTCGGTGACCCTCGACCCTCTACCCTAGTTCCCGACCCTCGACCGCTCGGTGATCCTCGACACCCTCGTTCCCGATAAAAAATAAGAAGAGGAAGAAGAAGAAAAAAAAAGAGGAGAAGAAGAAGGAATAGAATAGAGGAGAAGAAGTTAGTTTTCCATTCCTCTATTCCTTCTTCTTCTCCTCTTTTTTTTCTTCTTCTTCCTCTTCTTATTTTTTTCTCCTCTTCTTCCTCTCCTCTTCTTCTCCTTCTTCTCCTCCTTCTTCCTCTCCTCTTCTTCTCCTTCTTCTCCTCCTTCTTCCTCTTCTTATTTTCCTTTTTCCTCTACTTCTTTTTCTTCTTCTTCCTTCTTCCTTCTTCCTCTTTTCTTCTTTTTCCTTATTTTCCTTTTTTCTGTCCACTAACCTAAAATCTACTAACCTAAAATGCACTAACAATACAACTAACCTAAAATGCACTAAATCAACTAACCTAAATCAACTAACTCAACATATGAATTTATAAAGTGCACTTGATATGTTTCAAGGACTCCTCCCCCCCCCCCTCATGTAGAAGTTATCAGGGAGGGGGTATATCGACAATGACATACATACATGGAAAAAAATGATATCCATCTATACCACTAGTAGAAAAAGGCCCATTTGTCCCGGTTCATAAGGCCCATTTGTCCCGGTTCGGGAACCGGGACTAAAGGGTCAGGACTAAAGCCCAACACCTTTAGTCCCGGTTCTTATACGAACCGGGACAGATGGGGCTCCACGTGGCCGCTGCGGCGAGCCCAGAGAGGAGGGCCTTTAGTACCGGTTGGTAACACCAACCGGGACCAAAGATCATCCACGTGTCAGCAGCTCAGGAGCTGGGGTTTTTGTTTTTTTTTTGAAAGGGGGGGGGGGTTTAGGGGTTTTGTAGGGTTAATTTAGGGGTTTCATATATTGTGTTAGCTAGCTAATAGAGAGAAGTGTCCTTTCTTATCTCCGTGCTTGGTCGACGCTACGTACTATACGTATAGAGAGGACTCGACATGCTAGCTAGTAAGCAAAAGAAGGAAACCATTAAGTACACAAGATCGTCATGAACATATACAGAGAGAAGTGATCGACCTCCTCCTTCTCCGAGTGATTGGTCGAACAACAAGTTTTCGTATATCTATCCGACGCTACTAGCTACATATATACAATATAAGATCCCTAACATCTGATGTCAAGTTCCACATGGTATTATCCGGCTGGATTGATGACGTGGTCAAGAAAGAATCCAGCCAATTCCTCTTGAATTGCCTTTAAGCGATCTTGTGGTAGGAGTTCATCCCGCATCTGCCAAATCTAATTTGAAGAAGGGGGTCAATACATATATATGAATGAAACTCAACACAAATGATGGTAATAAAATAAAATTGTGAATATTATTGCTTACGCACTTCATATTGTTTTTCAGAGTAGCCCCGCTTAGAGGTCGTTGCGTTGTAGATGTACTCGCAAACGTAGTATCCACAAAAATTATTCCCGCCTTCCTGCCACAACCACTTTACGAGAAATAGAGGTCAATCAAACTGATAATGAAGCATTATAAATGGTATTGATGAAACTAGCTAGAATCAATGGGAGATGCGCGGAACTAGCTAGTAGTACTTACTTTCGGGTGTGTAAATCGCAGATCCCCCGGCAGTCCCGGAACTTCTGCGGTGAACACTTTCCAAACCCTGCGAGACAAAGAAAATAATTACTTGATATCAGGAAATGAACAAAGTTGCCGATATGGTGCGATAATGATCGATTGAACTTACTTCTGGAGCATTTCTGTCATGGCCGCATACTCCTTGGGATCTTTTCGTCTTGAGTCTAAGACGGTTACTAGTCCCTGCTCAAGCTTAATCTCTAGGAGAATAAAGTGGAAGCTGCGCACGCATGCATATCTCATCAATTACATTACTATAACCTCGAGTAATAATGGAAACCGAATATGCAGAAGACAGTAACACTCACTTGAAGTTGTAAGGAAAGAGTATTTTATCTTTGTTTTGATTTTTAAGCAACGATTGTAGCAAGTTAGCCTCGGTTTCTTTCGGATTATATGTAACCGTCCATTCATCTATGAGATTTGTGTTAATGAACCCAATATCATAGATTTGTGCATTTCTGCATTCGACGATCTTCAATCTGCATAATATAGTGAGGATAATTATATATACATGCAATGAAAGAGCTGAGCTATATATAGAGACTTAATTACAGAAGTATAGTACTTACAGACAGTAGCAAGTGATGATTATTTTATCGAGGTCCTTTTGATTGAAAAACTGGAAGAACTCCTCAAATGGAACAGACAACAGATCAATTCCAACGAGGTCGTGCTCCTCTTTAACTCTCAGCGTCAAAATATCCTTCCCAGACTTGCAGGTGTCCATGTACCACTTATGGAATCTTCGCATCATCGTTGTTAGAGGAGGATCACCAGGTCTGACGAGAGGCTTCTCGTACTGGTATTTGTGTTCGTCCACCTCCATTGTATCAAAATGTGCATCGTCGGGCAGGTAATCACCAGGATTGGTACCGGGCAGTATCCCCGGCAGATTTGCGACGATATCGCTAGACACCTTGAGCGGGGGGCACGATTGGTTTACCTGTTCGCCGAGCTAGGGAATTTTGTTCCCACTTCTTCGTTCTTGTAACCTTTTGTCAGTTGAAGTAGTTCCCGACCGGCGCGCTCCTTCCACTGCCTTTTTAAGAGCGTGGACATGGTTGTCATCCGGCGGAGGCGGTGCTGGTCGCTTCAGGTTCTTCACAGTGCGCTTCAATTTCACAGGATCCATCTTCTCCTCCGGAGGTGGATTTTTCTTTGCAAAAAAGTCCCTCACTTGGGCTTTACAGATCTCCGTGTTTTCCTCGTCGGTCATCTCGTATGGTAACTTCTCTAGAGGCGTGAGAGTCGGACCGAATCTGTATTGCCTCCCGCCTCTGGCTGTACTGCTAGACGTCGGAGCAGTCGGAGTGGCTGCGGCTGTCTTCCTTCATTGCTTACGAGGCGGAGAAGGAGGCGGAGTGCTACGACGCGCCAGAGCAGCCGGAGCGGCGGCGGCTGTCTTCCGCTGTTGCTGACGAGGTGGAGAAGGAGGCGGGCTGCTCGGACGCGCCGGCGCAGGCGGAGAAGGAGGCGGAGTGCCCTGATCACTCGCCAGAGGAGGAGGCGGAGGAGGACGCGGAGTGCCCTGACTCGCCGGAGGAGGAGGCGGAGGAGGAGGCGGAGTGCCATGACTCGCCGGAGGAGGAGGCGGAGGCGTCCAGTTCGGAAGGTTGATGAGCTCCTTCCGCCATAGACATGGAGTCTTCAGAGCAAGACCCAGCTGAGTCTCCCCTTCACCGGTATGGTGGTCAAGCTGGAGCTCCTCAAATCCCTCCGTTATTTCATCGATCATCACAACAGCATAACCTTGTGGAATCGGAAGGCAGTGAAAAGTTGCGCCGGGTTGAGGAGGTGTAACAGAGCTGACAGCCGCCTTGACTTTGAGGTGCTGCCATTGCGTCATAAGGTGGCAATCTTGAGCCTCCGTGATAGCATCCACGGGGTAGCTGGGAGCCGTGAAGTCAGGCTGCTGAAGGACCTCGGTGGAAGCCACGCTGCTTCTCCGCTGAGATGGAGGGGTAGCTTCTGGGGTAGCTCCGGCAGGTCGCTGGCTCTGAACTAGTAGTGCTTGTTCCTCTAGCGCTCGTACCCTTGCATTCAGCGACTGCAGTTCCATCTGCTCCACTTTCCTCCTCCTCTCCCGGGTTTTGTAACCGCCTGCACTGGGAAACCCGACCCTCCACGCAACGGAGCCTGCCGTGCCACGTGTTCGTCCTGGGTGCTCAGGATTCCGAGGGACTGTGTGAGCTCGTCATTCTCTCTGTCGGGAACGAACGTCCCTTCCTGCGCTACGGTGATATACTTCTGAAGCTTCTTGACGGGTATTTCAAGTTGCTCCTTCGTCCAATGGCACTTCCCTATTTCAGGGTCCAAGGTTCCCCCAACCCCGAAGAACCAAGTCCTTGAACGGTCTAGCCAGTTCAATGTCTCTGGTTCGACCCCTTTATCAAGCAGGTCCTTCTCAGCCTTGTCCCACAACGGCCCGGCTTTGAGGTAGCCACCTGACCCCGTGCGATGGTGATACTCCTTCTTTGCAGCATTTTTCTGGTTTGTCGCTGACATCTTCTTACTCTTCTCCGATGTCTTGTGGGCCACAAATGCGGGCCAGTGATCTCTTATCTTCTCAAATCGGCTGGTGATTCTGGAGTCTTCCCTTTGTCGACAAACGTTGATTTCAACTCATTCTTCCACCTCCTGAATAGATCTGCCATCTTCTTAAGAGCATGAGCCTTGACCAATGGCTCTATAACTGGCTTATCCGGATCCTCCTCTGGCGGTAGGGTGAAATTTGCCTTCAGCGCGGTCCAAAGATCATCTTTCTGTCTATCGTTGACAAAAGACACTTGAGGGTCTTCGCTCTTAGGCTTATTCCATTGGTGGATGCTGATCGGGATCATGTCCCTAACAAGAACCCCGCACTGAGCAGAAAATGCTTCCTTGGTCCGGCTGGGTTCAATCGGTTGGCCATCGCCCTTGATTGCTGTGATCGTGAACCTTTCATCCTGGCGCAACCTTTTCTTTGGGCCTCGTCTCGTTACCGAAGTTTGGCTCGATCCGGAGGGCTAGAAAAGAAGAAAGAAGAGAGTTAATATGTGTACATACCAAAACAATTAATGCATCAATTAGCTAGTCAGCACAGGCTTAATTAATATATATACCTCGCCGGACTTTGCAACAGCTCCTTCCTCCGTTTGCTCATCGGAGCCATCATAATCATGTCCTTCCACCTCCATTGTTCGATCACCGGAGCCTGCTTCACCCTCTCCTTCCAGACCATCGGTGTCGTTGAGATACGACAAGATATCACCTCCGCCGAGGATTATGTCCCCCAACAACTGTTCTGCTTCGATGTCTCGGTGCTCCATAGTTTCTGCAAATATTACAACATGGCAATTAATATACAAACATGACAGATGGATATATTAGTACAAACGTAGACCTAGCTAGCTCGACGCTTCTACGGTTTGGGGTGGCCTCGACAACTCTTCTACGGACCGCCTCTCTCATGAATGTCCGACGTCCGGACCGACAAGGGATTTAACAAAATGACGCCATTCTGGATGTGCAGAAAATGGTCCATATTTTTCCTGATCTCATCTACCCTTCTATATGTCACGTTGTCTAGTGTCAAAGAATTCAAGAAAACCATGACTTCATCATTAGCCGGAAATGACAGGCGTATAATGGTACGAAGCTCTTCAAAGTTGTTTTGGAACGGAGTTCCCGATAGAATAATTCGCTTTTTGGTACAAAGTTCAGCAAGAGCCTTCCGAATATCGCTATTTGGAAGGCCTTTGCTGAAATTCGTACCAAAAGGCGAATTATTCTATCAGGAACTCCGTTCCAAAACAACTTTGAAGAGCTTCCTAGCATCATACGCCTGTTACTTCCGACTAATGATGAAGCCATGGATTTCTTCAATACTTTGACAGACAACGTGACATATAGAAGAATATATATAGATGAGATCAGAAAAAAATTGGATCAACTTGTGCACATCCATAATGGGGGCATTCTTGATAAATCTATATATGTCAAAATTCAAACTTTGACATATGATCAAATGTTGCATATGTCAAAATTCAAACTTTGACATGATCAAACTTTGATATATGATCAAATGTTGCATATGTCAAAATTCAAACTTTGACATATGATCAAACTTTCATATATGTCCATCGCGATATAAAATAATACATAGACTTGTTCGGGCGAGAGGGGGTTGATCGACGTCCCCCCTCATGTCGAAGTGAATGAACAACTCTGAATTTTTATACATGTACTCCTACAACATGAAAATTTCTAAGTGATTGCCAAACTGTTTGCTAAACTTTTATGCTTCATTTATATGAAGATCAATTGTCCAATATAACTATGTTCGCGATATGAGGCATTGGACATTATCTAGATCACATGCCTCAAAATCAAAGGAAAAACTCCTCTCACAACTATCCGCGGTGCCCAACAATATGAAATCATTCACAAATATTGATGTTGGACTCGACTAAATATGCACTCCATAGTCCAATCAAGTATATAATTCCGCGGTGATCAAACACATACAAGTTAAAAAAAATTCTATGCTCACAAAAATATAAGCCCGAGGGGAATTGAAGTTATCGGGGTTATGTTTATACAACAAATGGACAACTCATCTCATTTCATCTCATCTGAAAAAACATAGCACATCTAAAAAAATACATACATACATGGAAAAAAATTGCTATGAACAAAAAAAACATCATATATGAACATTTTCTATATCCATCCATACATACATACATACATTGAAAAAAATGCTATGAACAAACACATCAGTAGTAATTATTTTTATAATGATTTGGCCTCAAAAAATTCTTTTATTAGTATTTTCAAACTCTAGAATGACCCTGTTGCACTAGAACTATTTCAAATAATTCTTTTCGAATGCCACAAATTTTTTGAGAAGTCCTCTGATGCCTATAGATCATTTTTATGCAAAAACCCACTTTGGTCATTTGAAACTTTTGAGCAGTGGCAGAGCAAGGCCGAGCTCGGGGGAGCATGCGGCGAAGTTATCGGGGAGGGGGTATATCGACCCCCCCCCCCCCACTCATGTCGAAGTTATCGGGAGGGGGTATATCGACCCCCCCCCCCATGTCGAAGTTATCGGGGAGGGGGTATATCGACCCCCCCCCCCTCATGTCGAAGTTATCGGGGAGGGGGTATATCGACCACCCCCCCTCATGTCGAAGTTATCGGGGAGGGTGTATATCGACCCCTCCCCCTCATGTCAAAGTTATCGGGGAGGGGGTATATCGACCCCCACCCCCCTCATCATGCATATATAGCTACCACATACATATATACATTGAAAAAATTACATTATATATATATGAACAAAAAATTACATCATATATATACATATGTACATCGACCCCCACCCCCTCATCATGAACAAAAACATGCTTTGAACAAAAAAATTAATACATTATGAACATCTACATACATATAGGCACATACATATATATATATATGAAAAAAAATTAATCTAATAAAAAATGAAAAAAAAACAGAGACGGGGCGGCGCGGCGGCTCACAGCGGGGAAGGCTGGCGACGGCGATGGCGACGGCGACGACGACGACGACGGCGACGGCGGGGGCGGGCCGGGGCAGGGGCTTGGGCGCGGGGCAGGAGCCGGCGCGGCGACGGCGTGGTCGGGGGCAGGGGCGCTGGGCGACGACGACGAGGTGCGGGGAGCGGGCGGCGACGGCGTCGAGGGCTCGGGGCAGGGGCGGCGCGGCGACGACGTCGGAGGCAGGGGCGCCGATGGCAACGGCGACGAGGAGCAGCGCTGGGGCGTCGGGCACGAACTGGCGATGGAAATCTAAAAATTTCCTAAGTGCTGGCTTATATAGCAAAGGCTTTGGTCCCGGTTAGTGGCACCAACCGGGACCAATGCCCCCCTTTAGTCCCGGTTGGTGCCATCAACCGGGACCAAAGGTCTATTTTAGCAGCCCAAAGGGCGGGAAGCAGGGACCTTTGGTCCCGGTTGGTGTCACCAACCGGGACAAAAAGCCTTGTGCTGCCCGCGTCGCAGCCAAAAGTTTAGTCCCACCTCGCTAGTTGAGAGAGCTCGAGAGTGGTTTATAAGCACTGCTGCGCCCACTCTCTCGAGCTCCTCTCAACTGCAGGCTTTCGGGCCTAAACTCGCACTATGTGCTGTGGGCCTACTGGGCCTGCTGCGGGCCTGAATCCTGGCCCATGGTTGGGTTTCTAGTCGTATTCAGGCCGTGGTGGCCCAGTAGGCGGCACTTTTTTTTATTTTTATTTTGTTTTCTTTGTTGCTTTATTTGTTTTATTTTGTTTCTACTTACAAAAAATACTTACTGTTGCTATTTTTATTTATTTTATTCAATTTTATTTTGTTTCTACTTATTAATTAAAGTTTATTTTGTTTCTACTTATTTATTTTATTTTCTTTTTTGCTTTTTTTATTTATTTTATGAAAATTCTTTTTCTTTTAATGTTTTGAAGAGAAAATACTTTGATAATTTTAGTTGCATAAATTTTATATAATTTTAGTTTCAATAATACAAGAGGTTTAAAAAGTTTTTTAGTTGATTCCTTTAGCTATTAAAGTTTCATTAAAGTTTTCTAGTTCATTCTTTTTCTATTAGAGTTTCATCAAAGTTTTCTAGTTCATTCTTTTAGTTTATTATTTTTGCTATTAGAGTTTCATAAAAGTTGAGAGGGTTACGGCAAAAACTGGATGCACTTCGTGTACAAAATGGACAATCTCTTTCGAAGTATCAGGGTTTCGGACGAAAACTCATCTGTTACAAAGGGATTTTAATTTTTTGAACTTATTTGAACTCCAGACTTTTTGTGTGCTCAAAATGAACCATTCAAAGCAACATCATCAATTTTCAACCCTTTCTGACTTCATCTGTTATTTTTCATGCATTTACTGATTTTTTTGAGCTAAATGACCCTGAAATTGACAAGCACTTCAAATGAACTCTGAAGAGGTTGAAAATGAGCATGATATCATCATTTCACCCACATAACATGTGCTAAAAAGTTGAGAGGGTTACTGCAAAAACTGGATGCACTTCGTGTACAAAATGGACAATCTCTTTCGAAGTATCAGGGTTTCGGACGAAAACTCATCTGTTACAAAGGGATTTCATTTTTTGAACTTATTTGAACTTCACACTTTTTGTGTGCTCAAAATGAACAATTTAAAGCAACATCATCAATTTTCAACCCTTTCTGAGTTCATCTGTTATTTTTCATGCCTTTACAGATTTTTTAGCTAAATGACCCTGAAATTGAAAAGCACTTCAAATGAACTCTGAAGAGGTTGAAAATTGGCATGATATCATCATTTCACCCGCATAGCATGTGCTAAAAAGTTGAGAGGGTTACGGCAAAAACTGGATGCACTTCGTGTACAAAATGGACAATCTCTTTCGAAGTATCAGGGTTTCGGACAAAAACTCACCTGTTACAAAGGGATTTCATTTTTTTGAACTAATTTGAACTCCAGACTTTTTGTGTGCTCAAAATGAACCATTCAAAGCCACATCATCAATTTTCAACCCTTTCTGACTTCATCTGTCTTCACTTTTTCTTCGCTTGTGTCCTTTGCTTATTGCGCCGTAACCATGGCTATTCTTCATCGCTTAACAGGGTGCTTGGGTCAGCCTTGACTTTGAAGGGAGGAATTTCATGAAAATTTTCATAATCTTCAGACATGTCTGTCTTACCCTCCACTCCCACGATGTCTCTTTTCACTGAAAGAACTATGTGGCGCTTTGGCTCATCATATGATGTATTCGCTTCCTTATCTTTTCTTTTTCTCGGTTTGGTAGACATGTCCTTCACATAGAAAACCTGCGCCACATCATTGGCTAGGACGAATGGTTCGTCTGTGTACCCAAGATTGTTCAGATCCACTGTTGTCATTCCGTAATGTGGCTCTACCTGTACCCCGCCTCCTGACAGAGTGACCCATTTGCACTTAAACAAAGGGACCTTAAAATCATGTCCATAGTCAAGTTCCCATATGTCCACTATGTAACCATAATATGTGTCCTTTCCCCTCTTGGTTGCTGCATCAAAGCGGACACCACTATTTTGGTTAGTGCTCTTTTGATATTGGGCGATCGTGTAAAATGTATTCCCATTTATCTCGTATCCTTTGTAAGTCAATATAGTCGAAGATGGTCCCCTGGACAACGAGTACAGCTCATCAGAAACAGTGTTGTCACCTCTGAGATGTGTTTCCAACCAACTGCCGAAAGTCCTGATGTGTTCACATGTAATCCAGTCGTCACACTGCTCCGGGTGTTTGGAGCGCAGAATGTTCTTGTGTTCATCGACATACGGGGTCACCAAGGTAGAGTTCTGTAGAACTGTGTAGTGTGCTTGAGACCAAGAATGCCCGTCCCTGCATATTATTGAGTCCCCTCCTAGCATGCCTTTTCCAGTCAGTCTCCCCTCATACCGCGATTGAGGGAGACCAATCTTCTTAAGGTCAGGAATGAAGTCAACACAAAACCCAATGACATCCTCTGTTTGATGGCCCATGGAGATGCTTCCTTCTGGCCTAGCGCGGTTACGGAAATATTTCTTTAGGACTCCCATGAACCTCTCAAAGGGGAACATATTGTGTAGAAATACGGGGCCCAGAACGACAATCTCGTCGACTAGATGAACTAGGACGTGCGTCATGATATTGAAGAAGGATGGTGGGAACACCAGCTCGAAACTGACAAGACATTGTGCCACATCACTCCTTAGCCTTGGTATGATTTCTGGATCGATCACCTTCTGAGAGATTGCATTGAGGAATGCACATAGCTTCACAATGGCTAATCGAACGTTTTCCGGTAGAAGCCCCTTCAATGCAACCGGAAGCAGTTGCGTCATAATCACGTGGCAGTCATGAGACTTTAGGTTCTGAAACTTTTTCTCTGCCATATTTATTATTCCCTTTATATTCGACGAGAAGCCAGACGGGACCTTCATACTGAGCAGGCATTCAAAGAAGATTTCCTTCTCTTCTTTGGTAAGAGCGTAGCTGGCAGGACCTTCATACTGCTTTGGTGGCATGCCGTCTTTTTCGTGCCAACGTTGCAGGTCCTCCCGTGCTTCCGGTGTATCTTTTGTCTTTCCATACACGCCCAAGAAGCCTAGCAGGTTCACGCAAAGGTTCTTTGTCACATGCATCACGTCGATTGAAGAGCGGACCTCTAGGTCTTTCCAGTAGGGTAGGTCCCAAAATATAGATTTCTTCTTCCACATGGGAGCGCGTCCCTCAGCGTCATTCGGAACAGATAGTCCGCCGGGACCCTTTCCAAAGATTACGTGTAAATCATTGACCATAGCAAGTACGTGATCACCGGTATGCATGGCGGGCTTCTTCCGGTGATCTGCCTCGCCTTTGAAATGCTTGCCTTTCTTTCGACATTGATGGTTGGTCGGAAGAAATCGACGATGCCCCAGGTACACATTCTTCCTGCATTTGTCCAGGTATATACATTCGGTGTCAGCTAAATAGTGCGTGCATGCGTGGTATCCCTTGTTTGTCTGTCCTGAAAGGTTACTGAGAGCAGGCCAATCATTGATGGTTTCAAACAGCAACGCATGCAGTTCAAATTCCTCATGTCTGTGCTCATCCCACACACGTACACCGTTTCCATTCCACAGCTGTAAAAGTTCTTCAACTAATGGCCTTAGGTACACATCAATGTCGTTGCCGGGTTGCTTAGGGCCTTGGATGAGTATTGGCATCATAATGAACTTCCGCTTCATGGACAGCCAAGGAGGAAGGTTATAGATACATAGAGTCACGGGCCAGGTGCTGTGATTGCTGCTCTGCTCCCCGAAAGGATTAATGCCATCCGTGCTTAAACCAAACCATACGTTCCTTGGGTCACCTGCAAACTCAGTCCGGTACCTTCTCTCGATTTTTCTCCACTGCGACCCGTCAGCGGGTGCTCTCAACTTCCCGTCTTTCTTACGGTCCTCTCTGTGCCATCGCATCGACTTGGCATGCTCTTTGTTTCTGAACAGACGTTTCAACCGTGGTATTATAGGAGCATACCACATCACCTTCGCAGGAACCCTCTTCCTGGGGGGCTCGCCGTCAACATCACCAGGGTCATCTCGTCTGATCTTATACCGCAATGCACCGCATACCGGGCATGCGTTCAAATCCTCGTACGCACCGCGGTACAGGATGCAGTCATTAGGGCATGCATGTATCTTCTGCACCTCCAATCCTAGAGGGCATACGACCTTCTTTGCTACGTACGTACTGTCGGGCAATTCGTTGTCCTTTGGAAGCTTCTTCTTCAATATTTTCAGTAGCTTCTCAAATCCTTTGTCAGGCACAGCATTCTCTGCCTTCCACTGCAGCAATTCCAGTACGGTACCGAGCTTTGTGTTGCCATCTTCGCAATTGGGGTACAACCCTTTTTGGTGATCCTGTAACATGCGATCGAATTTTAGCTTCTCCTTTTCACTTTCGCACTCTCTCCTTGCATCAACAATGACCCGGTGGAGATCATCATCGGGCACATCGTCTGGTTCCTCTTGATCTTCAGCTTCCCCCGTTGCAGCATCATCGTATTCAGGGGGCACATAGTTGTCATCGTCCTCTTCTTCTTCGCTGTCTTCCATCATAACCCCTATTTCTCTGTGCCTGGTCCAAACATTATAGTGTGGCATGAAACCCTTATAAAGCAGGTGGGTGTGAAGGATTTTCCAGTCAGAGTAAGACTTCGTATTCCCACATATAGGGCATGGACAACACATAAAACCATTCTGCTTGTTTGCCTCAGCCACTTCGAGAAAATTATGCACGCCCTTAATATACTCGGAGGTGCGTCTGTCACCGTACATCCATTGCCGGTTCATCTGCGTGCATTATATATAATTAAGTGTGTCAAAAACCATTACAAAACATCATGAACAGATAAGTGACCAAATTAATAGAAGTTTATCATCACATTAAAACCAAAGTACATACATAGTTCTCATTGAACAACATATAGCTCTTCAGAGCATCTAATTAAACCATACATTATTGAAACTATGTAAAACATTTCAATGCAACAACAAATGCGATCATAATCGCAACCAAGGTAACAATTGATCCAACGGCATAATGATACCAAGCCTCGGTATGAATGGCATATTTTCTATACTTTCTAATCTTGAAGCGCATTGCATCCATCTTGATCTTGTGATCATCGACGACATCCGCAACATGCAACTCCAATATCATCTTCTCCTCCTCAATTTTTTTCAATTTTTCCTTCAAGTAATTGTTTTCTTCTTCAACTAAATTTAACCTCTCGACAATAGGGTCGGTTGGAATTTCCGGTTCACATACCTCCTAGATAAAAAAAATCTATGTCACGTTGGTCGGCTTAATTGTCATAAACAACAAATGAACCAAATAGTTATAAAATATAATATATACCACATCCGAATCATAGACAGGACGAGGGCCGACGGGGGCGGATACCAAAACCATCGCACTATATAATAACACACAATAATAAAAGTAAGAAAATTATACAAGTATCTATGTAAATCATACAAGTAAGAATTTTTTTCTTTTATAAAGAAGATAAGAACAAGAGGCTCACCACGGTTATGCCGGCGACGAGATCGGTGCGGTCGATCGACGGCGGTGAAGACGGAGACGGGACGTGACGGACCGCTAAACCTAGACAAATCTTGAGGAAAATGGAGCTTTAATGTCGAGTTTGGAGAGGAGAAAGCTTAAGTAGTGTTGCTCGGGCATTTCATCGAACACCTCATGTGCATAGGAGGTGAGCTAGAGCACCACAAACACCTCCCCTCGCCGGCCAGAAAAAACAGAGTAGTGGAGTGCTCTTCTCGCGGGCGAGGGGTATATATAGGCACAACATTGGTCTCGGTTCGTGGTTGGAACCGGGACTAAAGGCCACCCTTTGGTCCCGGTTCCAGCCACGAACCGGGACCAATGGATGTGGGCCAGGAGCGAGGCCCATTGGTCCCGGTTCGTGTCTGGAACCAGGACCAAAGGGTCCAGACGAACCGGGACCAATGCCCCACGAGCCCCGGCCGGCCCCCTGGGCGCACGAACCGGGACGTATGCCCCCATGTGTCCCGGTTCCTGACTGAACCGGGACTAATGGGCTGGGCTCGCCTGGACCAAAGCCCTGTTTTCTACTAGTGTACATACATAGCCACATACATATATACATGAAAAAAAATGCTATAAAAAATACATATATGAACAAAAAAATGCTATGAACAAAAAAATGAATACACATATGAACAAAAAAAATACATATATGAACAAAAATTCTAACTTTTGCATATTCTTTGCATATGAACATAATACATACATTTTTTTTCTTAAATGTAACTTTTGCATACACATACATATATATCATCATATACACTACATATATATATCATCTATGAACAAAAAAATTATGAAAAAACAGGACATATCATCATATATATACACATACATATCATTATATACACTACATATATATCATCTATGACTAAAAAAATCATCATATTAAAAAAAACAGAGAGGAGGAGGCCGGCCGGACCGAACGGCGAGGAGAGGTGCGGCGTGGTCGGGGCAGGGCAGGAGCGCGGGGCGACGGCGATGAGGAGCGGGCGGCGACGGCGACGGTGACCACGGGGCGGCGACGGCTTCGAAGAAGCAGGGGGCACGGGCCGGGCGGCGCGTTGGGGCAGGGCAGGAGCGCGGGGCGACAGCGACGAGGAGCGGCCGGCGACGGCGTCGAGGAGCGGGCGGCGACGGCGACGGCGTCGAGGAAGCAGGGGCAGCCTGGCGGCGTTCAGAGAAGAATGGCGGGGTGGGGGGAAATTTCATTTCTTCACATGTAACTGCAGTGATATTCTAGATCAAAGGCATCATCATAATAGTTGTGGAGAGAAAGTCTTCACTTTTTCTTCGCTTGTGTTCTTTGCTTATTGCGCCGTAACCATGAATATTCTTCATCACTTAACAGGGTGCTTGGGTCAGCCTTGACTTCGAAGGGAGGAATTTCATGAAACTTTTCATAATCTTCAGACATGTCTGTCTTGCCCTCCAATCCTACGATGTCTCTTTTTCCTGAAAGAACTATATGGCGCTTTGGCTCATCGTATGATGTATTTGTTTCCTTATCTTTTCGTTTTGTCGGTTTGGTAGACATGTCCTTCACATAGAAAACCTGCGCCACATCATTGGCTAGGACGAATGGTTCGTCTGTGTACCCAAGATTGTTCAGATCCACTGTTGTCATTCCGTACTTTGGGTCAACCTATACCCCGCCTCCTAACATATTGACCCATTTGCACTTAAACAAAGGGACCTTAAAATCATGTCCGTAGTCAAGTTCCCATATGTCCACTATGTAACTATAATATGTGTCTTTCCCCTCTTGGTTGCTGCATCAAAGCGGACACCGCTGTTTTGGTTGGTGCTCTTTTGATCTTGGGCGATCGTGTAAAATGTATTCCCATTTATCTCGTATCCTTTGTAAGTCAGTACAGTCGAAGATGGTCCCCTGGACAACGAGTACAGCTCATCAGAAACAGTGTTGTCACCTCTGAGACATGTTTCCAACCAACTACCGAAAGTCCTGATGTGTTCACATGTAATCCAGTCGTCACACTGCTCCAGGTGTTTGGAGCGCAGAATGTTCTTGTGTTCATCGACATACGGGGTCACCAAGGTAGAGTTCTCTAGAACTGTGTAGTGTGCTTGAGACCAAGAATGCCCGTCGCTACATATTATTGAGTCCCCTCCTAGCGTGTCTTTTCCAGTCAGTCTCCCCTCATACCGCGATTGAGGGAGGCCAATCTTCTTAAGGCCAGGAATGAAGTCAACACAAAACCCAATGACATCCTCTGTTTGATGGCCCATGGAGATGCTTCCTTCTGGCCTAGCGCGGTTACGGACATATTTCTTTAGGACTCCCATGAACCTCTCAAAGGGAAACATATTGTGTAGAAATACAGGGCCCAAAATGACAATCTCGTCGACTAGATGAACTAGGACATGCGTCATGATATTGAAGAAGGATGGTGGGAACACCAGCTCAAAACAGACAAGACATTGCGCCACATCACTCCTTAGCCTTGGTAGGATTTGTGGATCGATCACCTTCTGAGAGATTGCATTGAGGAATGCACATAGCTTCACAATGGCTAATCGAACGTTTTCCGGTAGATGCCCACTCAATACAACCGGAAGCAGTTGCGTCATAATCACGTGGCAGTCATGAGACTTTAGGTTCTGAAACTTTTTCTCTGCCATATTTATTATTCCCTTTATATTCGATGAGAAGCCAGACGGGACCTTCATACTGAGCAGGCATTCAAAGAAGATTTCCTTCTCTTCTTTGGTAAGAGCGTAGCTGGCAGGACCTTCATACTGCTTTGGAGGCATGCCGTCTTTTTCGTGCAAACGTTGCAGGTCCTCCCGTGCCTCCGGTGTATCTTTTGTCTTCCCATACACGCCCAAGAAGCCTAGCAGGTTCACGCAAAGGTTCTTTGTCATGTGCATCACGTCGATTGAAGAGCGGACCTCTAGGTCTTTCCAGTAGGGTAGGTCCCAAAATATAGATTTCTTCTTCCACATGGGTGCGCGTCCCTCAGCGTCATTCGGAACAGATAGTCCGCCGGGACCCTTTCCAAAGATTACGTGTAAATCATTGACCATAGCAAGTACGTGATTACCGGTACGCATGGCGGGCTTCTTCCGGTGATCTGCCTCGCCTTTGAAATGCTTGCCTTTCTTTCGACATTGATGGTTGGTCGGAAGAAATCGACGATGCCCCAGGTACACATTCTTCCTGCATTTTTTCAGGTATATACTTTCGGTGTCAGCTAAACAATGCGTGCATGCATGGTATCCCTTGTTTGTCTGTCCTGAAAGGTTACTGAGGGCAGGCCAATCATTGATGGTTACAAACAGCAACGCATGCAGGTCAAATTCCTCCTGTCTGTGCTCATCCCACACACGTACACCGTTTCCATTCCACAGCTGTAAAAGTTCTTCAACTAATGGCCTTAGGTACACATCAATGTCGTTGCCGGGTTGCTTAGGGCCTTGGATGAGTACTGGCATCATAATGAACTTCTGCTTCATGCATAGCCAAGGAGGAAGGTTATAGATACATAGAGTCACGGGCCAGGTGCTGTGATTACTGCTCTGCTCCCCAAAAGGATTAATGCCATCTGCGCTTAAACCAAACCATACGTTCCTTGCGTCACCTGCAAACTCCTCCCAGTACTTTCTCTCGATTTTTCTCCACTGCGACCCGTCAGCGGGTTCTCTCAACTTCCCATCTTTCTTACGGTCCTCTCTGTGCCATCACATCAACTTGACATGCTCTTTGTTTCTGAACAGACGTTGCAACCGTGGTATTATAGGAGCATACCACATCACTTTCGCAGGAACCCTCTTCCTGGGGGGCTCGCCGTCAACATCACCAGGGTCATCTAGTCTGATCTTATACCGCAATGCACCGCATACCGGGCATGCATTCAAATCCTCGTACGCACCGCGGTACAGGATGCAGTCATTAGGGCATGCATGTATCTTCTGCACCTCCAATCCTAGAGGGCATACGACCTTCTTTGCTGCGTACGTACTGTCGGGCAATTCGTTATCCTTTGGAAGCTTCTTCTTCAATATTTTCCGTAGCTTCTCAAATCCTTTGTCAGGAACAGCATTCTCTTCCTTCCACTGCAGCAATTCCAGTACGGTACCGAGCTTTGTGTTGCCATCTTCGCAATTGGGGTACAACCCTTTTTGGTGATCCTCTAACATGCGATCGAACTTCAGCTTCTCCTTTTCACTTTCGCACTGTCTCTTTGCATCAACAATGACCTGGCGGAGATCATCATCGGGCACATCGTCTGGTTCCTCTTGATCTTCAGCTTCCCCCGTTGCAGGATCACCGTATTCAGGGGGCACATAGTTGTCATCATCCTCTTCTTCTTCGTTGTCTTCCATCATAACCCCTCTTTCTCCGTGCTTGGTCCAAACATTATAGTGTGGCATGAAACCCTTATAAAGTAGGTGGGTGTGAAGGATTTTCCGGTCAGAGTAAGACTTCGTATTCCCACATATAGTGCATGGACAACACATAATACCATTCTGCTTGTTTGCCTCAGCCACTTCGAGAAAATTATGCACGCCCTTAATGTACTCGGAGGTGCGTCTGTCACCGTACATCCATTGCCGGTTCATCTGCGTGCATTATATATAATTATACAAGTATCTATCTAAATCATACAAGTAAGAATTTTTCTCTTTTAGAAAGAAGATAAGAACAAGAGGCTCACCACGGTGGTGCCGGCGACGAGATCGGCGCGGGCGATCGACGGCGGTGAAGACGGGGACGGGACTTGACGGACCGCTAAACCTAAACAAATCTTGAGGAAAATGGAGCTTGGAGGTCGAGCTTGGAGAGAAGAAAGCTTAAGTAGTGTGGCTCGGGCATTTCATCGAACACCTCATGTGCATAGAAGGTGAGCTAGAGCACCACAAAGCCCTCCCCTAGCCGGCCAGAAAAAACAGAGAAATGGAGTGCTCTGCTTGCGGGCGAGGGGGTATATATAGGCACCTCATTGGTCCCGGTTGGTGGCTGGAACCGGGACCAAAGGGCCACCGGGACCAAAGGAGGTCCTTTGGTCCCGGTTCCAGCCATGAACTGAGACCAATGGATGTGGGCCAGGAGCGAGGCCCATTGGTCCTGGTTCGTGTCTGGAACCGGGACCAAAGGGTCCAGACGAACCGGGACCAATGCCCCACGAGGCCCGGCCGGCCCCCTGGGCGCACGAACCGGGACGTATGCCCCCATGGGTCCCGGTTCGTCACTGAACCGGGACTAATGGGCTGGCCAGGCCTGAACCAAAGCCCTGTTTTCTACTAGTGATCTGCCATCCTATCCTGCGTGGATTGCCGGACGAAGGAAGCAACTCGTCGAGTCCAGGGATTCGGGGAAGCAGGAGGTGGCGCCGGTGCAAGGGATCACACACCACCAGATCCGCGAAGTGATCGGGGTCCCTGCCGAGGAGGACACGGCCGTCGCGGATCTCAATAATGTTCCAGTCGCTGGCTGGGGCGGGAAGGAAGGGGAAGGAGAAGTCGGTGGCTAGAGCGATGGCTTTGGCGGCCGAAGCGGAGGGGTAAGGAGGTTCGGCGGGGTGGAAGACTTGGTGATCATCGAAGAAGCCGACGAGGGGCGGGGTGTGGCGCTTGCTGTAGCGGCGGAGGAAGGAGCGGCTGACGACGAGTCAGCTGAAGGAGACGCAGGCGGCGGAGATTCGGTCGAGGTCGGCTGGGTCGGGGACGCGGAGGAAGATCTCCGGGAAAAGATCGTCGGGATCTGCGGCGAGTCCATCGGGGCTGGCCGCTCTCCGGCGTGGGAGAGCTGGGTGTTTGCGGCTGCGGCGGCGGCGGGGGCTGTGGTTGTGATTGTGAGCAGAAGAGTACTGCGTCCGTCTGTGTATTGTGAAGAGCTCCTTACTCTTGTCTAACTAGGCCGACCCTGTGATGGACTTGAATGTCCAAGCCTGGCCCGTCAAGGAATTAGATCGACTACCTCAAAAGAAAAAAGCCGCTCGACAAATTTCCTCTAAGAAAAAAAAATGCAGCTCCACAGATCATCATCATGGAGGTTCTTAAAAATATACAAAAATCATCATTTTTTTTAGAAAAGGAGGAGGACCCCCTGCCTCTGCATTTGGACGATGCATGCAGCCACTTTATTAATTATTCACACAAGACTTTACAAAGTCATACAACAGTAAGACTAAAGCCACCGTCTAGGCAACATCTGTCGCTACTCATATCCAGTTGATGTAGGGATGCTGATAGTCTGGGCCTAATACCACACAGACCTCGCAGCCAAACCTAACATCTAAGACCTGAGGTCCCAACCAGGACGCCTGCCGGGTATGGGGCACCCACCAGTCCGGCGCACTCCTCAACCAGGACGCCTGCCGGGTATGAGGCCACCGCAGCCACCTGCCACCAATCCATCTTCAGTGCTGTACTGCTGCATCTACCTTGCCCGGTCTAGCTACCGTCGACGTCACCACGACGCCAGACAACGCCACCATCCTGCGCTCGTCCATCATCACACGCTCACCGGCGAGACCCCGCTGCTCCATGCCGCCGAGACCCGCCGTCGTCGACGCGAGAGAAGGCACGCCACACCACCTCACGCCTCTTCCATCCGGCGCCGCTCCACAAACGATGGCCCAATAGGGAACACGACACCGCAGCGCCACCATCGTCCGATCCGGTGATCTTAGGATTACTCCCGGAGCGGCACGAGCAGGTTGACGATAGTTGCTTGGCGATGCCTTCATCAAGGTAACGACGTAGACGCCGCCATCGCCCGCCATGACCGGAGTCGGCTCGGTTTTCACCGGCGACTATGTCTCCCCAACTCGCCGCCGGTGCTAATAGTGGGATCCAAGATCCGTCACTACCAGCCTGGCCAACCACCTTCGGTGGAGAAGGCAGCCACCACCACCATGCCCGGGCCAAGAGAACCGGACCTCCTCGTGCCGCGAAGATTACCCAGGGGGGATCTCCTCTTGCCGTTGTCGAGACGAGGCGCAGCCGCAGTGGATCTCGATCTAAACCCCTCGGGCCTAGATCAGATCTCATCGCAGCCAAACTCTCATCCGCCAAACGGCCGCCGGAGATCTCCTGGCCACCGCCAACCCGCTGCGCACTGCCGTTGGAGGAGGAGAGAGATGGACGCCGCTGCCCCACGCGTTACCACCGGCCGAGGACTGCGCCACCGCCGCCGCCTCACCACAGGGGCTTCACTCCGCGGCGTCCTCAGCGACGGCGACGGTAGTGGGAGGCGATGGAGGGGGAGGGCTGAGGGCGGTGTGGACAGGGACTCCCCGGGGGCGGCGCGGCGACACCACCTCGGGGGAGAGAGGTCGGGGGGGGGGGGGGGGAGAGGTTAGAGCTGGTCAGGAAGAAATGCCTATCAATCTAAAAATGGGGGAGAATTTCACTTCCCCGGCCTCTGCACCAACTAGGATGCATACGGCCATTTTAGTATGAGTACCAAGATAAACATGGTCCTTAGAGTTTTTTAAATGAGTATCAAGATATTTTTTGATGAGTGGTTCCACCACACATCAAACTTGATCCTCAATAAATGAGAGAAAACCCCTGTGCATCACCTGTCAATTCTAGGAATTGAACTCGGGTCATTAGGCTGCATAACCGCATGCCCAACCACTGAGCCAAGGCTCTCTTTGCATAAAAATCATCATAATAAGCAGGAGATTAACTTTTTTTGTGAGGATAAAGGGAGTTTTATTCCTTAGGCAAAAGGAAAGTACATCTACTACAACCAAAGAGTAAAGTCGGTGCTGGTTTTAGAGATTTCAGAATTTTTAACCAAGCTTTACTAGCCAGGCAAGCATGGAGACTAGTCTCTAAACCTGATAGTCTTTGTGCCCAAGTGTTAAATGCAAGATACTATCCGGAGGGTAATCTTCAGGATACAGTTTTCTCTGGCAATGCATCTTCTTCATGGCAAGCTATCAGCTATGGTCTTGATCTTCTAAAAAGAGATTTAATATGGAGAGTTGGGAATGGAAGAAGTATTCGTGTGTGGCGTGATAACTGGATCCCTAGACCCTTCTCCTACAAACCAATCACTTAGCAAGGAAGATGCAGAATATATTTTGTCTCTGATTTGCTTAATGAAAACGGGTCATGGTCTCATGGAACATTGGTTTGCTGCATGAATTTTTCCTTCCCGCTGATGTTACAGAAGTTCTGAAAATTCAGGCGTCCCCTCGCCAAGAGGATGATTTGTTGGCTTGGGCCCCTAGAAAATATGGTGTCTTCTTGGTTAAAAGCGCATACCAGTTTGGTTTTGATGAAGCCCACAGAAGCTCGGCGTCCGGGTCTAGCTCACGACCCGATAGACGTCGTTCATGCTGGAAACTTATATGGTCTTCGGAAGTACCCCCATCGGTCCAGAATTTTGCTTGGAGGGTTGCCACTAATTCGCTGCCTACATGGTGCAACAAACAGAGACGAGGTATTGAAACACTTGACACTTGCCCCGTGTGTGCAACTGAACCAGAAGATTGCTTCCATGCTCTCTGCCGCTGCACCTTATCAAGAGTACTCTGGGAGGTAATGTCTGAAGTTTGGTCTCTACCAAGCTTATATACTGTACTGAATAATGGTGTTGAGTGGCTGCTGCATGCTCTTGAGCCGCTACAGGAAGTGGAAAGATATATGATGCTAATGACGTTATGGAGAGCTTGGCATATTCGCAACGAGATAGTCCATCATAAACCCCGTCCGCCCATGGAAGCGTCTCGACCATTCTTGGTGAGTTATTTGGATTTGCTCATTGGAATTAAATCTGACCTCTCTTGCGATCAGAGTAAAGGAAAATCTTTCATCACTTTGGGTACCATGATGCCGCATGCAGTACTGATCACAGCTGGTCCGAAGTGGTCTGCTCCAAGGTCAGGTTGGGTGAAACTATGCACGGATGGGTCTTTTGGAGTTGATGGATCTGCTGGTGCGCGAATGGTCCTAAGGGACAAGGGTGCCATAATTTTTTCGTCTTGCAGGCAATTATTTTCTTGTCGAGATGCGCTAGAAGCTGAGTTATGTGCATGCATGGAAGGTCTGTCTTTCGCTATCCAGAGAAGCGAGCTCCCGGTGGTGATTGAGATGGATTCAATTGTGGCAGTAAAGTTGATCCAGGCCATGGCGGTCGACAGATCGGTCTACTCGTCCATCGTAAAGGAGATTTAAGTATAAGTATCTTATGTCTGTTCGCTTAGAGGGTAGAACCATGACTTGGTTATGTTTTGGACCCCCCTCCCCCCAGGCTTTAGAACAAGCTGCAATTGATTGTATGAACTTCTGTGACTGAGTAATGCAAGTTTTTCATCCGCAAAAAAAAAAGGATTACAATCAGCTGGCAGGAGCTCCTCAATACAGGGAGGACCTCTTTGAAGCCAAACAACAGTACATGACTCAGTACGGCTGTAATTAGCCAGACAATCAGCTATCCTATTCTGAGACCTGGTAAGCTTTTGGGGAATAAACTCCCGATCTTTCATTAGAAACTTTACATTTCATTTGATTGAAAATGTAACTTAATCGTGCCATGTAACTTGAAGAATCTATTATCATTACTCCATAAAAATATCACTATAAAATTGTGAGGAATCAAAGTCCAACATGTGGTGTTTCTACTAATCCAGAAGCAGATTGATTGTGTGAGTAGTACTGCAAACAATTAACTAAGGTACTGCAAACAAGCAGGTCAACGTAGTAGCATCCACTGAAAACAGATACACTTGTAAACACATAACAAGGTAATTTCCGTGCATTCAATCAACTAAGCAAACTGAGCTTGATCCCATCAACAGAGCATGCATTTCAATTCCCACCAACATGCTGTACTAACCATATGCTGTCTCTGATTGAGTCGTTTCTGTATGTAACCAAACAGAACACAAGCTAGCTTTTGATGTGTCCCTGGCATTTCTCTTGGTGTCCAAACAGTTCCTATCATTCCACATGCTTACTTGTGACACTAGCAGCGACAGCGAGGTGCAGAAACTGAATACCCTGACAATCCAGAATCACCGCCAGATCCAGGAACACAAGAGAAACTCTACCTTAGAGCCAAACAGAGCCAAAAAGCACCCTACCGCAGACCAACCTGTGATAAACTCTCGAGTTGCAGCACAACCTCAATCAGCATTCGACAGTAGCACTATCACCATTCCTCGACACATCATTGGTAGTACTCTCATCGTGATGGCTATCTATGCACTCTTCTGCTTGTGGCGCCTCAACGCCATGTTCCAGCATCGCCTCCTTAGCTCCTGAGCAAAAAGAAAAAAAAGAAAAAGAAAAAAGAGAGAGCGAGCCGTATATTTGTATTTGTCAACACTTAGTAAACGCTTAAGAAGAATACACCGAAAGAAGCGGAAAAGCCAAGGTAAAAGACTACGACTTAACAATACATGGGAAATCAACCTTGGAGATATACTTTATCCATGATCCAATTGGTAATACTGACCTCAAACACTCACTTTATGTGATACCATTGTAATTTGATGTATAAGAATAAATACATAGCCACACAAAGGCATGTAAACATTCAGTTCAAAGAATGCATGTAAACATTCAGTTCAAAGAAGGATGTGAACATTCAGCAATGAAACATAGAAGAACTTACAAGTCATGATTAAAAGAAATGAATCATTCGCAGTTATGGAAGTTGATCAAGCATGAGATTTTGCTAGGACTTTCTATCTCCATTGGCAATGGAGATGGGACCCTCTGCTGGCTTGATACGTGGTAAATGGCTCTCCACTCCGCGATGATTCCTGGACTTGTTTATTAATTGTGTGAACGCGCTCTCTTGTAGGTTTACTCGGTAACCCACAATGAGATTTGGAACGTCTCGTTCCGGCGAACATTCGGGCTCGAGGAAACCATTGCGTGGTCCGACCTTCAGGTGGCCCTTCCGCCGACACATCCGGACTATCCGAACACCATATCTTGGCACTTGACCCATTCAGGGTTCTTCTCGGTTGGCTCGGCATATCACACCTTATGCCGTCGATCATCTCTTGTGTGGACCACACCGTTGTGGAAAGCACCTTGTCCTCTGAAGATCAAAATCTTTGTTTGGCAGCTTTCGTGTGATCACTTCTCATCAGGTATGGAGGTGATCAAGCCGAACGAGTCTGGCGATAGATTATGTCCTCTTTGTGGTGTCCCAGATACCGGAACGCACATCTTCTTCGCCTGCCTCGTATCTCGTTTCTGTGGGGCTTTATTTGTGAGGCTCTAGGGCCTGATTGGGAGGCCCTAGACCTGGTTTGGTTTCTAGAAACTCGGGCCAACTAGACCGAAAGGAGAAGACGCCTCTTCAGGTTAGTGTTCTCGACGATGATCTGAAACCTTTCGACGACATGTAACAAGATGGTGATTGAGCGGGTCTTCTTATGACGAGCCAATGACTCTTTATTCAGAATTGTTGGCTTTCATGCAGCACCGGCACCCGCTCTCTAGGCAGCGGGATCGGGACCGACTTGGCAGTATGATGAACGCGATGACGGTAGCAGCTCGTCGCAGTGCCTCGTTACAACACCACTGATCTTTCGACCACTTTGCGACTTTCTTCACTCATTATTATTATTGTAGTTGGACACGTTTGTGTTGTTGCCGGAGCAGGCTGGATTTTACTTCTCGTATACTTGCTCTTGTTTTTTTTTTTTGACAACACAATAAAAGCAAGGCGAAAGCCCGTTTTTGAAAAGTGAAGGGTGGGCGTCGTGTCCATCCGATGGTACGATTAAAATTAATGTTGATGCTTCCTTTGATGAGGACTCATGATGTGGAGCTGGAAGCACAGTGATTAGAGATGAGAGGAGCAACTGCATAGCAGCATCTAACAAAATTTTACATCATGCAGTTGATGCAGATGGCTGAAGCATATGCCATCAGGGAAGGAACCGTGGCCGTCCAACAAATGAGGTGCAACACGGTCATCTTTCAGTCGGACTATGCACATGTGGTAGGAACGATGCAAGAGGGAGGGATCTCGACGGCTAATGATGCTTGTTCTCTGCACGGGTTTGACAAGATTGGCATCAGTTTTTGTAATAGGGAATCCAATGGTGGGACACATATGCTATCTAAGGAAAGGCATTTATTATCTTAAAAGTTCTTGTATCCAAGGCAGATGACCCTTCTTAGTTTTATTCTGAGCAGCTCGATGAATGATGTAATTTGCGAAGTATAGCTCGGAGAGTCAGATTCATTGTGGTGGAATTCGCTTATCCGGGTTCAAAACCTAGGTTTGGCATGGGTGCTCTCCCTTTTGTGGATTTATTTCACGATTTAACGACTTTATTTTTCTACAGGTGAGTGACGTGTCTATCGACTGTGAGACGCCAGTTATGACTTCGTCTGAGCATCTCTGAATGTTCTCGTATCCGTAAAATAACCACCGTTTATGGAAAGTTGGTAAAAAAAATATCTCGTTCTGGCAAACGCTCAATTGTTTTGTAAATTCTTCAAAACTTCCTTTCCATTTTCGGAAAGACGACTCTTCCTGCAAAAGTGCCACGTTAGCTAACCACAATAAGAGTCTGGCGCGTCGCCGCAGTCGACCGCCGCCGTCGCTGTTGAAAAACATTGCATGGAAAACAAAAAAATTATACACACACGCAAGATCTATCCATGGAGATGCATAGCTACGAGAGGGGAGAGTGTGTCTACGTACCCTCGTAGACTATTAAGCGGAAGCGTTTATCAACACGATTGATGTAGTCGTATACCTTCACGATCCGTTCTGATCAAGCACCGAACGCACGACACCTCCGCGTTCAGCACACGTTCAGCTCGATGACGTCCTCGCCTTCTTAATCCAGCAAGACGAGTGAAGTAGTAGATGAGTTCCGGCAGCACGATGGCGTGGTGACGGTGGTGGTGCAACTATCTCCGCAGGGCTTCGCCGAGCACTACGGAAATTATGACCGAGGATGAACTAGAGGGAGAGGGGTGCCGCACACGGCTTGGGTATCGTGGTGTGTGCTGCCCCTCTCTCTCCTCTCATATATAAGTGGGGAGAGGAGGGGAGACAGCCTAGAGCGCCCCCATGAGGGCTGGCGGCCGCCCTGGGCTCCTGCCCTGGCTGCGCCCCCCTTCCTTTCTTGGCGCTGGGGAGAAGACATGAGGGTAGACGCCCTCCCCCCCTTCCTTTCTCTCATGTGGAGTGGAAGGCAGGAGGGGCTAGCCCTCCTCCCTTTCCTTCCCTAAGAGCCAGCGGCCTAGAGGTGGGGCGCACCAGCCCCTTGTGGGCTGGTTTGTTTCCCTCATTGGCCCAATAAGCCCAATAAATCCCCATGGCCTTCCCGGAACCCCTTCTGGTGATCCGATAAATACCCGGTGCAATCCAAAACCTTTCCGGAGACCAAATAGTATCGTCCTATATATCAATCTTTACCTCCGGACCATTCCGGAGCTTCTCGTCATGTCCGTGATCTCATCCGGGACTCCGAACAACATTCGGTCACCAATACATATAACTCATATAATACTATATCGTCAATGAACGTTAAGCGTGCGGACCCTACGGGTTCGAGAATGATGTAGACATGACCGAGACGCTTCTCCGGTCAATAACCAATAGCGAGACCTGGATGCCCATATTGGTTCCTACATATTCTACGAAGATCTTTATCGGTCAGACCTTTATGACAACATACGTAGTTCCCTTTGTCTGTCGGTATGTTACTTGCCCGAGATTCGATTGTTGGTATCTCCATACCTAGTTCAATCTCGTTACCGGCAAGTCTCTTTACTCATTTCGTAATACATCATCTCGTAACTAACTCCTTAGTCACTTTACTTGCAAGCTTCTTGTGATGTGTATTACCGAGAGGGCCCAGAGATACCTCTCCGTCATACGGAGTGACAAATCACAATCTCGATTCACGCCAACTCAACAGACACCTTCGGAGATACATGTAGAGCATCTTTATGATCACCCAATTACGTTGTGACGTTTGATAGCACACAAAGTGTTCCTCCGGTATCTGGGAGTTGCATGATCTCATGGTCGAAGGAATATGTATTTGACATTAAGAAAGCAGTAGCAATAAACTGAACGATCATATGCTAAGCTAGCGGATGGGTCTTGTCCATCACATCATTCTTCTAATGATGTGATCCCGTTATCAAATGACAACACATGTCTATGGTTAGGAAACCTTAACCATCTTTTGATCAACGAGCTAGTCTAGTAGAGGCTCATTAGGGACACGGTATTTGTTTATGTATCCACACATGTATTTAAGTTTCCGGTCAATTCAATTCTAGCATGAATAATAAACCTTTATCATGATTAAGGAAATATAATAATAACCACTTTATTATTGCCTCTAGGGCATATTTCCAACAGTATCCCACATGCACTAGAGTCAATAATCTAGTTCACATCACCATGTGATTAACACCCAATGTGTTCTAAGGTGTGATCATGTTTTGTTTGTGAGAGAGGTTTTAGTCAACGGGTCTGCAATATTTAGATTCATGCGTACATTGCAAATTTTTGTGTCTATAATGCTCTGCATGAAGCTACTCTAGCTAATTGCTTCCACGTTCAATACATATCCAGATTGATATTCAGAGTCATCCAGATCGGTGTCAAAGCTTGCATCGACGTAACCCTTTACGACAAACTCTTTATCACCTCCATAACCGAGAAACATTTCCTTAGTCCTCTAAGGATAAATTTGACCACTGTCCAGTGATCCACCCCTGGATCACTATTGTACCCCCTTGCCAAACTCATAGCAAGGCACACATCAGGTCTGGTACATAGCATGGCATACATTATAGAACCTACGGCTGACGCATAGGGAATGACTTTCATTCTCTCTCTATCTTCTGCCGTGGTCGGGCTTTGAGTCTGACTCAATTTTACACCTTGCAACACAGGCAAGAACCCTTTCTTTGACTGGTCCATTTTGAACTTCTTCAAAACTTTGTCAAGGTATGTGCTTTGTGAAAGTCCTATTAAGCATCTCGATCTATCCCTATAGATCTTGATGCCCAATATATAAGCAGCTTCATCGAGATCTTTCATTGAAAAATTCTTATTCAAGTATCCTTTTGTGCTATCCAGAAATTTTATATCATTTCCAATCAACAATATGCCATCCACATATAATATCAGAAATGCTACAGAGCTCCCACTCACTTTCTTGTAAATACAGGCTTCACCGTAAGTCTGTATAAAACCATATGCTTTGATCACCTCATCAAAGCGTATATTCCAACTCTGAGATGCTTGCACCAATCCATAGATGGATCGCTGGAGCTTGCACACTTTGTTAGCACCTTTAGGATCAACAAAACCTTCTGGTTGCATCATATACAACTCTTCTTTAAGAAATCCATTAAGGAATGCAGTTTTGACGTCCATTTGCCAGATTTCGTAATCATAAAATGCGGCAATTGCTAACAAGATTCGGACATACTTAAGCATCGCTACGGGTGAGAAAGTCTCATCGTAGTCAACCCCTTGAACTTGTAGAAAACCTTTGCGATAAGTCGAGCTTTGTAGACAGTGATATTACCATCAGCGTCTGTCTTGTTCTTGAAGATTCATTTATTCTCAATGGCTCGCCGATCATCGGGCAAGTCCACCAAAGTCCACACTTTGTTCTCATACATGGATCCTATCTCAGATTGCATGGCCTTAAGCCATTTATCGGAATCTGGGCTCATCATAGCTTCTTCATAGTTCGTAGGTTCGCCATGGTCTAATAACATGACTTCCAGGGCAGGATTACCATACCAATCTAGTGCAGTATGTGTTCTGGTCGACCTACGAAGTTCAGTAGTAACTTGATCGGAAGTTTCATGATCATCATCATTAGCTTTCTCTCTAGTTGGTGTAGGCATCATGGAAACGGTTTTCCCCGGTGTGCTACTTTCCAATTCGAGGGAAGGTACAACTATCTCATCAAGTTCTACTTTCCTCCCCCTCATTTCTTTCGAGAGAAACTCATTCTCTAGAAAGGACCCATTCTTGGCAACATATATCTTGCCTTCGGATCTGTGGTAGAAGCTATACCCAATGGTCTCTTAAAGTATCCTATGAAGAAGCACTTCTCTGCTTTGGGTTCAAGCTTATCAGGCTGAAGCTGTTTGACATAAGCATCACATCCCCAAACTTTAAGAAACAACAGCTTAGGTTAGTTCATACTATGTCATCTCAACGGATTTAGATGGTGCCCTATTTAACGTGAATGCGGTTGTCTCTTATGCATAACCCCAAAATGATAAAGGAAAATCGGTAAGAGACATCATAGAGTACGATTATGATGTTCGGACACACCATTGCATTGTGGTGTTTCTGGTGGCGTGAGTTGTGAAACAATTCCACATTGTTTTAAATGAAGGCCAAACTCGTAACTCAAATATTCACCTCCGCGATCGGATCATAGAAATTTTATTTTCTTGTTACGATGATTCTCCACTTCACTCTGAAATTCTTTGAACTTTTCAAATGTTTTAGACTTGTGTTTCATCAAGTAGATATACCCATTACTCAAAATATCTGTGAAGGTCAGAAAATAACGATACCCGCCGCGTGCCTGAACACTCGTCGGACCGCATACATTGGTATGTATTATTTTCAATAAGTCATTAGTTCGCTCCATTGTTCCGGAGAACGGAGTTTTAGTCATCTTACCCATGAGGCATGGTTCGCAAGTATCAAATGATTCATATTTAAGTGATTCCAAAAGTCCATCCGCATGGTGTTTCTTCATGCGCTTTACACTAATACGACCTAAACGGCAGTGCCACAAGTATGTTGCACTATCATTATCAACTTTGCATCTTTTGGCATCAATATTATGAATATTTGTATCACTACAATCGAGATTCAACAATAATAGACCATTTACTAAGGGTGCATGACCATAAAAGATGTTACTCATATAAATAGAACAACCATTAATCTCTGGCTTAAATGAATAATCATCTCGCAATAAACAAGATCCAGATATAATGTTCATGCTCAACGTTGGCACTAAATAATTATTATTGAGGTCTAAAACTAATCCCGAAGGTAGATGTAGAGGTAGCATGCCGACAGCGATCATATCAACCTTGGAACCATTCCCGACGCGCATCATCACCTCGTCCTTAGCCAATCTTCATTTGTTCCGCAGCTCCTATTTCTAGTTACAAATATGAGCAACCGAACCGGTATCAAATACCCAGACGCTACTACGAGCATTAGTAAGGAACACATTAATAACATGTATATCAAATATACCTTTGTTCACTTTGCCATCCTTCTTATCCGCCAAATATTTGGGGTAGTTCCGCTTCCGGTGACCATTACCCTTGCAGTAGAAGCACTAAGTCTCAGGCTTGGGTCCAACTTTGGGCTTCTTCACGGGAGCGGCAACTTGGTTGCCATTCTTCTTGAAGTTACCTTTCTTTCCCTTGCCTTTTTTCTTGAAACTAGTGGCCTTATTAACCATCAACACTTGATGCTCTTTCTTGATTTGTACCTCCGCCGATTTCAGCATCGCGAAGAGCTTGAAAATCATTTTAGTCATTCCTTGTATATTATAATTCATCACGAAGCCTTTATAGCTTGGTGGTAGTGATTGAAGAACTCAATCAATAACACACTCATCTGGGAGCTCAATGTGACGACCCCGGCTTAATCGTACACTAACCATATACGCAAATGCACACGATCAAGCCAAGGACTCACTTGAAGATATCACAACACAACTCTAAAACATAAATAAAGTCATACAAGCTTTATATTACAAGCCAGGGCCTCGAGGGCTCGAATACATAGCTCGATGTCATACAAGTGTCAGCGAAAGCATCAGATATCTGGGTACAGATATTACAGAGAAACAGATAGGCCTTTAAGAAGGCGGGGTAAAGTAAAAATATTACGATCGAAAGGCGTAGGCCTCCTGCCTAGGATCCTCCGAACCTACTCCTGGTCGTCGGTCGGCTCCTCATAGTAGTACTCGCCGGGAGGGTAGTAGTAGTAGCCGTAGTCGTCGACGGGGGCGGCTATCCTAGGGGCTCCGTCATCTGGCGGCGACATATGGATATGGGGAGAAAAAGAAAGTAAAGCAAACGTGAGTACTCATCCGAAGTACTCAGCAAGCAAGGATCTACACTACATATGCAACATTTTCAAAGGGAGGCTGTATATATGGACTGGGCTGCACAAATGCCAGAATAGAGGGGAGAGCCTAGTCCTATCGAAGACTAGCATCTTTAATCATCTTCATCGGTCTTGCAGCATTAGAAGAGTGCAGATTAACATAATGTAAAGTAGTTGTAGTATCATCAACCTCGCCCAGAGATCCTTTCTCGACTCCCTGCGAGAAAGCAATCCCAGAGCCATACTATCTAGTTATCATCTCAAGTTCTAGTTGTACCGATCGGGATACAACTCCGAGTGTCCGTTACCGTAGGACAGGCTATCGATAGATTAGTTCTTCCCTACAGGGGTGCACCAACTTACCCACCACACTCGATTAACTCTGGCCGGACACACTTTTCTGGGTCATGCCCGGCCTCGGCCAAACGATACGCCGCAACCCGATCAAATACTTAACAGAGAGGTCAGCACACCGGACTAACCTATGCCCCCTAGGGTCTTGGGCCATCGCCCCGGACACTCCTGCACGCTGCGTACACCGTCGGTGAGCAGACCTAGCAACCCCTTAATACAAGCGCGGTTGCGTTACGAATCCAACCCAGCGTGTGCCGCTCAGTATACGACGCAGAACGCCCATACTATGCCCACATGATGGTTAGTGCTATCAGGCCAGAGGCCCCTCGGATCAAATATCCAAACCGTTAGTAGATTAGGAGCGCACGGTAACGAGCAGAGACTCACAATCGATGTGACCCCGTCGCCCCGTATCGAGGACTTGCGGCAAGGGCTAAGAATGCCCAGCCACGCCTCGTGTTCAACTCTCGGGCACCATCCAGGTCCACCCGATTCCACATCACTCGCTATTAAGCTCGCGCGGGTACCCCTCAGGGCCGACCCGTCTTTAGTGTCATGTTTCAGTGTAAAGTCATAGTAACAATGGTAACCGTGTGTCTAACAACAAGGGAAACCCTGAGGAATCACCCTCGATGGAATTCCCTCTGATGTTACTGTCAAGGTGAACGAAGGAGGAATCACCCTCGAGGTCCACTCTTGAGGAGTTGCACGACAGTGTCGGTTACGGGGGTGGTGTAGGAGGAATCATCCTCACTGACCATGACCGAATAACTAACCTACAAGGCTATCATTAGAAGTGCTGACGAGGTATCACCCTCGGCACTCGATAGTAACCTAGTAGTGTCGAGCAACTAAGGGGCAGTGTCGTGCGGTGTCGGGGCCTGGTCTTCGATCCCGTTGCTCAGGTCTTCTGATCATCCAACGGGGCAGTCGAGGTAAAGTGGGGTCTCTGATAGTTCTGTACCCAACCTATACTAAACAGTTTAGGATAACAGGTAGGTATCAACAACAGGTTACAATTAAACAGGCTATGCAGCAGATATCGGACAACATTAGCAGCAGTAACTTCTAATGCAAGCATAAGAGAGAAGAGAGTGGGCGATATCGGTATCCTCAAAATGGGGGTGCTTGCCTGGAAGCTCAGTGGCAAGGGTCTGATCGTCAGGAGCGTAGTCGACCTCCGGAGCGGCGTCAGTCTCGGGAGCTATGTCGACGTCGGGGTCTATCGAGAGAGAAGAGGGGGAAGAAACAAATAAATGCACATCAAACGATGCAATACAGGCATGCTATGCTAAGATGCAGTGCACGGTTGCCTAAAGTATGTCTAAGTAATTTTTAGTTACTTTAGGATTTAAGTTGGATTTAATATTCGGTGATTATGCACTATTCATCTACTGGATACGGCCTCGATGTTGCGGGTTCACCTACGTAGGGGGTTTCGGCATCGAAACAGACGACACGATCAGATTCGTCTCGTTGTTCTGATCAACTTTCATGTTTTAAGTTTTTCGATCTGAGCTACGGTTTAAAAGTTATTAATTTTCAAAGTTTAAATGATTTTTTGGAATTATTTTTATCAACAGAAATGATTTATGACGTCAGCATGACTAGGTGATGACGTCAGCAGTCAACAGCCTCGCTGACCAGGGTCAAACCTGACATGTGGGTCGGACCCACATGTCAGCCTCTGTGACCTAACAGAATTTGATTAGAACTAATCAGAGATTAATTATCCACAGGGCACCACATGTCAGCGCCTCATTAACTAACTAATTAACTTTTATTTATAAAAATGTTTTAATTAATTCAATTATACGGTGGGGCCCGTATGTCAGTGACTGTGCTGCCCAGTCAGCACAGTTGACTGGGTCAACCAGTCAATTGGGGTCCGCGGGGCCCATTGTCTGCGGCTCTGGGGTGGGGGCCACCTGTGCCACGTCGGCGTCGTCGCCGGAATCATGCCGGCGACTAGAAAACACGGCGGCGCGGTTCGGGAGGTGGTCGGAAAACGCGTATAGAAGGCCGTTTCGAGCGCGGCCGGGCTCGTTCGAACGAGCAGACGACGACGAGTCGAACTGTGGTGGTGGCGAGGGCTGCGGTGGCCGGAAACATCGGCGGTGAGCTCGCGAGCGGGCGTCGAAGTTTGGGCCAAAACGGGCGCGTGGCTAAGGTGAGTCCTAGCACGTGCTGTTGGGTGCATTCGAGCCAGCGTGCGGTGACGCATCAAACGGTGGTGACGGCATCGGCTGAGGCGACCAGAAACGACGCCGGCGACGAGCTACGGCAGCGGCGGCGTTCGGGCCTCGACGAGAATGGTGCTAGCAGCACATAGGCACATCAGCGAAGGGCTAGACAGCTCCCACGCGATGCGAGGAGCATCGTGGTGTGCTCGCCTGAGCCAGAGATGGACCACAACAGCGGCAGCAAGCACGGCGGCGGCGACCAGCTACGACAATGGTGAAGCGGTGTCTACGGCGTGCGGAGGGGAGCAGGGAAGAGAGAGGATCAAGCAGAAGCTTACCGTGCGGCACTCACGTAGGCCCTCGGTAGTTTAGTAGCAGCAGGGGCTCGTGGTCGACGGGGATGGCCGGTGACAGAGAAGTTGCTACCGAGCTCGATCCGCTCGCCGTAGAGCTCCCCGAGGTGCACAGGTTGGGGCAAACAGCGCGCGGCGTCGAGGCGGAATAGCGAGGCACGGGGAGGCGTCGCGGAGGGCTCGGCGTCCACGGTGGTGACGGTGGCGTGGCGACGATGGCGCTCGGAACCGAGAGGGAGAGAGGCGAGCGCGTGCACGAGGGGGGAGGAGAAGGGGGAAGAGTGACGAGGGGGAGCCTGGGGAGATGGACGAGGCAGGTCCTTATCCTCCTCGCTGTCGGTGGGCGTCGGTGGCGTCGGCGTGTCGACGCCTCGCCGGCGCGCGGGCGGTCGGCCATGGGCATGGCGACACGCAGGAGAGAGAGGAGGGAATGGGCCAGGTGGGCCGGTAGTCGGGGCACTGTGCACTTAGGCCCAGTGCACAGTGCCTCGTTTTATTTACTTTTCTGTTTTCTTTTATTCTTTTGTTTTCTTTTCTATTTTGTAATAGTTAGGCCACATTTGCTATTTTTGCAAAATGTGAGAGTTGGCCCCAATATTACAATGCAATATTTCCTTTCACCAAAAACTAGTTTGGGCAAAGTTGGATTTTACTTAAATTTGATTTAATTATAGATGATTTAAATAGTGCTGTTTTGGTGCTATTTCATGTGGTTGGAGTCATCTAACTAATTCCATTATCATTGTTCATATTTTTATAAATGCTTCTGGAATATTTGCTATTTAGTGAACATTTTTCCCATAGTGTTTGAGCAAATTTATTTTGCACTTTTGAATTTGAATTGATTTTCAGAATAGAATTTGAATTGCTGAGAGTAACCACTATGACTAGGCACTGCAAATGAGATTACTTGGCATTATTAGTAGACAATCACAGTGGCTATTACACAGGGGTGTTACAAATTCTCCTCCTCTAAAAGAAATTCTCGTCTCGAGAATTCAGGAGGAAGAAGGAAAGAGGTCGTGATATTCCTTGCGAAGATGATCCTCGCGTCCCAAGTGGCTTCATCTTCAGTGTGGTTCGACCACTGCACTTTCAGGAACTTGGTCGTCCTCTGACGAGTTCGACGTTCATCTTCATCAAGGATGCGGATCGGATGCTCCTTATAAGATAAGTCATCTTGCAATTCAAGCATCTCGTGATCCACTGCGCGGTGCGGAGATTCCTTGAAGCATTCACGAAGTTGCGACACGTGGAAGACATCATGGATATGAGAGAATTGTGGTGGCAACTCCAATTTATATGCCACCTGCCCACGTCTGGCAACAATGCGAAAGGGACCAATATAGCGAGGAGCTAGCTTGCCCTTGATTCCGAATCGACGAGTGCCCTTCATAGGAGTGACACGAAGATAAGCTTGATCACCTGGTTGATAAGTCAGACCCCATCGTTTGCGATCATAATTGCTCTTCTGGCGATCCTGAGCCGCCTTGAGATTTTCTCGGACAATTCTGACTTGTTCTTCGGCGTGTTGAATAATATCCGGACCCATGAGAGGTCGTTCCACAGTTTCTGACCAATTCAGAGGGGTTCGACACTTACGTTCGTAAAGCACTTCGAAGGGGGCCATTTTCAAGCTGGCTTGATAGCTGTTGTTATAAGAGAATTCAGCAAATGGGAGAGATTCTTCCCACTTCTTACCGAATGATATAACACAAGCCCAAAGCATATCTTCAAGCACTTGATTTACTCGCTCGACTTGGCCTTGGGATTGAGGATGATAAGCTGAACTCCATGTAATGTGAGTCCCCATAGCTTCTTGGAAACTTTCCCAGAACATGGACGTGAAAAGTCCGCCACGGTCCGAACTGATCTCCTTCGGAATACCGTGGAGTAAAATGATTTTGGAGATATACAGCTCTGCTAGCTGGCTAGCGGTGATAGTCTCCTTGACAGGCAAAAAATGTGCAACCTTGGAAAGTTGGTCGACGACGACAAGAATAGCATCGTGACCTTTCTGAGACTTGGGAAGACCAGTAATGAAATCCATTTGCACTTTATCCCACTTCCACAAAGGAATAGGGAGTGGTTGAAGAATTCCAGCAGGCTTCTGATGTTCTGCTTTCACGCGACGACATACGTCACATTCAGCAACATAACGAGCAATGTCCTGCTTCATTCTAGACCACCAGTACCTTTGTCAAAGATCACGATACATCTTGGTGCTACCCGGATGGATAGACAGCGGTGTATCATGAGCCTCCTTCATGACCTTGTCTGTCATAAGCTCGAATCGAGGAATGACAATTCTATCTCTGAAATACAAGGTTCCATCTTCTGTAATCGAGAAATCCCTGTACTTCTAAAGATGAAGCTCTTTCTTCATCAGATCGATTTCAGCATCTTTGGCTTGCGCTTCTTTAACAGCTTTCTCAAGATTTGGCTGTACCACAAGGTTATTAAGAGAACCCTGGGGAACAATTCACAGATTCAGCTGACTCAGTTCTGCATAAAGACGAGGTTGAGCTCGCCTAACCATGAGGTTGTTGCAATAGGACTTGCAGCTTAAGGAATCAGCCATCACATTAGCCTTGCCAGGGGTATATGAAATACCACAGTCATAGTCCGTGATTGTTTCCAACCATCGCTGTTGACGGAGATTAAGATCCGGTTGAGTGAACAAGTACTTCAGACTTTGATGATCAGTATAAATCTCACACCGGTTACCAAGAAGGTAATGTCGCCATAACTTTAAGGCATAGATCACTGCAGCAAGTTCAAGATCATGCACTGGATAGTTTTCTTCATGAGGATGCAATTGACGCGAAGCATACGCAATTACTCTTCGTTCTTGCATTAGGACACAGCCTAATCCTTGACGAGAGGCGTCGCAATATATGACAAAGTCCTTGCGAGAATCACGAGGGGCAAGCACTGGAGTAGAAGTAAGCTTGTCCTTGAGGGTCTGGAAACTTTCCTGGCATTTGTCTGTCCACTCAAACTTAACGCCTTTGTGAAGCAGATTAGTCAGGGGTTTGGCAATCTTGGAAAAGTTCTCGACGAATCAACGGCAATAACTTGCAAGGCCGAGAAAACTTCGGACTTGCTTGGCATTCTTTGGAGGAGTCCAGTCAAGAATAGCCTGAACACGCTCCGGGTTAACGGCGATACCGTCCTTGGAAATCACATGTCCAAGGTAGGTCACTTCAGAAAGCTAGAATTCACATTTGGAGTACTTGGCATACAACGTGTGCTCTCGAAGCCTCTCCAGAACAAGGCGAAGATGTTCGGCATGTTCTTCCTTATTCTTCGAATATACTAGAATATCATCCAGATATACCACGACGAACTTGTCGAGATATTCCATGAATATATAATTCATCAGACGGGAGAAATTAGCTGGAGCATTCGTTAGGCCAAACGACATGACAGTGTATTCATAGGAGTCATAATGGGTATAGAAGGCGGTCTTCGGAATATCCTCTTCGCGGACACGGATCTGGTGATAACCCAACGTCAAGTCGAGTTTAGAGAACACCGAAGATCTAGGAAGTTGATCATATAAGTCATTGATCCGTGGAAGCGGATATTTATTCTGAATGGTTGCCTGGTTGATAGGACGGTAATCTTGGACCAACCTATTCGTACCATCTTTCTTCTTGACAAAGAGAGACGGTGCTCCCCATGCAGAGGAACTGGGACGGATGAAGCCCTTCTTAAGTGATTTATCGATTTCTTCCTTAAGCTCAATAAGGTGGTGTGGTGGCATCTTGTAAGGACGCTTCGCAATAGGAGTGGTGCCAGGCTTCAAGTCGATGACGAACTCGACAGCTCTAGTAGGGGGTATTCCTGGAAGTTCTTCTGGAAAGACATCCTGGAAGTCGCACACGACTGGAATGTTTTCAATCCCCTCAAGCGGAGAAGCGTTCAACGCATTCAAGGCATAAATCTGAGCCTCGGCGTTCTGAGTGATATGAGCTCGGTAATTCACTAACTCATTTGAAGGATGTAGGAGGTGTACAACTTTAGTGGCACACTTGATTGAGGCATAGTGAGCCTTCAACCAATCCATTCCCAGTATATGGTCAATGTTGGAATTATTCAGAATTATGGGGAAGGCCTGAAACTTTCTCTCTTCAATCACAACAGTGACTTCAGGGATGAATATGGTGGCTTGGCACCGACCCGCGGGAGTGTTTACAACTAACGGATGGTGTAGTGTTTCACACTTAATGTCATGCAAGAGCGCGAAATGTTCTGACATGAATGGATGCGATGCTCCTGAATCAAATAAAATAGTTGCAGGTACTGAATTAACAAGAAGTGTACCCATCACAGTTGCTGGTTGTTCCGGGTCTTCATTCATGTTGACATGGAAGGCCTGCCCGCGGCCATAAGAAGGCCTGACATTGCTGTAGCGAGGCTGAGAATTCCCACGGCCGGCAGAAGGAAGTGCTAACTAATTCTGACTCTGAGAACAGTCTCTGGCACGGTGACCTGGCTGGCCACACTTGAAGCAGAGTCCACTGTCTAGACGTGGTGCAGGAGCTCGAGGTGGTGGAGCTCGAAGGGGCTGCCTCGGTGGTGGAGGAGGCAGACGAGGTGCAGCATAATCTGGCCTGTACACTGGAGCTGCTGGACGGTACATGCTCTGTGGAATCCATATGCGGCGCTTCTGGGAAGACGAGCCCGAAGATGAGCCTGCTTTACGAGTGCGTCTGGTCGCTTCCTTGTGCTTCTTCAGACCAGTCTCGACCATAATAGCCTTGTTCACCAAGGTGGCGAAGTCAGGAAAGTCTTGGACGAGCAGGGCTAGCTGAATGTCATGGTGTAGCCCTTCACGGAACTTCTCCTGTCTACGAGCATCAGTAGGTATGTCTTCTTCGGCATAGCGAGACAAGTCAAAGAACTCTCGCTGATAGACTTCTATAGACTTGTTGCCTTGAATGAGGCTACGGAACTCGGCCTTCTTCTGAGCTATAACAGCTTGAGGAATATAGCGGGTGCGAAAAGCAGTCTTGAACTCCACCTAGGTAACGACAGTTCCAGGAGGTAGGGTCTGTCGGTGAGTGGCCCACCATTGTGCTGCGGGTCCCTTCAGGAAGTATGTCGCGAAGGTGACATAGTTGGCAGGGGCGACATCAGCTGACTCCATCTCATAGAAGATGTCACGCAGCGAGTCATCGGCATCCAACGGATTAACTGTGTTGCGGAAGAATGACGGGTTGAGTCGCACAAACTCTGGTAGTGTGATTGAAGGTGGCTGCTGGTTGGCATTGGGACGAGGGAACTGTTCCATAATTCCCGTCATGAACTGATGATTGAGTTCAAACTGTTGCATCATCGCAGCCATATAGTCAGGCGGTGGCGGCGGAGGTGCATTGTTATCACCCATCCTGCTAGATTCAACAGGGGTAGTTTAGTAGAAGCCATTGCGAGTGTTTTAGCCACATGCATGATGTAATGCGATGGAATTTCAGTAGTACAACAGATGCTTAATAGTAGTCATTAAGTCATACAGTTCCATACAGAGTCGGTTACAATCGGGCAGCATAACGGCGCAAATTCAAAAGCTAGACATGCTAGGCGGCACGCAGGCACGCGGTAAGGAAATACACAACGAGACATAGCAAAGGCTACGTCAACGTCGGAGAAAACCACTGAAACGGTGTAGCTGCAAGTGCGGTCGACGGACGTTCATCGCAGAAGGATCATGTGCTCCATGTGCACTCTGATGCAGAACCCGGTCTCGAGCTGAAAGAAGAGGTCCACGTGCAGGCGTGTGACCTCCCACAGCAGGCCAATCGATCCCTGGTGGCATCTCGGTCCTGCGCGGGTAAAGAATGTGCTCCGGATGTATCCCTGCACGAACAGCTGGTAGCAACTGCGTCATAGCCTCGTAGAGCCGTACTTGAGTGGCAAACAACTCGACGGCCAGAGCCCGAACAGTGCGATCCAGAGCCTGAGTACACTGAATCAGAACTCGTGGATCGTAGCGACGAGGCTCGTACGGGGCACAGATAGCTGTGTAGTATCCAGTAGCATCTCCAGCAGGGGCATACGGAATGTATCGAAACTCAGAGGCATCCAGGCTAGCGTTATGCTCTCCTCGGAGACATGCGACAGCAGAGTAGGCGGCATCATGGACTGCCATCTCAATCGTCACGCCAATACCGTGGAAAAGGTACGGCTCATTGTCTGAGTTATCCTGCTGATCATAGATGTGAACATCAGCATAGTACTGCTCCTGGTTGAACTCGCGGTAAACCTCGTAGACCATGCACTCGGGGTACCAGTGGTAATCCAGCCTGGTCAAGAGAGCGATCAGAACAGCAGGAAATCCAGGGACATCACGAGCCCACGTGCGAAGCACAAGCTGCGTCGTAGGGCGCGGTGGAAATAGACGATCCATCAGAAACAGAGGAAGTTCAGAGTTGTCATACGACGATAAGGAATACAACAGATCTTGAAGGGAAAGATTAAACAAAACAATGGAAAGGAAAATGATTATCAGACTAATCAGATCAAAGACAGGGAAATCGCACAGAAATCCAGCTCTCCGGGTGGACGGAATTTACGAGATCCTAAGTGTCGGCGTTAGTAAATTTCATTAAACCCAAATAGAAGAGTGATCAGAGTCCCAGAGTAAAGACGAGGAATAAAAGATCCTAATACCACCCAGTTGGCGACGTGGGCCCGTAAGCCACACAGCCAAGTTAGTAAAACAGTTTTCGGTTACTAGACTCAACTTCGGCTAAGGAATTGGAAAGGGGGACTCCTAGAGGCAGTCGGCCCTGATACCAACCTGTGACGACCCCGGCTTAATCGTACACTAACCATACACGCAAATGCACAGGATCAAGCCTAAGGACTCACTTGAAGATATCACAACACAACTCTAAAACATAAATAAAGTCATACAAGCTTTATATTACAAGCCAGGGCCTCGAGGGCTCGAATACATAGCTCGATGTCATACAAGTGTCAGCGGAAGCATCAGATATCTGGGTACAGATATTACAGAGAAACAGATAGGCCTTTAAGAAGGCGGGGTAAAATAAAAATACTACGATCGAAAGGCGTAGGCCTCCTGCCTAGGATCCTCCGAACCTACTCCTGGTCGTCGGTCGGCTCCTCGTAGTAGTACTCGCCGGGAGGGTAGTAGTAGTAGTCGTAGTCGTCGACGGGGGCGGCAATCTCAGGGGCTCCGTCATCTGGAGGCGACATATGGATATGGGGAGAAAAAGAAAGTAAAGCAAATGTGAGTACTCATCCGAAGTACTCAGCAAGCAAGGATCTACAGTACATATGCAATATTTTTAAAGGGAGGCTGTATATATGGACTGGGCTGCACAAATGCCAGAATAGAGGGGAGAGCCTAGTCCTATCGAAGACTAGCATCTTTAATCATCTTCATCGTTCTTGCAGCATTAGAAGAGTGCAGATTAACATAATGTAAAGTAGTTGTAGTATCATCAACCTCGCCCAGAGATCCTTTCTCGACTCCCTGCGATAAAGCAATCCCAGAGCCATACTATCCAGTTATCATCTCAAGTTCTAGTTGTACCGATCGGGATACAACTCCGAGTGTCCGTTACCGTAGGACAGGCTATCGATAGATTAGTTCTTCCCTGCAGGGGTGCACCAACTTACCCACCACCCTCGATTAACTCCGGCCGGACACACTTTTCTGGGTCATGCCCGGCCTCGGCCAAATGATACGCCACAACCCAACCAAATACTTAATAGAGAGGTCAGCACGCCGGATTAACCTATGCCCCCAGGGGTCTTGGGCCATCGCCCCGGACGCTCCTGCACGTTGCGTACACTGCCGGTGAGCAAACCTAGCAACCCCTTAATACAAGCGCGGTTGCGTTACCAGTCCAACCCAGCGTGTGCCGCTCAGTTGCTGACGTCTATTAAGCTTCGGCTGAAGTATACGACGCAGAACGCCCATACTATGCACACGTGATGGTTAGTGCTATCAGGCCAGAGGCCCCTCGAATGAAATATCCAAACCGTTAGTGGATTAGGAGCGCGCGATAACGAGCAGAGACTCACGATTGATGTGACCCCGTCGCCCCGTCTCGAGGACTTGCAGCAAGGGCTAAGAATGCCCGGCCACGCCTCGTGTTCAACTCTCGTGCACCATCCAGGTCCACCCGATTCCACATTACTCGCTATTAAGCTCGCGCGGGTACCCCTCATGGCCGACCAGTCTTTAGTGTCATGTTTCATTGTAAAGTCATAGTAACAATGGTAACCGTGTGTCTAATAACAAGGTGACCCTTGAGGAATCACCCTCGATGGAATTCCCTCTGATGTTACCGCCAAGGTGAACGAAGGAGGAATCACCCTTGAGGTCCACTCTTGAGGAGTTGCACGATAGTGTCGGTTACGGGGGTGGTGTAGGAGGAATCACCCTCACTGGCCACGACCGATTAACTAACCTACAAGGCTATCATCAGAAGTGCTGACGAGGTATCACCCTCGGCACTCGATAGTAACCCAGTAGTGTCGAGCAACTAAGGGAAAGTGTCGTGCGGTGTCGGGGCCTGGTCTTCGATCCCGTTGCTCGGGTCTTCTGATCATCCAGCGGGGCAGTCGAGGTAAAGTGGGGTCTCTGATAGGTCTCTACCCAACCTATACTAAACAGTTTAGGATAACAGGTAGGTATCAACAGCAGGTTACAATTAAACATGCTATGCAGCAGATATAGGACAACAGTAGCAGCAGTAACTTCTAATGCAAGCATAAGAGAGAAGAGAGTGGGCGATATCGGTATGCTCAAAATGGGGGTGCTTGCCTGGAAGCTCGGTGGCAAGGGTCTGATTGTCAGGAGCGTAGTTGACCTTCGGAGTGGCGTCAGTCTCGGGAGCTACGTCGACGTCGGGGTCTATCGAGAGAGAAGAGGGGGAAGAAACAAATAAATGCACAGCAAACGATGCAATACAGGCATGCTATGCTAAGATGCAGTGCACGGTTGCCTAAAGTATGTCTAAGTCATTTTTAGTTACTTTAGGATTTAAGTTGGATTTATTATCCGGTGATTATGCACAATTCATCTACTGGATACGGCCTCAATGTTGCGGGTTCACCTACGTAGGGGGTTCTGACATCGAAACAGAAGACACGATTAGATTCGTCTGGTCGTTCTGATCAACTTTCAAGTTTTAAGTTTTTCGATCTGAGCTACGGTTTAAAAGTTATTAATTTTCAAAGTTTAAATAATTTTCTGGAATTATTTTTATGAACAGATATGATTTATGACGTCAGCATGACTAGGTGATGACGTCAGCAGTCAACAGCCTCGCTGACGAGGGTCAAACCTGACATGTGGGTCCAGTGGGACCCACATGTCAGCCTCTGTGACCTAACAGAATTTGATTAGAACTAATAAGAGATTAATTATCCACAGGGCCCCACATGTCAGCGCCTCATTAACTAACTAATTAACTTTTATTTATAAAATTTTTTTAATTAATTTAATTATACGGTGGGGCCCGTATGTCAGTGACTGTGCTGCCCAGTCAGCACAGTCCACTGGGGTCCACGGGGCCCACTGTCAGTGGCTCTGGGGTGGGGGCCACCTGTGCCATGTCGGCGTCGTCGCCGGAATCACGCCGGCGACCAGAAAACGCGGCGGTGCGGCTCGGGAGGTGGTCGGAAAATGCGTACAGATGGCCGTTTCGAGCGCGGCCGAGCTCGTTCGAACGAGCAGACGACGACGATGAGAACTGTGGTGGTGGTGAGGGCTGCGGTGGCCGGAAACATCGGCGGTGAGCTCGCGAGCGGGCGCCGGAGTTCGGGCGAAAACGGGCGCGTGGCTAAGGTGAGTCCTAGCGCGTGCTGTTGGGTGCATTCGAGCCAGCGCGCGGTGACGCATCGAACGGTGGTGACGGCGTCGGCTGAGGCGACCAGAAACGACGCCGGCGACAAGCTGCGGCGGCGGCGGCGTTCGGGCCTCGACGAGAATGGTGCTAGCAGCACGCAGGCACAGCAGCGAAGGGCTAGACAGCTCCCACGTGATGCGAGGAGCACCGTGGTGTGCTCGCCTGAGCCAGAGATGGACCACAACAGCGGCAACAAGCACGGCGGCGGCGACCAGCTACGGCAATGGTGAAGCAGTGTCTACGGCGCGCGGAGGGGAGCAAGGAAGAGAGAGGATCAAGCAGAAGCTCACCGTGCGGCACTCACGTAGGCCCTCGGTAGTTTAGTAGCAGCAGGGGCTCATGGTCGACGGGGATTGCCGGCGACAGAGAAGTTGCTACCGAGCTCGATCCGCTCGCCGTAGAGCTTCCCGAGGTGCGCAGGTTGGGTTAAATAGCACGCGGCGTCGAGCCGGAGCAGCGAGACACGGGGAGCCGTCGCGGAGGGCTCGGCGTCCACGGTGGTGACGGCGGCGTGGCGACGATGGCGCTCGGAACCGAGAGGGAGAGAGGCGAGCGCGTGCACGAGGGGGAAGGAGAAGGGGGAAGAGTGACGAGGGGGAGCCAGGGGAGATGGACGAGGCAGGTCCTTATCCTCCTCGCTGTTGGTGGGCGTCGGTGGTGTCGGCGTGTCGACGCCTCGCCGGCGCGCGGGCGCTCGGCCATGGGCACGGCGACACGCAGGAGAGAGAGGAGGGAATGGGCCAGGTGGGCCGGTAGTCGGGGCACAGTGCCTCGTTTTATTTACTTTTTTGTTTTCTTTTATTCTTTTGTTCTCTTTTCTGTTTTGTAATAGTTAGGCCACATTTGCTATTTTTTCAAAATGTGAGAGTTGGCCCCAATATTACAATGCAATATTTCCTTTCACCAAAAACTAGTTTGGGCAAAGTTGGATTTTACATAAATTTGATTTAATTATAGATGATTTAAATAGTGCTGTTTTGGTGCTGTTTCATGTGGTTGGAGTCATCTAACTAATTCCATTATCATTGTTCATATTTTTATAAATGCTTCTGGAATATTTTCTATTTAGTGAATATTTTTCCCATAGTGTTTGAGCAAATTTATTTTGCACTTTTGAATTTGAATTGATTTTCAGAATAGAATTTGAATTGCTGAGATTAACCACTATGACTAGGCACTGCAAATGAGATGACTTGGCATTATTAGCAGACAATCACAGTGGCTATTACACAGGGGTGTTACACTCAATTCCCAGCTGAGTCAAGTGGTTATGATAACCAGACATTTTGCATATGTGTTCATTGACAAAATTGTTCTCCTCTATGTTACAACTGAAGAACTTGTTGGAGACTTCATATCTCTTCAACTCAGGCATTAGCTTGAAATATTAATTTCAGCTCTTGGAACATCTCATATGCTCCGTGGTGCTCAAAACGCTTTTGAAGCCCGGTTCTAAGCCATAAAGCATGGCACACTGAACTATCGAGTAGTCATTAGATCGAGCTTGCCAGACATTCATAACGTCTGCATTAGCTCCTGCAGCAGGTCTATCATCTAACGGTGCATCAATGATTAATTCTTCTGTGCAGCAATGAGGATAATCCTCAAGTTACGGACCCAGTCCGTGTAGTTGCTACCATCATCTTTCAACTTAGCTTTCTCTAGAAACACATTAAAATTCAAGGGAACGATAGCACGGGCCATTAATCTACAACATAGATATGCAAAAACTATCAATACTAAGTTCATGATAAATTTTAGTTCAGATAATCAAATTACTAATGAACTCCCACTTAAATCAACATCCCTCAAGTTGTCTAAGTGATAAATGATCCAAATCAACTAACCCATGTCCAATCATCACGTGAGATGGGGTAGTCTTTAATGATGAACATCTCTATGTTGATCATATCTACTATATGACTCACGTTCGACCTTTCGGTCTCTAGTGTTCTGAGACCATGTCTGTACATGCTAGGCTCGTCAAGTTTAACCCAAGTATTCTGCATGTGCAAAACTGGCTTACACCCGTTGTATGTGAACGTAGAGTCTATCACACCCGATCATCACGAGGTGCTTCGAAACGACGAACTTTAGCAACGGTGCATACTCAGGGAGAACACTTTTATCTTGAAATTAAGTGAAGGGGTCATCTTATAATGCTACCGTCGTTCTAAGCAAAATAAGATGCATAAACAATAAACATCACATGCAATCAAAAAATGTGATATGATATGGCCATCATCATCTTGTGCTTTCGATCTCCATCTCCAAAGCAACGGCATGATCGCCATCGTCACCGGTGTGACACCTTGATCTCCATCGTTGCGTCGGGGTCATCTCGCCAATTATTGCTTCTACGACTATTGCTAACGTTTAGCTATAAAGTAAAGCAATTACATGGCGCTTCAGTGATTGACACGCAGGTCATACAATAAATTAAAGACAACCCTAAGGCTCCTGCCTATTGTCGAACTCATCAACATGCATGTCATGAACTTATTACAAAACATGATCATCTCATACATCAACATATATCACATCACATCTTGACCATATCACATCACAACATGCCCTGCAAAAACAAGTTAGACGTCCTCTACTTTGTTGTTGCAAATTTTACGTGGCTGCTACGGGCAACTAGCAAGAACCGTTCTTACCTACGCAAAACCACAATGGTGATTATCAAGTTTGCTGTTTTAACCTTCTACAAGGACTGATCGTAGTCAAATTCGATTCAACTAAAGTGAGAGAAACAGGAACCCGCCAGCCACCTTATGCAAAACAAGTTGCATGTCAGTCGGTGGAACCGGTCCCATGTACGTGGACATGTAAGGTTGGTCCAGGCCGCTTCATCCTACAATACCGCCGAATCAAAATAAGACATTGGTGGTAAGCAGTATGAACATCACCGCCCATAACTCCTTTGTGTTCTACTCATGCATATCATCTACGCATAGACCTGGCTCATGATGCCACTGTTGGGGAACGTTGCATGGAAAACAAAAAAAAATCTACGCACACGCAAGATCTATCCATGGAGATGCATAGGTACGAGAGGGGAGAGTGTGTCTACGTACCCTCGTAGACCGTTAAGCGGAAGCGTTTATCAACGCGGTTGATGTAGTCGTACACATTCACGATCCGTTCCGATCAAGCACCGAACGCATGGCACCTCCGCGTTCAGCACATGTTCAGCTCGATCACGTCCTCGCCTTCTTGATCCAGCAAGACAGACCAAGTAGTAGATGAGTTCCGGCAGCACGACGGTGTGGTGACGGTGGTGGTGCAGCTATCTCCGCAGGGCTTCGCCGAGCACTACGGAAATTATGACCGAGGATGAACTAGAGGGAGAGGGGGCGCCGCACACTGCTTGGGGATCGTGGTGTGTGTTGCCCCTCTCCCTCCTCTCATATATATAGGTGGGGAGGAGGAGGGGAGGCAGCCTAGGGCGCCCCCAAGAGGGCCGGCGGCCGCCCTGGGCTCCTGCCCTGGCCGCGCCCCCTTCCTTTCTTGGCTCTGGGGAGAAGACAGGAGGGGAGGCGCCCCCCCTTTTCTTTCTCTCATGTGGAGGGGAAGGCAGGAGGGGCTAGCCCTCCTCCCTTTCCTTCCCTAAGGGCCGGCGGCCTAGAGGTGGAGCGCACCAGCCCTTTGTGGGCTGGTGTGCTTCCCTCGTTGGCCCAATAAGCCCAATAACTCCCCGTGGCCTTCCCGGAACCCCTTCATGTGATCCGATAAATACCCGGTGCACTTCAAAGCCTTTCCAGAGAGCAAATAGTATCGCCCTATATATCTCTCTTTACCTCCGGACCATTCCGGAGCTCCTCGTCATGTCCGTGATCTCATCCGGGACTCCGAACAACATTCGGTCACCAATTCACATCACTCATATAATACCATATCGTCAACGAACGTTAAGCGTGCGGACCCTACGGGTTCGAGAATGATGTAGAAATGACCGAGACACTTCTCCGGTCAATAACCAATAGCGGGACCTGGATGCCCATATTGGTTCCTACATATTCTACGAAGATCTTTATCGGTCGAACCTTTATGACAACATACGTAGTACCCTTTGTCTGTCGGTATGTTAATTGCCCGAGATTCGATCGTAGGTATCTTCATACCTAGTTCAATCTCGTTACCGGCAAGTCTCTTTACTCGTTCCATAATACATCATCTCGTAACTAACTTCTTAGTCACTTTGCTCACAAGCTTCTTGTGACGTGTATTACCGAGAGGGCCCAGAGATACCTCTCCGTCATACGGAGGAACACTTTGAATCAGGGCTATGTCACAGTACCCTACTTTGCTTGGTATACTTCAAGATTCCACAATACATGACTTCTATGTTATTATTCCCTCTTTTAGAAATCCGCCATGAGTAGTACAAATAGATGGACATCTAAGATACCAAATTTTCTTCATCGTGTATTCACAATTAATCTAATTTGTCGGCAATTAAGGATGATTGGTTACTTGCCTTCATCATAGTTTCGTGGGGATAGGAGTGATGGACGACCAACTCCAACAACACTCTGCATGCTTTCCAACTGCGGCGGCCGACCGATCTGATTTAAACAGCCGTGTTATGCTCATATAATCTAGTTTGCAGCTAACATATGATTACCTCGAAATACATGTGAATTTAGGCTCAGAGTTATCCTGAATTCGAAGACCATACAGATTGGTTTCTCACACAACTTTAGACCTTTAAGCCGATTGGCACAGAAACTCAAACCAATCTACAATGTAAGACAGGTTGAAACTTGATCTTAACAGCAGCAAGCTAAGCACTGTGAATCAACAACAAAACTTTGAAACCTAACCCGTACAGATCTCTGAGAAAAAAATAAAGGCTCTGGTTAGGAACTTAGGATAATCCTCCTACTACAACAGTTTGTTTACTTGAGAAATGACGCACCAACAATTGATTTCTTTTGTAGGGATGAAGCAACCGTAACAGTTAGCACTTGCTGCATGATATAGAGAGAAATAAGATGACAAAACTTGGCGTTTTTCATTTTACATACAGGGCCACTTGGAGTGGCCGGTGATAAAATTAATCAGTGTCGAGGAGGTGAACAGCTTACCGTTAAGCTGTACCATGACGTTAAACTTGAGTGTAAATTATTGATCCCTAGGTTTGCTTCAAATAGATACTACTAAGCTGCCATATTCTTGACCTCTTGAATGCATATATATTTCATGTCTGCGAATAACAATATAAGAAAAGGGCAGACCACATTATAAATAAAAATCCATCAGAACAGAGTATGGTCTGTTCTACTAAGTTACACCTATCCTATTGGATAATTGGCATAAAATTGTCAGAACAGATCCAAATAAACAAACCCATAGTTTTTGCCTATACTAAACAAAGAGAGGTAGACTTAAGAGTGACCATGTAATGTAATGCTCCAAAAAGACTTGTACACTTTCCAACAAAATAAGAAGAGGTGCTTGAGTTCGTTGCGCAGAAGTATGTATAGACACCTACAAATCTTATCCATCCCAGTAATATGTGTAGACACCTAGGAATCCTAGCAATAAGCATGTAGATAAGCCTGAAACTAAAGAACGCATTATCAAAATCCCCCAAGATGAAACCCTAAGTTGTACTTGTTCCTTAGAAACCAAGTCTCAGAACATAAAAATCCCCAAAAACAAAAACCTACTACATCTTGGCTAGCATATTGCTTACCTGCAATCAGTCTACCATAGTTTGACGACTTTGTGGCTTCAACAACAATGGCAGCTGTCCGATTTGATTCAGGTAGCACCTCCTTCTCTACTGCATCGTTCATATCATGGGTTGACGTTTGGTCAGGGCATGGCATCTGAGGAAATTGAAAGGACCTTATCCTCAGCCAAGATGGACCTCTGGTCTGCACCGTGGTTGGGAAGTTGAGAACTTGAGATTGCTGCATGAAGATGAAGGAGACTTATTGGATGGCTTTACGTGAAGGCTGGCGATGGGAAGGAGGAGGAGGAGGATATTAATTGGAGTGTTGTAGAGGAGAAAGTCAGCGAGTAGGCGGTGTTGCATGCACACAGGAGCTGACTCGAGTACGGCTCCGGCGCTCCTACGGTCCTCGATGGTGAGACACGCGAGGCATCTTTTCGAGCAGGCAGCGACGCTAGGGTACACAGCTGCTACGCGTGGAGGCTGCTAGATTGCTGCCGTCCTCGACGGTGCGAAGCGCAAGGAATCTTGTCGAGGAGGCACCTAGGCTAGGGATCGCAGCTGCTATGCGGGGGCATCGCCCATAATAGATTGCACTTCCAGTGTGGTCGGGACATTGAAACTGAGATAGAAAGGACCTCCTGCTTAGCTGCATAAGCTAACATGGATTGAAACATGGTTTGGGCAGATGAGATTCAACGGCCGGAGAGGATCAAGGAGAGGCCGATTGGATTTTTTAGATGGATTAGAACATGAGAGTTTAGAAGCTTAGGTGACAGGCAAGCAGGCATATGAGGAGACATGATGCGTGATTTTTTTTTTCAGAATTATGAGGAGACGTGATGCTAGGGATCTCTCGCCGACGGGCATCGATGGTTTGGGATCGGGCAGAGCCATGTACTGCGAGAGGCTTTTTTGCAGGCCATGGAAGAGTTTGTTTTGCAAAGCCCATGAAGAGTTTGATAGCTTTTGCACGTGGGAGGTGGGATACATGGCGTGGACTCCTCAAGTACTTCATCCTACGGCTGTACATACGTAATGTGGAGATCGTGCGGTTAATTAGATTAGTTTTTGAGGATTAACACGGAACCTCGATTGGTGCTTCCAATTAATAAATATAAGAATCTTGCCGAGTCCCCCGATTTGATAGTATCTGCTTGCCGGCGGCGCGAACACAAGGACCAGTAGGGTAAGGGCCAGGCGGCATAATTCGCGACACGAATTTGAGGAGAATCAGCGTGAACTAGGAATAGCAAGGGCCAACACCATCAAGCAAAGCAGAAGACAGCCGCTGGCTGAGCGCCAATGCTAAGGCCAGATCAGAAATCAACGCTGACCAGGGCTAGCAGTGGCCAACGCCGCCAAGCAAAACAAAAGGCAGCTGGTTGAGTGCCAATGTTAAGGTCAGATCAATCGAGAGATTTAATTTACGCCCAAGACAAAGCATATTTATTTTAGACTACTCCCTCCGTTTTTATTTACTCCGCATATTAGAGTTGACATCTAGATATTAGAGATAAGAATATAAATATTTACCATAATAAATTTATATGCGGGATTGCTATTTCACATCTAGATGCAATATACTATCTCAAATCTAAGTGTCCAACCACATGATTGATTGCTAGAAGATTCGTGTAAATTGTTTTTTTTAACACAGATTCGTCTAAACTGTTTGTCTAGTGCGCGCTCGTGTTACTTTGTTGCTGTGCTGCATTTGTTTTTTCGGGACGTGTGCGCCGTGGCTACTTACATGGGCCACGTTGACGTTGTTTTTCGTGCTTTTCCCTAGCTGTGATATTATAATTTTTTGCATCAAAGTGACACTGTGATGAATTGAAATCAACAAAACATCTAAATATGTAGCCATCAGATTAAACATCAAGATTCAGACGCTATCACGTGAGCTGACTCGTCTGTTTTCATTCGTAGCTGTTCATTGACTGGAGCGGCCCATCCAAGGGATTCATAGCCTTTTTTTTGCCTGAAGTTGCTTTTGTAGCGTGCACAGCCCTTATTTGGCCCCCTTTTTTTGTTTATTTATTTTTAGTGTATATGTTTGTACATGGGGGCTCTCTTTTGCATTTTGAGCTCATTTCAAGGTAGCGCACTTGTTATAGAAAAAGGAAGGAAATACAACGCATTTCAACTCATTATTCTTTTTTTAGGATCTCATTATTCCTTTTTGATATGGATTTTTTGTCCTTTTTGTTTTGGTTTTTTCTGGTAACTTTTTCTCTTATTTTTTGGTAATTTTTCTACACCCAAAATAAGGCGTATAGATTGCTGTGAATTTTAAACATCAGATTTACTAATTCTTATTAGATGTGAAATAGTTAAGTCTCAACTAATTTCCTAAATTGTACAATTCAGATGCCAATATTTGTGTTTTTCCAGCCAGTTTTCATGTCTTTTAGTGGTGTGTCATGTTACGTGTCGCATGACCCTCCCACCCCCTATAGTGTATGGGATGTTGTCCCTTTCTGTCCGGTCCGTGGGCGTGATGTGTTTATCTCTGTGTGGGTTGCATTATGTATGTTGTGTGAACTGTCATTTTTCTGTTTTTTTTCCGGGAAGTTGGTGGGAACAAATGAGAGGGAGAGAGTAGTGATAGAGACACGTGATTTGTGAGGTTTAATCATTCTCAATTCTCTCTTCGTCTCGTCTTTTCTTATCTCCAATTAATTAGTTTCCCACTCACTTCAATTTTTTTGTTTCATAAAAAAAGTTCATTTGGTTTTATTTTATTTTTGTTGGGAAGGACAGTGAGTTAGGATTTCAAGATAGGTTGGAAAATGAGAAGGCCTTTGGCTCATCATTTGACTCACCATTGGGCCCGTAGTTTCTTTCGTCCCAGTTGCAAGCTCACCATTGACTCGCAACTGGGCCTATGGTTTGTTTTTAATCTCAGTTGCAAGTCCACCATTGACCGCAATTGGGCTCATAGTTTGTAACTGTCTCACTTGCAAGTCCACCCTCGACTTGTAACTCGTATCATAGTCTTATATAGTTGCCTCAGTGTTACAAGTCCACTCCCGACTCGCAACTAGGTCCGTAGTTTGTTTTATCCTGGTTGCAAGCCCAGCCTTGACTTGCAACTGGGCATGTGTTTTGTCTTTCATCCCAGTTGCAAGTCCACCAGTGACTCGCAACAGGGACTGTAATTTTTTTCATTCTAGTTGCAAGTCGACCCTTGACTCGCAACTGGGCTCGTAGTTATCCAAGTTGCAAGTTGACCTTTGACTTGAAACTGGGCTCATAGTTCTCACAGCTGCAAGCCCACCATTGACTCGCAACTAGGCCTGTTTTGTCTTTCATCTCAGTTGCAAGTCCATCGATGACTCACAACTGGGACTATAATTTGTTTCATCCCATTTGCATGTCAACCCTTGACTCGCAACTGGACTCGTAGTTTCGTAGTTGTTTCTGTTGCAAGTCCACCTTCAACTCGCAACTGGGCTCATAGTTCTCGCAGTTGCAAGCCCACCCTTGACTCGCAACTATGCATGTGTTTTGTTTTTATCCCAGTTGCAAGTCCACCCTTGACTCGCAACTGGGGACCGTATGTTGTTGCATCCCAGTTGCAAGTCGACCCTTGACTCGCAACGAGGCTCGTTGTTCATAGTTGTCTTAATTGCAAGTCCATCCATGACTCACAACTGGGATCATAATTTGTTGTTGTCCCAGTTATAAGTCCACCCTCGAATCGCAACTGGGGCCCAAAGTTTTGTTGTTGTCCCAGTTGCAGGTCCACTCTCGACTCGCAATTGGATGTGTTTTGTTTTTTATCGCAGTTGCAAGTCCACCCTGAACTCGTAACTCTTATCATTGTTTTATATACCTGTCTTAGTTACAAGTCCACCCTTGACTCGCAACTAGGCACGTAATTTGTTTTATCCCTGTTGCAAGCCCATCCTTGACTCGCAACTGGGACTGTGTTTTTGTCTTTCATTCTAGTTGCAAATCCATCCTTGAATCGCAACTAGAACCGTAATTTGTTTTATCCCAGTTGCAAGTCGACCCTTGACTCGCAACTAGTCTCATAGTTCGTAGTTGTTCCAGTTGTAAGTCAATCCTCAACTCGCAAGTCAGCTCGTAGTTCTCCCAATTGCAAGTCCACCCTTTGACTCGCAACTAGGTTTGTGCTTTGTTTTTCAACACGCAACTTGCCCCGACCCCTATGTAGTTCCATGTCCAACCCCAACATGTAAACCCATCCGGCCCAGTTGCATGTCCAAGCCAAACATGCAACTCATGCCCGACATAGTTGCATGTCCACTCTTGGCACGCAACTCGTTCTCAACCCAACACCCCTATATAGTTGTACGTTTCTTTTACAAATGCATGTCCACTTTTGTAATACCCATTTTATATTTTCTGTATACATGGGAACATTTTGCTAACACACATTGATTTTTAAAAAAATACATGATGAATAATTTTACAAATACAGGCCCGTGCATTTTTTAGAACACATGGTAAGCATTTTTCAAATCATACTCATCATTTTTTGAAATGGAATGAAACCTTTAAATAAAATTATGTGAACATTTTGTTTTACACTTCATATGTTTTTTTAGAAAATGTCATGATCTTTTTTGAAACGCGTGAAGTTCCTTTTAAAAAAGTCACAAACATTTCTTTGAATGTTACAATTTTTCTCATTGTATAATACTTTTTTTAACATCACTCACATTATTTTTTAAATGCATGAACATTTGAAAATTTCAACATTTTATAAATTGTACGAACAAATTTTTACTGAATTTTTTTATTAAAATGAAAATAGTATAAATTTATTAGTGTTTTTCAAAAAATGTGCACTCTCTAAAATTGTTCGGGGATTTAAAAAAAATGTGCATGTTTTCAAATTTTGTTCCAGAAGAAATTCTTCGGAATACCAAATTTTCTTCTTATTTAAAAAAACCAGAATTATAAAGTTTATTTACAATTGAAAATATATTTTCGAAATTTCAAAATTGTTTGTTTTTTAAAAAAAATCGGACATTTCAAAAATAAAATCGCAATCTGTATAGAAAAGTTTCAAAAAATTTCAAACTTGCTTCCTAATCTGGACGCTGAGCTATGTTCTTAAACGTTTCCGGTTTATAGATTGTCGAGAGCAGCTGTTGGTTGGAGCGGTAGGAGCTGTCATTTCCTGATGTGAGGTCTTGAGATCAATTCCTATGTAGCACACATTTGACTTACATTTTTTTCTGTCGCGCTTTAGTCGAAAAAACAACAAACAAGAGACGTAGATGTCACATAGTCAGACCCATTTATATGATGTGGAAGTACAGTCAATAATGAATCTAATGGTATTGATTTCTTATTGTATATGTTAATACTTTTGTCTATAAACTTTGTCAAAGTTTAAAAAGCTTGACTTTGATCAATGTTAATACGCGGAGTAAATAAAAACAGAGGGAGTACCTTTTCTATCCTACTCCAATTTAATGACTAATAGTATACTGAAACATGTGCATCAGTTCTTCAGTTAATGAATAAATTGCTACATGTTCATTGCTCAATGGTACTATTTGGGGACGATAGTTGGAATGATATATCTCCAAATATATTCCAAAATAAACAGATATTTAAAGTATAACATAATTTAAGTGAGTACATTTTTTGCAAGGTGTCAGAGTATGCTTTAGCTTATTGGATTTTTTTCCAGATCTTAGGGCCCCATTCGCATTTCGCACCGGGGCCCCGAATTTCTAGAGACGGCCCTAGTGTTTGTAAAAGTGAATCGATGTGTGCGAGTATATGTGTATGTACTGTGTTTCAAAATAAGTTTATTCAGTGATTAATAAAGAGCGTCCAGTGGCTTTCCCCAAACAAAACAAAAAATGACTTATGTGTATATGTGTAGTGGCCTTCATTGGCCGGAATGGTGAAGAGGCCTTTATTGTTTTCGGGTTGTCGAGGCCGAAGCCCGAGACATCATCATTTCACCTCACCCCGCTACATTTTGTGTTGTTGCCTCTGGAAAAAAGCTCCCAGTGGAGAGAGAGAGAAAGAAGTGGCGCCGGCGACCGGAGACCGTCCCCGGAGGCGGTCACTGACGGTTCGTATTCCCTCCTCCTGATTCGATTCAGGTGAGTCCTAATATGTTATTCTCCTCCATGTCCTCTCTCGCTTTCGTTCTATTCTCTTCTCGCGGGACCAAACCCTAACTATCTAGGGGTTCCTGCTTACATTTACTTGCAGCGGCAGCTCAGCCGATGGGGAGATTGGATGATGGAAGCCGCTGAAGAGGTTCCCCAGACGTAAGATTCCTCCATCTCCTTTGATTCTCGCCCCCGCATTTCCTTTGAAGCAGTTTAATTGTGGTATTTTCTATTTCCTCCAGCGGCATTGGTTGAACAAAGCAGTTGCCGGTTTTGCAGTTGCAGTATCCGTCCCGAGAAGAAACCACGCGCGGACGCCGATGGCGAGGCACGCCGACGTTCCCCACTAGTAGAAAACAGACCTTTGATCCGGAGCATTAGTCCCGGCTAGGTTTGGGCCCGGGACTAATGTGAGCATTAGTCCCAATTCCAATGGCTAGGAGCGGACGGGGGCACGGGCCCCTTTAGTTCAAATGGGACCTCTTGTCCCGGTTGGTGATACCAACCGGGACTAAAGGGGTTGCGGCAGGCTGTGGCCCCTAGAAGCCCCTTTAGTCCCGGTTGGTATCACCAATCGGGACTAAAGATATCCCTATATAAAGCTGCTTCGTTCAGCCCGAGTCCAAGCTTCTCCTTTCTCTCATCTCTGTTTCCTTCTCCTAGCTCGAGCTCATCCTCCATTTTTTCCAAGATTTGTCAAGATTGGAGGCACCCCATCTATCCAAGGGTTCTAAAAGGTTAGCAACTTCATTCTTTCATCTCTCATTGCTAGTTTAGCTCGTTTCATGCTCTATAAGTATAATGATTTGTAGGTTTTAGTTTGAGAGTAATTATGTGGGAGTTTATTTGATTTATATGCAATTTGGGCTCAAATTAACTTTTTGGTTTGCATATGTAGGTGTGGTTTACTTAGTGCCTTCCCGTCCCCGTCCTCACCGCCGTCGATCGTCCGCGCCATCCCGTCGCCGGAACCACCTTGGTGAGGCTCTTACTCTTATCCTTTATGTAAAAAAAAAATCTTATTTGTATGATTTAGATAGTTACTTGTATAATTTTCTTACTTCTATGATCGTTTGTTATATATAGTGCCATGGTTTTGATATCCGTCCCCGTCGGCCCTCGTCCGATTTATGATTCGGATGTGGTATATTATCTTTTATAACTATTGGTTTCATTTTGTGTTTATGACAATTATGCCCATCAAGTTGACATAGATATTTTATCTAGGAGGTATGTGAACCGGAAATTGCAACCGACCCTCTTGTCAAGAAGTTAATTTTAGTTGAAAAAGAAAATGATTATTTGAAAGAAAAATTGAAAAGAATTGAAGAAGAGAAGATAAAATTGGAGTTGTATGTTGCCGATGTCGTCGATGATCACAAGATCAAGATGGATGCAATGCGCTTGAAGATTAGAAAGATTGGAAAATATGCCATTAATAAAGAGGCTTGGTATCATTATGCCATCAGATAAATTATTACCTTAGTTGCGATTTTGATTGCATTTGTTATTGGATTTAAATGCTTTAGCTAGATAGTTGTATGTTGTTTTATGATAAGTATGTATGAACTTTATGTATGAACTTGTATTAATTTGGTCACTTCGATGTTGTGTAATGAAGATGAGCCGGCAATGGATGTACGATGACCGACGCTCTCCCGAGTTCATTAATGGCATGCATAGTTTTCTGTGTGTGGTTGAGGCAAACAAGCGGAATGGTTTTATGTGTTGTCCATGTGGTGTCTGTAAGAATGATAGGGATTATTCTACCTCAAAAATCCTTCACAACCACCTACTTCAGTCCGGTTTCATGTCCGGCTATAACTGTTGGACCAAGCACGGACAAAGAGGGGTTATAATGGAAGACAATGAAGAAGTAGAAGAGGATGATGACAACTATCCTAGGTTCCCTGAATACGATGGTACTACAATGGGGGAAGCTGAAGAAGAGGCATCAGATGAGCCCGCTGATGATCTTGGTCGGGCCATTGCTGATGCAAAGAGAAACTGCGAAAGTGAAAAGGAGAGGTTGAAGTTGGAGCGCATGTTAGAGGATCACAAAAAATTGTTGTACCCAAATTGCTAAGATGACAAAAAAAGCTGGGTACCACAATGGAATTGCTGCAATGGATGGCAGAGAATGGTGTATCTAACAAGAGATTTGAAAAGTTGCTGAAACTGATAAAGAAGACGCTTCCAAAGGATAACGAATTGCCCGACAGTACGTATGAAGCAAAGAAGGTTGTCTGCCCTCTAGGTTACGGGTGCAGAAGATACATGCATGCCCTAATGACTGCATCCTCTACCGCGGTGAGGAGTACGAGAATTTGAATGCATGCCTGGTATGCGGTGCATTGCGCTATAAAATCAGCCGCTATGACCCTGGTGATGTTGAGGGCGAGCGCCCCAGGAAGAGGGTTCCTGCCAAGGTGATGTGGTATGCTCCTATAATACCACGGTTGAAACGTTTGTTCCAAAACAAAGAGCATGCCAAGTTGTTGCGATGGCACAAAGAAGACCGTAAGAAAGACGGGATGTTGACAGTACCCGCTGATGGGTCGCAGCGGAGAAAAATCAAGAGAAAGTGGCCGGAGAGATGACGCAAGGAACTTATGGTTTGGTGTAAGTACAGATGGCATGAATCCTTTTGGGGAGCAGAGCAGCAGTCATAGCACCTGGCCTGTGACTCTATGTATCTATAACCTTTCTCCTTGGTTGTGCATGAAGCGGAAGTTCATTATGATGCCAGTGCTCATCCAACCCGGCAATGACAATGATGTGTACCTAAGGCCATTAGTTGAAGAACTTTTACAGTTGTGGGATATAAAAGGTGCACGTGTGTGAGACGAGCGTAAACAACAAGAATTTGACCTACGAGCGTTATTGTTTGTAACCATCAATGATTGGCCTGCTCTTAGTAACCTTTCAGGACAGACAAAAAAGGGATACAATGAATGCACGCACTATTTAGTTGAGACTGAAAGTATATATTTGGATAAATGTAAGAAGAATGTGTACCTGGGACATCGTCGATTTCTTCTGATCAGGCATCTCTTAAGAAAGAAAGGCAAGCATTTCAAAGGTGAGGTAGATCACCGGAAGAAGCTTGGCCACCGTACTGGTGATGATATATTTGATATGGTCAAGGATTTAAAAGTAATCTTTAGAAAGGGTCCTGGCGGACAATCTGTTCCGAATGACGCTAACGGAGACGCACCCATGTGGAAGAAGAAATCTATATTTTTGGAGCTACCCTATTGGAAAGTCCCAGAGGTCCGCTCTGCAATCGACGTGATGCATGTGACTAAGAATCTTTGCGTGAACCTGCTAGGCTTCTTGGGCATGTATGGGAAGACAAAAGATACACCGAAGGCACGGGAGGACCAGCAACGTCTGGACGAAAAAGACGGCATGCAACCAAAGCAGTATCAAGGTCCTGCCAGCTACGCTCTTACCAAAGAAGAGAAGGAACTCTTTTTTGAATGCCTGAGCAGTATGAAGGTCCCGTTTGGCTTCTCGTTGAATATAAAGGGAATACTAAATATGGCAGAGAAAAAATTCCAAAACCTAAAGTCTCATGACTGCCATGTGATTATGACGCAATTACTTCCGGTTGCATTGAGGGGGCTTCTACCAGAAAATGTTCGATTAGCCATTGTGAAGCTATGCGCATTCCTCAATGAAATTTCTTAGAAGGTAATCGATCCAGAAGTCCTACCAAGGTTACAGAATGATTTGGTCCAATGTCTTAACAGTTTCGAGTTGGTGTTCCCACCATCCTTCTTAAATATTATGACGCGCATCCTAGTTCACCTAGTCAAAGAGATTTCCATTCAGGGTCCTGTATTTCTACACAATATGTTCCCCTTTGAGAGGTTCATGGGAGTCTTAAAGAAATATGTTCATAACCGTGCTAGGCCAGAAGAAAGCATCTCCAAGGGCCATGAAACAGAGGAGGTTATTGAGTTTTTTGTTGACTTTATTCCTGACCTTAAGCCGATTGGTGTTCCTCAATCGCGGCATGAGGGGAGACTGAGTGGAAAAGGCACACTAGGAAAGGATCCAGTAATAAGTATGGACGGGCATTCTTTCACTCAAGCACACTACACAGTTCTACAAAATTCCACCTTGGTGGCTCCGTATATCGAGGAACACATGGATATTGTACGCTCCAAGAACTGACCCCTGGATTAAATGTACACACATGGCGACTTTCGGTGGTTGGTTGCAAACACATCTCATGAATAACACCACTATTGGAGATGAGTTGTACTTGTTGGCCATGTCACCATCTTCGACTATATTTACTTTCAAAGGGTACAAGATAAATGGGAATACATTTACACGATCTCCCAAGATAAAAAGAGCACCAACAAAAACAGTGGTGTCCGCTTTGATGCAACAAACAACAATAGGAAAAAGGACACATATTATGGTTACATAGAGGAGATATGGGAACTTGAGTATGGACCTTCTTTTAAGGTCCCTTTGTTTCGGTGCAAATGGGTCAATCTGACAGGAGGCGGGGTAAAGGTAGACTCGCAGTAAGGAATGGCAACAGTGGATCTCAACAATCTTGGGTACACAGACGAACCATTCATCCTAGCCAATTGTGTGGCGCAGGTTTTCTATGTGAAGGACATGTCTACCAAACCGAGAAAAAGAAAAGATAAGGAAGCGAATACATCATACGATCAGCCAAAGCACCACATAGTTCTTTCAGAAAAAAGAAACATCGTGGGAGTGGAGGACAAGACAGACATGTGAAGATTATGAAAAGTTTGATGAAATTCCTCCCTTCACAGTGAAGACTGACCCAAGCATCCTGTTAAATGATGAAGATTCTCCATGGTTACGGTGCAATCATAAGCAAGGGACACACGCGAAGAAAAAGTTTTATACCCCAAGATCCCACTCTGGGATATGACTGGCTTCACCGTCATCACTTTCTCTCTAGTAAGTTTCTGGACTTATAGCTGGAAAGTCCCACTTCGGACAAACCGGAGGGAATCTTTGTAAGAGTTAGGGTATATATGTGTTTTGGATGTTCCTAGGTGGACTCCGGAGTGTCGGAATCCAACCAAAAAGCTAGGGCATTTTGGCATTTGAAACATGATTTTTGAATAATTATTTATTAAGTTATGAATTTTCAATTATTCCTGTCCTTTTAGTATTTTAATTATACAGAGGAGTTAATCAATGCAATTATTGAGCTATGGAAGAGAGACAGTTACTTGAGGTAGAATATGACTAGGGTGAGCTCTGGTAAAAATTTGAGCTAAAGGAGAATCCATTTGGTACCCCAATCATTAACCACAAGATTTTGGCAGAAGGTTTTTATGATGAATAGAGGTACTTAGAGGAATCCAATGGCTTTGGAATTTAACAGGAATGATCTTGGTATCAATTTGAGCCAGGGTGCAAATTTGTAGCTCATTTGAAGAAACTTGGCTATGTAAATATTTCAAACCCTAGAAATGTGCAGAAATGGTTTTGGCAAGCTTTGATCAAGTTAACTTGTTCTCCAACTGGTGCCACTTGATAGGGGTGATTCTCATGACCATATTGCAATGTGGTAAAAATTTGAGATCAATGGGAGAAAGTTGCCAATGTAACTTTGTCAAACCCTAGAAATGGGCATAATTGGTTTTGGCAAACTTTGACCAAGCTAATTTGTTCTCCTTGATGCACCACTTGTCCTAGATGAATATTTATACCATTTTAATAGGTGTACCAAGTTTGAGCTCATTTGCACATGTTTAGCAATGTAAAGTTGCTCAAACTAGAAAATGGACAGAGATGGTTTTGAGTGAATTTGATGATGTTATCTTGTTCTCCAAGACTTGAGACTTGGTAAGATCATCAAATATGGCATTTGTGACATGCTAGAATTTTCTTTGAATTTATGGTGAATATTTCCTTTGTAAATATTTCAAAAGCTTGAAATATCTAGAAAGGGTAATTGAGGGTTTTGACCAATATTTTGAACATGACCATGTGTTGAAACTCTTATATATGGACAATATAAGTCCAATGAGCTTCCCTATTTTTTCTAAAATATTTGAAACATGATTTTTGAATAATTATTTATTAAGTTATGAATCTTCAATTATTCCTGTCCTTTTAGTATTTTAATTATACAGAGGAGTTAATCAATGCAATTATGTCCAAACAAAATATGAATGTGTAGGTTATGTTAAGACAAACAATTTGACATCTTATTTGCTCCATTTGGCATAACAGAACTAAAGATATTAATTTTTAATGTTTAAAATAATGTCTTCAATTACTGTTTTTAATTAATAAGTGCAAAATTAATTATGCAACTTCCTGTCAAAATGATCCTAGTTGATCGAAATCTTCAAGGTGAATCCACGGAAATTTGAATCAACTCATTTGGTTTAGTTTTCAAATTGTTATGCATTTTACAAAAATTAATTTCAATCTATAAAATTGTATCAAATAATTTCTTCAAAATGGCCTTTAGTCCCGATTGCAACCACCAGCCGGGACTAAAGGTTCCTTCTCCCGCGTTGAATTTGGGCCGCCGAAAAGGACCTTTAGTCCCGGTTCATGGCTGTCCCCGGGAGTAAAGGACATTTAGTCCCGGTTCATGGCTAGAGCCGGTACTAAAGGTCCCGCGTATATAAGTGGTGTCCCGGGGCCAGCCACCGCCCCGGGGAACAGATCGAACCACCACGCCGCTAGGCCGCTCATCTTCAACCTCCGTTCGGCCGCCGAGATCGCCGGCGCCTCCCGTCTACTCCAGCCCCTCCCTGAGCTCGCCGAGGCCTCCATCGCAACCGCCATGAGCTTCTGACCCTATCCACCCCTCTCTTCTTCCTTGTAGGCCATCGTAGCCACCAGACCTCCTACGCCTGAACGCGCCGCCGCCTGTGCTCATCGCCGACGCGACTTCGGCGACCAAATGGTCCGCCCGGTGTGTCGAACGCACTTGCCGCATCGCGTATAGCCTAGCTAGTGCCTCCCCTCGCCTGCTCACGCACCGCAGCGCCAGCCACGCTCACACCCGAGCTCCGGCCGCCGCGACCGAGCTCCTCGCCGTCGCCTTCGGCCACCCTAGGCCTGACTGACCCCACCGCTTGATGCGCGCTGGTCTGGGCTCTCGAATGAGCCCAGCCACGCTCCGAACGGGGCACCACAGCCCGTTCCCGAGCTTCCCTCGTCATGTCTGTTGCCGCCGGTGGCTTAACGCCGGTGTGTTAGCCCCGGTTGACCAGGGGTTTGACCTCCCCTGGGTCAATGACATGTGGGCCAGCCCCTATTAATCCTTTTTAGTTCAGGTTTAATTAAACTGGATTAGGCACTGAGAGAATGGCATGGGCCGCCCGTTGACCTGCTGACATTAGCATGATGTCATGCTGACGTAGTAAATCATTTACTGGATTTGTTTTATTTCTAAATAACCAGAAAAATCTAGAAAATGGCATTTCAACAAATTGGAAGCAATGCAAGCTAGACACCATATGAAAGATCCAACCAAAATCACTCTACCAAGTTAGAAGTGTCATTTCAACAAATTAGAGGCAATACATGTTTGAAATGATATGCAAGATGCAACCAATATTACACTGTCAATTTGAAGGTGTCTCGTCAGAAGTGATTGATGAGGGATACACAAGAAAAGTAGTTTGATGTAAGAACATGGTTAATAGAAAGACGTAGTATGTACGAAAAACATGAAGGCATGTCATATTCACATGTATAATGTGTTAACTAAGCAGATGCAATTTACCCTAATTAGAAGCATTACAAGGTAGACACCATATGCAACATGCAACCACATATCACATTGCCAAGTAAAAGCAAGCACCTGCGATGGTGGTGTAGGGGAATTGCGGTCATCAACTAGAGAGCTACGTTCACTATCTTCATTTAGCCTTGCCGTTTCTTGAGAATCATGTGGGGAGGATGACACTGCGCTCTTTAAACGAGTAGCGCGTCTCACAGTAACCCACTCGGGTGACTGTCTCATCATAAGTGATTGATGAGGGATACAAAAGAGCATTAGTTTGATGTAAGAACATGGTTAATAGACATATGTAGTATGTATCAAAAATAGGAAGGCATGTCATTATCAAAGGTATAATGTGTAAAGTAAGCAGATGCAATTTAACCAAATTGGAAGCAATACAAGCTAGACACCATATGCAACATGCAACCACATTTGACAGCGCGAAGTTAAAGCAAGCACCTGGGATGGTTGTGTGTGGCAATTGAGATCAGCAACTGCAGAGCTACGTTTACTGTCTCCATCTGCTGACACTACACCCTTTAGAGCGCTGAAACACTTAGTGCTTATCTTCGAATTACACTGGAGCGATTTTTGTCTTTTCTTTTGTGTATTCATCAACACTGCGTCAGAGTCTGAAATACCCATGCATAAAAAAATAATAGTGTGAGTATGGGTGAAGTGTGTGCACAAGTAGTACAGTGTAAATGTAGCAGATAGCAGGTGGGTGAGAAATAAATGACGAGAGACATATGATAGCTCTACAACATGCATGGCACACGAAATTACTAGATTCTAGGATTTCAAAATATGAGCACAGGGATGGCTGGGAAATGCAGATGCTCCTCCAGCACACCACAAGGTGTGGTCCTATGAAAATAACAGCCGACTGAAAACAAATAGGTCAGTCCATTTTTTCTGCACCATCCGATGTACAAAGAACGGGCAGATCGCCTTCATCTACCTCCAGCCCGTCATTGTTGATGATCTTCCTCGAAACGCCAGCGACCAGCGACCACCGGCCCAGTCCCCTGCTTCCGCCCTCCCCTCGACCTCACCGCACCGCCGTGCTTGGCACCGCCCCCCGGCCATCCCTTTAAGCCCCGCCGACCTCCAGATCGGGCGCAAGCAGCTCCTGCACCCCACACCACTATGATAGACACCGATGCGCCGCTTCCCCGGTGAACAGGCGAACTAGGTTCTCCGCGCGCCTAAGTGGGTGCTGCTTCTTTTAATTGTGAATCAACTGACCCTGAATTGAAATCCAGGCGGGCTACTGACCTCTAGCTAAGGTGAAATAGTAAATGGGAGGAAACCTTGTGCATTTAGTATCACGAAGAAGGTGCAGTAAGAGGCGCTCAACTAGTTTCTTTCGTGGGAAGACTACGGTGTGAGCAGAGACGTAGGATTTGCACGAATAAGGGAAGAGGAGTACCTCTTTCCGCTGGCAGTGCTGTGTCTTCCTTCTGTTTTTCCAATGATCTTCTTGTGGTTCGCTGGAAACGAGAAGTTGTGGAGGATGGTGGATCCTTGGACGAACCCATGGCCAAGTTGTTGAGTGTGGTGCGGTGGCCGTCTGTCGGCGGTGGGGAACCAGATCCGATGCGGCGAACGACGGCGTAGCGGGAACAGCTCCGGTGCGGTGGACGGTTACGACAGTGGAGCGGCAGCGGTGAGGTGCAGGACAGCGTGGTCGAAGTGGTTCTGGTACGGCGCACGTCGGCGTCGGCGTCGTGGAGGCAGCTCTGCCTCAGCTTCAGCTGCTAAGTCCTTGAGGGCATTGCGGTTGAGGTTGCGGTGGACGACGACGTCGGGGTACTGACTCCGGCGTGATGGAGGAGGGCGGCGGTAGATTGGGCGTGATGGGGTGGAGGACGGAGGAGGCTGGCGTTTCGCGGCTGGTCGAGAGGGTGTTTTGGCGCCCACGGAGTATGAATGGGGAAACGAAGGGAGGGGGGAACTAAGGGGGAACAATGTTTCGGTTTGGGACGCGCTTGTTTGAAATTTGGGGAAAGTTACAAACTTTGCCCCCATCTAAAATTTCGGACATATTGCGGGTCGGGGGTAGGACAGTAATCTCAGGTGTCCCAAATGGTGGGCGAGATAGATTTCGGCTGAGCGCATGGGTGTTTAGGCGCCCACGGCGTATGAATGCTTCTCGGAGGCGGTTGAGACTGGTGTCTTGGTGAAGTTTCAAACCTACCCCGGTTTAGACCTTTGGACATCAGGCCGATAGGCTACACGGGTCAGAGTCAGGACAGTAATTTCCTACCACCAAACATTACTCTCGTGCGGTTTCGGGTGACTAGAGGCTTATTTGGCGCTTCGTTCAATATTTGGGAGCAGAAGCATTAACGTTTTCAGTTCTCTTGAATTGAACTTTCAGGATTTGTCAAACTTCACAAATCTTGACTCTTGAAAATCCTAAAACTATGATTATTTTGGAATGGAGGGGTACATTTGAATATACATTGTAGACGAGTATATATTAAAAAATATGCAACTTACCTCAATTCATGCATGGTTCCAGATATAATTTCCTTGGTTGCAAAAAATAGTTAGACATGCGTATGAATATATAGCATGTTCAAACGCACAACAAAGATTGATGCCCCCTTTTTGCTCTGATTTACAAATGCCATTATCTCGGATTCAAATAGATGAATGCACTTCCTATGAATTCGAATCTTTGGAACCCCTTTTATGTTGAATTCAACATTTATTCTATTTCGTAGCTAGCAATTTGGAATGTATCCATGTAAGTGACAAATGTATAAAGTGCTTGACACTAACAACATGGAGTGCACTAATTAATGTTTATATATGAATGCCAAAAGCAATGCATTGTCTGGATTTCAAACCACTCTCACTCTATGGATCGATAATATCAAATAAACCCATGCACATGCTAGAATTCAATAGAGTATGGGTGTCTGATAGACCGCTGTTCGTTCATACGCAAATTGCAAAATTCATGGTCTCATCCAAAAATAATAATGCCATTTATATTTTAATTTAATGCGTAGAACCGCCTTTTACACGTAGATGCACTATGCCTCGGCCCGTTCTCACACATGCGCTATATATCTCTCTATCTGGCACACACGTTATATAAATCGGCATTTCTCTCTCACACATGCTCACAATCTCTCCCGGGGTATCTCACGCACACACTCTCTATATATCTCCCTCTCTCTTTCTTACTACTATGTACCACTCTTTTCACTAATCTCAGTTGGAAAACACTATTTCTCTCGCATGCATATACACACACGCACGGTCTCTACTAGCCCTCTATAGGCACATATATGTGCCTACGTGTCTCCCGCACGCACATTATCTTTAGGCCTCTCTTGCACACATTGCCCCACCCCCACACCTCTCTCTTAGTACTTGGCAGATATGATTCCATCAGATCATTCGGTAGGATATCCCTGAATGTTAGGCTGGATGTTAATACGAGGCAAAGTTTTACCCAAGTCCGGTCCCTTGCAGTTGAGGAAAAAGCCTACTCCTGGTACTGTATATTTGTGATAGGGGTGTGTACAAAGTACACGTGAATACCAGGCATTGTGCGCGTGTGTATACTATTGACGAACTAGCCCCCGGGCTTATATTACTCGGGGCCTAGGGTTACCAATCATATATATTCAGCTTATCATCAGTGGGGATAGAGTCCTCCACGACTCTGGTAGCTTCGTCTGGTACGCCGAGTCCTCCACAAGGGTCTTCGTATAACGCGTCTCGGTCCAACCTATGTGGCGCAGGATGGAACCGACCCATGAGTCCTCATGTTGACCCACCACAACTAGAAATGATGTGCCCACCACACCCCACACACAATCGGCCACTAAGAAAATAAGCATATACAATAGTACAAAGTTGTACATGAAAGTTAATTGCCTGGTGCATCCAATAATAATTGTTCTCATTGTGAATGTTTATATTTTTACCTAAAATATTAGTCACGGGAAAGAGAAACGAAGGGCATATCTCTCCTTGTCTCCACGGGACAACCCCTCTCTCTACACCACTTTCACGTACGCACACAAACTATCTCTCGGCCCTCTAAAAGTATGCCCCTGAGACATTCACGCGTGACGGTCACTATATTTCAAGCGAAAGCACTATACGGTCACTCGACTTCAGAATATGCTCATTATGGTCACCGTATACATTCTCGTGGTGATCATACGGTATCTAGCTCATGGTACGTCTCCGTATTTTGTTGATGACACTGACGGACATTGTATTTGATGCGTGCTCCGCATGTTGTTGACGACACTTACGGTCATTGTATTTGAAGCGAAAGCATGATATGGTCACTCGACTTCAGAATAACTCATCATGGTCACTATATACATTTTGTGGTGCTAACCAACCTGTGGTTGGATGGTTAGGAGGACAGTGGTTTCCCCAGCCCACCAGGGTTAAAGTCCTTGTGCTCGCATTTATCTTGGATTAATCTCAGTATTTTCCGGCGATGTGCGTTCAGTGGGACGAGACGTTCCCCTCGACTAGGAGGCAACTATGGTGACTTCGTAAAATCTCAAGATCATATGCTGGCTCACTCTCTCGAAGGTGCTCATAGGGGTAGGGTGTGCGTGTGTGCACTTATTGCGGTGAGTGTTTGCGTGTATATATGAGCGCTTGCGTCTGTACTGTGTTAAAAAATACATGTTGTGATTATACGGTCACTGGCTCACTGGTACAACTCCGTAATTTGTTGATGACACGATCAATTGACCAGTCAAACGTTCCACGTGGCGCAACTAGTGTTGCACCATCAGCACGCGTAACCATGGGGCCCACCTGTCAGCGCGTATATGAAAGAAAGAAATGGTAGCTTGAGTCTGTACTATGTTAATAAAATACATTTTATGGTGATCATACGGTCACTGGCTCACCATACAGCTCCGTAATTTGTTGATGACACGATCGATTGACCAGTCAAATGGTCCACATTCACCAGCGCACATTACCGTAGGGCCCACCCGTCAGCGCGTATATGAAAGACAGAAATGGTAATAAATTATTGGTCGCTGGGGATTCGAAGTCGTGAGACCTCTGGTTGGCAGCCAGCGCGCCCTAACCACAGCGGACAAGGATCGCCTTGTGATGATATGCTGAGCAGGCCGTTTTAATTGCACGCACGCACGAGCCACTGTGGTGAATACAAACACATCACACATGCGCACAAACACGCCTGCATGCATGCATGCAATACTCACACGTACACATGCACGCACGCAACACTAGCACGAACACACGCACGGATGCAGGCGTGCAACACTGACACGTACACATGCACTCACGAACATATGCACACACGCACACATGGATGCAACACTGGAACATACACATGCACGCACACAACACTCGCACGCCTGCATGCACACAGCACACGACACAAGACACACGCTCAACCTATACGTGCATGCACCGTTTGTTAAGGACATGGATTCTTACTGGTATTAATCAATCTTATATGTGATAAGCAGAACATTGATGTTTGCAGCGGTCATTATGAATCACAACGTATCGAACGGGCTATTAACGTATATATGAAAATTTTAAAATTCTATTACATTATATAGTAGGCTTATCAACCTACATGAATTAGATGACATCACACTCAATGAACAATCATCGGTTTATGAAATGCCCGCTTCTCACTGCCCTGGCCCACCAAAAGCTCCTCTGCCGTGCGCTGCCTGCATTGGGTCACTGACATCCATGCCAGGTACCCAACGAGCCCACACGTCAGTGGAAGAACGGTGCGGTGTCATACGTCAGAGTCGAGGGCGCCACTCGCTGCACGCCCGGCTGAACACGCCTACTTGCCGCATTCAAACGCCTCCATGAAACCCGTGTGGAAGCCGAGAAACCCACTCCGGACACACGTCCGTTCATGACCGGGCCGGCATTAAACGTAACGCCGGCTGAGCTCCTCCTGTCCACCGTCTATTTAATCTCCTATTCAAATGAGGCCAGACACCGGCCAAGAATCGCACACCTCCGCAGCTCCCCTATCTCCTCCTTCACCATTTTCTCCACTCTTACAATGGCTTACGAACAGTAGTTATCCGGCATCCAAGCAGGCTGGTTGGCCCGCCGAGCCCACCGGATACGAGCTATGCAGCTTGCTGATCCACCTCCCTCCCCTCGCCCGATGGAGCTAGTTGCCGCCCCAAGCCGTCTCGTGGTTCAACAACTCGCCGCTCTAGGCCAGCTCGACGAGGAGCGGTGAGCTGCTCCACGCCGGCACGGCATGGAGCACGGGCATCATCGCTGCCGTCCACGCCGCCGCCTCGTACCGCGCCTCCCGTGTCTGTGACCACGTCTCCCATTTCTGTGGCCGAGACTCCCATGCCTGCGGCCACGCCATGCAAGCAGAGATAGAAGCCGGGTGCGCGGAGAGCGACGAGTCGGTGGCCAGTGCCTCCGCGTCCGCCGCCATCATCAAGGAGAAGTAGAGCACGGGAGGCCGCCGCCGCTTGGGTCCCATGAAGGCCACCGCCGAGGCGACGCCGGCGTACACAGCAGGTGTCTTGCCGGATCCTTCTGTTGCGAGGACCTTCGTCGACCCCGCATGGTCTCCAAGGAAGCGGAGAAGCCCCCTTCAGACTCCATCTTGGGCATCAGCCAACGATGTCAGTTGAGCGGCGGGGAAGCGAGCCATCCTTTGCGCTGAAGCATATACCTCCGGGGCTCCCGGCAGTCCGGTGATCGTGCTGCCGGACATGAGGAAGACAAATGGATCCGTGGGCGACCATTTAGGCTAGGTATTATTATACCTGTGCTGTTCAGGAGTAGCACCGCTTAGTTGATTTGAATGTAATGAAATCTGTCATGTTTATATGAAAATCTGGTATTTTATATGAATTCCATCATTGTTCATATGAAATATCACCGTGTTTGCATGAATTTCGTTCGGTTGGTTGAGTTGCTGTCAGAATGTATGCGGCTACGGCTGGATGGCGTAATTTGCGGGTCGCCGGTCGGTCTGTGGCTGGCTCGAGTGGCATGGTGGGACAAAAAAAGCACAGCTCGTGCGAGTTCATCTCCAACGCGTGCCCTGGAGGATGCATGAGCACCCGAGCTCTTCCTCATTCATTGGTGGCAAAGGCACGGGTGGACAAAAGGGTCGCCAATATTTTGGCTACCCGGGCAAGATCCAAACAGCCCCTTCCAGCCCCACCCCTCCCAGCACATTCAAATCCCTCGTTCACCGTGAAAATTTTCCATGTGTTGTTTTCATGGAGTAGCAAGATGCCCGTGCGTTGCACGGAACCTCAAGATGCATTTGTATGAGTAGTTTATCTTGTGAGAGAAAAGGATGAACGAGGGAAGGCCTTATTTGCAAATGTGGAGAGGGGTGTGGGTATCTTTTTGCAAAATTGCCATAGTTTCCTTCCTATCTGTCAGATATAAATCGGACGGCCTATATTGCAGGATGGCAGGCACACCATCATCACCGACTCTGTTTTTTATAAGAGTAGAGATATTTTGCTGTGTGAAAACAAATTTAAATATGAACGAATAATCGGTGTCCGCGGTCTTCTGCCGGGACACAGTTGGATGGCCTCATAGTAGTAGTAGTGTACTAGAGTGCTAGTACTACTAGATAGTGAGTGTTTACTACTGTATCATGTAAGTACATACTAATTGCAACGCATGCATGTGTTAGCAGTATAATGACCACGTACGAATTTGATGGTAAGATTTGTGTAATTTGGATGTCATATTATTTCTCTAACATGTGGTCAAAGTTAGCCTCCAAAACGCATTTTAGACCCTATGGATTGAGGGAGTAAATGCATTGCTGAGGTTTCTCTTAATCCTTGCATGCAACGTTTTTATTGAAGCTTGAAATGTGAACATGTGAATGGGAGGGACTACTACAACCCTTCCAAAAGAACTGTACGTAGTACTAATGGTATCGTACTCCCTCCGTTCACCATCTCACATGCTCAGTACTTTTGCGAACTATGGAAGTAACAAATTTATTCCACCATCTCAATGTGGATTTCAAATTGAGTCATATAGACCGAAAAGTCGGCGCTTAGGGTATCCACAATGTATGCTTTTTGTTTCCTCTAAGCCCTCTCTCTCCTCTTAGATGCAGGCCTCTATACATTGCATGAACTGCCTCTAACAAAAAATTGGCTAGCATCGCGTCTAACCTTAGAGGCTGCCTCTAACAATGTAACAATCCATCTGGTCCCACTTGTCAGCCTTAGGAAGCATAAGAAAGTAGGAGTACAAGAGAAATAGTACTGATTGGACAAATGTGGTGCTAATCAATACTTTTTAAATATCTGCTAGGGCCCACCTTAGAGGCTGGTTAGAGTCTCTATACATTGTGGTTTTTTCATTTGATAAGTGGCAAACCATGTGGGGCCTACCTTTGAGGCAAGGCTCTATACACTGGAGATGCTTTGTAGTACTACTTTTGATGTGTCCCATCAACTCGCAGAACGAGGAGAAGCTTGCTACGCCCTCTCCCCCGCCCACGGGTGCGGTGGCTCGCAGAGTCGCAGGACGAGGAGAAGCTTGCTTACTACGCCTACGCTCGCTCCCTCGCCCACGCGCGCGGTGGCTCGCAGGACGAGGAGAAAATTTTACTACTCCCTCCGTTAGACATATACTCCCCTACCTTGGTTAGAGAGATTATCATATTGTTTGAAATATATGTGTTTTAGTACTAGTAGGAGTAGTACAGTGGTAGTACATAGGAGTACTACTACAGCAATTTCCTTGGAGTCCGTGGTGCAGCAAGCTACCCTAGGCTATGTTACTACTCCCTCCTTTCCGGTTTATGGCTCAATTTCAAAATCTCTCCAACCAAGGTAGATGGTGAGTGGTGGAATTAATTTCATAGTTTGCACAAGTACTTATTTGGTACGCTCATTTTTCTCAAAAAGTTATGTTTACCGATGCATTAATTACAATGAATGCATGCATGACCACTAAATTTCCATGAACTTCTACATGCATTGGTGAGTTTTCTCTTGATACTACTGCTTACATCGGGTGATTTAATGCACCTCGAAATCCAAACATGTGATGGTAAGTACTAGTAGAATTGAGACTTATAAAACAGAAAAATGATTTTTTTAGATGAGCCCTATAAACCAGAAAGGAGGGAGTAGTAAGTAGTACTACCTCCATAGAAGGTACGTACTCCATAAAATCAGATTTTCCCAAAACTAAGTCGCTCAACCTTTATTTGCTTGTTTCCCTTACTGCCTCATTGCCTCGAACAGACTATGCCAAACTCCCCTGCCTGCCGCGCGGGAAAAGACCCGCCCTCGCCTTTTTTAATCCGGGTTTGTATCGATGGATCCTGTGAAGCAGCAAAAACCAAGCCGTGTCTTGTACTCCTCCGTCGTACTAAAGAAGTGGAGACGCTCACTTTCATGAATTCTGTACTTCCTCTCGCCGACATGTGGGACATATAGAAACTGGGTCGATGTGTCATGCACCAAATAATAGTGCAAAATAGCAGGGGGACGCACCCCAGTCGTAGCGCCCCAGTAGTAGTAATGAGCAATGAGACATCAAATCACAATGCCGCACCTTTCACCCAGACAGACGAAGCAACCATTATTTCACACTTCGCTGAATCCGCTTCGCCATCATCTCCTTCAAGAAAACCATGTATTGCTTCTGCCATTGTTTTGGCTCAAGAGGGACACGCATCACCTCGGTACATCATGACACGTGGGACCGCATGACAGGCCAAGCTCCCCCGCCCACCGCTCGGTAAAATCATCTCATTTTTACTACTTCCTCCGTCTCGGTTTACAGGGCGTGCACGTCGTTCTAGGATGAGAATTTAACTAGCTATATATGTATTATATGTGATGAAAAATATATGTTTAGAAACTACATCCGCTTAAGAATCCAATGATATACTTTTTGTGACATATAACTCATATTTAGTTAGTCAAATGGATGACCTAGAACTACGTGCACGCCCTATAAACCGAGACGGAGGGAGTAGAATCTTTTTAGATCAATATAGTTGGGATTCACCAAGGAGCAAAACCAAGTAGTAGGTTGCTCCTGTCATGTTGGCGTAGCAACTCAGCAGGGTCAGTCCGCACACGAAATGGTGACACACTTAACATGACCCCTTTGGCCAACATGTGACTCATCCACCACCTTGTTCCACGTGTGATGCACCAAATTATAGTTCGGAGCAGCGGTTGGTCTTGGAGGCACCCCGGTCGTAGCACCGCAGTAGTAGTAAATGAGCGATCAGTGGTCAAATCACAAAGCCCCACCTTTCCCGCATTATGCTGGACGGATGAAGCAACCATCATTTCACTCTAGGGCGCAAGAGCATAAAGAAAAAAGAAAACCAATGATGCGTGCGGCAGCTACCTAGGGCGCCCTAGGGTAGGAGCCTCTACTACAAAACCGCTTCTCCCTCGTCCTCTTGAAGAAAACCGATGATGCGTGCGTCGGGTAGGGTTTGTAGGAGTACTACGGCGTGCGGGGCCACACCGTAGTAAACGGGAGAGGGATTGAGTTCGAGTCGACGCCTTAATATGGGTGGGCCGCTTGGTTTTACCGGAATGAGGCAGCATTTTGGGTTCGGGGACCAGTGGAGATATACGTAGAAAAAATTATAGACGTATGTTCGACCAAAAGGCAATGACGCATGGGCCCCGCATTTTGATATACCCGCGGCCGCATGAAATTTGCTACTCAAAATAATGCATAAAAGTTCCTCCAAAAACATCTATAACTAATGGGAAGTGAATGTATGCTTAAAATGAAAATGTAATACAAAGAGAAAAAATGAATTGCAGATAAAAGAATGACATTTCTAACAAAAATGTGAATGTGAACTACATATGTGTGCACGTGACCAACACACACATTGTCAATACAAAATCTAATGCAAGAAATAACTTATGAGTAACATGCACGAATTGATGATGTGGTGCTTGCATGCATAGAGTACAAAAACAATGTGATTTATGACTTGCATGCATGATGTGTTCATGTGCCATAGTTGCATGTCCAGGAAAAAAGCTACTAGTGGGTTGTACTAGCTATTTAGGAATAGAAGATGTATATATGGAAGTTGTAGGGAAAGAGATGACATGTATCTCAATTCCTATGAGTAGGGATTGGAAAAGAGATGTCATTTGGTTCACATCATCGAAACTTTTCTATTGAATCTAGAGATGACATGTATCTCAATTCCTATGAGAGGGATTAGAAAAGAGATGTCATTTGGTTCACATCATCAGAACTTTTCTATTGAATCTAGAGATGACATGTATCTCAATTCCTATGAGGAGGGATTAGAAAAGAGATGTCATTTGGTTCACATCATAGGAACTTTTCTATTGAATATACGCTAATGTTTATTTTCCTTTGAAATTGTGGGAGTATAGGAATCCATTCATATGAACCAAGTGGCTCTAAAGCTATAAAAATGATATCCTGTTTATTTTCCTTTGAAATGTGGAGTATATGAATCTATTCCTATGAACCAATTGGCTCTAAAGGAAAAAATCCTATAAAAATCATATCGCATAGAGTTCTTATGATATTCCTCCACACCAAAGGATGGTTGAAATTGCTGCAGGTGATATGATGATCTTTCTTTGTACACTCCTCCCCCATCTATATAGTTACCTCTTGAAGATGAATGAAATGATATATACTGGGTATTCTATATGTGCATTTTGGTATACGAAAACTCGGTAAAAGTTTCTGAGGTTCGAATTTTCAATAAAGCTATATGCACTACATTTTCGAACGGAGGGAGGATTATACGGCAGTTGCTAACACTCACGTGGAAGATTTGTGTGTCAGAGGAGTGGCTGTTCTGTTAAGTGCCATGGCAAAACTGACACTGTCGGATGCCGATCTAACGGTTCTTACGGCATTCGTCCGGAAATGGCTTGTGGCGAACGTTTGTCAGATATGATTTACGGACACATGCATTGCATTGATACGTGCCCGGTGCCCCCTCTCTCTCACGCACACACGCACCCTCACGAGTCACGACTCTCCCGAGTCCTCTCGCACCCACCGTCGATCTGTAGGTAGACATCACACACATATGTGCTCTTCACACCCTACCCTCAGAACTTCTAAAAAATAAAAGATGACGCGCACCTTTTATTTTAACTCACACGTCACACACTTATACTATTACTCTTGTGGCGAACGTTCTTTGGGCGTACTATATTGTACTCTCACGAAGAGAAGCGGTTCACACGCACTAGTTCTCTCACACCCACTCATAGGTACACGTAGGAGCGCAGTTTTTTTGAAGCTAGGAGCGCATTTGTTTACAAAGAGGCATCCCAATTGACATTTTGACTAGTCTAGTTTTCAACTTGATGGAGGGTCGGGGATCGCACGTGAATGATACAGTACATAATGCGTCCTGGACGCAGTGATTTGATAGTGCGACCTGGAAGCGGTGGCACGTTATTGATCGAGTTTTATTTTTACTTGAACTTTAAATGAAAATAGTGGTTCGCGTGTATTCAATTTAATAACGGCTGCTGCAACAAAATCACTCCACTATATATATAAGCAGGAGCCTCGGCGCTTGCTTTACTAGGGTTCCTCTCTTTCACTCTCTCATGCTCTCTAGATCTAAGCAAGACATAGGTGGCCACACTCTCTCTGCTCACGGCTGGTCACAAATCCGGCCAGACCACCTCGGCCGGGGCAGGGGTGTAGGTGCATTGTTCATGCGGTCGTCGACGGCGAGGGAGGAGACCAACAGCTGCCCGCGCGTCCCGATCGGCGGCCGTGCCGTTCTCTCCGAGACAGGGCCGGCTCGGGAGGGCCTCCAACCCTTTCTTCGTCCCTGCGGTATTGTGGCCAAGATGCGGCCTCCCGACACCATCTTTGCCACATCCCGACGACCGTCAGGTGTATATTCCTTCGAAACCTGCCTTGCTCTACTGCCCCAGCTCCCCACGTGGCTGCGTGTGGATCGTTTTCTACTTCCGTCGGCTGTTCCAAAGACACCTAGACTTTTACTATTATTAGAGGTAAAGCTAGTTCATATAGTCGAATCTAAGAGTTGGTTCAAAGAGGGAAGAAAGTGGGAAAGCTGTAGCATGAATCCAGGACTTTGTTCTAAGAGGAAACGGGGGAAAGTAGTAGATACTGGCTACCCAACCGGTCTCTTGGTTGAAAAGGCGAAGAAAGCGTGGTGGATGGCGAAGGGTGGGGGAGGTGGACCTGTCTCTTGGTCGAAAAAGGAAAGAAAGTGAGGGGTGTTGAGAGACAACGCAAATGAGAACGAGCAGGTCTAGATTTCATGTGCTCACATAGGAAAATGTCGCCGAGGAGATAAAAAATGGGACAAATGCAGACATGCTGCCTGAGTGTTTGCCGCTCTCGGCAACCACATCTGCCTCACCACTTTATGCCCTTGCTGTCCCTATGCCCATATCGCTACCGTTAATGTAAAATCACATGAAGCATTAAGCAATGCCACCTAATGTCACTATTAAGTAATGGTCTAGTACCATCGATTAATTGAAGCAATGCCACCTAAGGTCACTATTAAGTAATGGTCTAGTGCCGTCGATAAATTGAAGCTATGCCACCACCATTTTTTGAAGTGCTTCCGTCTTGCTTTATTTCCCATGAATTGTGTTTTTGCAGTTACACTTAAATCTCACACCACTAACATTGCTTCATCCCAGTGGAACTGCACAAGTTTGATTGCACATTTACTGACCATGTGCTACTCTCATGACAGTAATACTAATGCTATTGTTCTGCATGTTCATCTAGTGGCAGTGTTGATGTGATGTGATGCTACTTCTTACTTAAGGGCACTTTCATACTGTCAATGTAGTGCCAATTATAACACAATAGATGCTGCTATTAATCATATGCCACTGCAAATAACTGTCACTGTTTAAATAACCTTATTTCATATTTGCGCAAACAGGGGTGTCTGTCTCCATATCGTTTCTATCTGCGCAATCAAAAGTACACACCTCAGTTTTAGTAGAACTGCACAAAATGAGATGGCTATTCCTAGCTGCTGTCATCTAACCACCCGTATTCCAGGTATTCCTACATTCGTAGTAACTAGGTAGAATGACCAACGCAATCTAAAAGAAGCTGATTCGTACGTTTTACTTCCTGATTGCAGTGCAGGGACGAGGGAAAACAACTGCATCCTAGTCGGGAATGCACTTTCTCCCAGTTCACCCATGGACAGAGGACTAGCCGGCACAGCTGCATGAAGGTTTTTGGGACAGGTGCACGAACAAGAGGCATTGTGGTCTGCTTATTTCTGCAAATAGCGGTGCTTAAATTTAGTGGAACTACACAAGAAGTTCAGATGGTCAGTACACTACATGGTTCAGTTCAGCATTCCAACTGAGAACACAATTATAATTGGTTATTCTGGAATGAGAGAACATAACCCTGGATGGTGGCAACAAGAAAAACCAGAGTGAACTCCAGGAAATTAAAGCCTGCCTAGGGAGGCCCTTTGCTCAGAGAAGCCTTGCTTGATTTTTCCTGATTTGTAAACCTTCTCACAACTTTGTCTTTTGCTGTGAACTAGCAAGATGCCCGTGCGTTGCACGGAACATCAAGATGCATTTGTATGAGTACTTTATCTTGTGATAGAAAAGGATGAACGAGGGAAGGCCTTATTTGCAAATGTGGAGGGGGGTGTGGGTATCTTTTTGCAAAATTGCCATAGTTTCCTTCCTATCCGTCAGATATAAATCGGACGGCCTATATTGCAAGATGGCTGGCACACCATCATCACCAACTCTATTTTTTTTATAAGATTAGAGACTAGTAATTGTTTGTTATGTTCTATGAATCATTGAGATGTATAAAATTGCTTGAGTTATGCTTTTCAAGTATTTTATGATGCCGAGTTTAATGTGATTGTTCCACATGAACGCTGGACTAGCTGTGAACGTTTGGAATTTACATTGTGGCCTTAGTTAACTGCATGAACCATTGTAACAAGATACGTAGTTGCTTATATGTCAGACAATAGATTATTGATTGTTAGCTGGTCGATAGCCGACTTTTCTAGTGTTGAAGCGAGCTGAGCCAATGTGCCGTGTTTTGCACAACTGCTTACAAGTGGGGTAGCACCAATAGTGTTTACAAGTACTTAACCAGCCTGACATACCCTATGTATATGTCAGCGCACAGTTGTCGAACAAGTACTGTATTTCATCAAACACACACTGCTCGTATGATAAACTGTGACAACTTATGTCTTACCATGCCATATTACATGAAAAAACTAGTGAGGACGCATCTGTTTCGGCAACAATTAGGATGGTTCTCACATGATTCATGGGCACACAAATGTAGCAGTAGTTCCCATAGGCGGATTCAAACAGAGTACTAGCCCCAGAGGGCTCAATAATAGGCAAGGTTCGGATAATTAGCCACAATCCAAACTACTTTTAAACACTAGCTGGGGCAACTATTTCATGCCTCGATCTAATTTGGGATGGACACAAGACGGACCTTGACATGAACATCATCGAGGACATCCGGCAGCAGCTCAATCCTGTGAACCTTCCTGAAGATAACCTTGTGGCCTTGCCACTCATAAACTTGTTTGTGGAGGCATGCCACGTCATCTTCTTGTGTAAGCTTGACAAGAACAGTATGCCTCACAAACGAAGGAGTAGCTTTGAACTTCTTGTGCTTCAGTACACCCTGGACAGTATGCCCGACAACAGTGAGGCTGGAATACATCTCGACATTGGTATAAGTGCAAATGGCTTCCAGGATCCAACAGCCTAAGAACTTTGTTTTCCTAGTGCGTATATTCAGGTCATCTGCCTCATAGTGAGGGACATGTAAAACCACACAATCCTTGTCTGCATCAGGGCTCTAATTGAAACAGAAACAATTTCTGAATTACTTTCCAATATAAGAAACACAAGTTATATAAACCACCATGTAGAGTCAAAAGTATGCATGACAGGGAAGGTAGCATGGCATCGAAGCTAATAAAATTTTGCATTATTTATCACCACATACTTAGATGAAAAACCACAATCGAGATCGGCAAAGAAGAAAATCACCTTGGGCAGCTCACCGGGGGGGGGGGGCACATCCTTGAAGGGGGAAAACTACTCCTGCAGGGTCACGGGGGCTGTAACCTCAAACGGGGCGTTGACAATCTCAGTAGTGGCCGTGAGCGTATCTAGGGTTGGCTCGGTGGCTGCCTCCATCTTCTTGGAGATCTCTGTCTCATGGGGATCAGCCTCCCGCGTCTGCTCCAACATCGGCAGATCTTTGCTAGGTTCTCCTTGGTCCATCATGAAACTGACGAATACTAGGAGACAACTCAAAGGAAAACACAATTGCAATGACAATGAAACAAAAAAGAGAGTGAGGATCGGTTACTGCTTTGCAAAAGTTCTTTTTTTCTGAAAGAAAATATACCAACATCACGGATCTGCTTACCTTCCCTTCGTTGGAAGAGAAGAAGAATGGAAGATGCGAGTGTTGGCTTTCTTGAACACGGCGAGGGAGAAGGGGATTCAGCGAAGAGTGAAATGATGGTTGCTTCCTCCGTCAAACTTAGACTGTGGGGAGGTGGGGTTTTGTGATATGACGGCTCGAACTGCCGCGCTACAACCGGGGTGACTCTCTGCCTGCATACCGCCTTCTAATTTGGTGGATGGCATTTGGGCCCGTGCGCTGCATGGCCCGTTTGTCGGTGAACCAAAGTAAAATCGCATTCAGTAGAGGGAGACGTTTCGATGACCTCGGAGGGGCCAGAACCGGTAGTGTATCCACTGTACTAGTAGTCATTGTTTTTCTGGGTAGCTGTAGAGTGTCTCCACTATACTAGTAGTAATTGTTTCTCTAGGCCCAAGACAAAACAGCCCATCCACCCTAGTAAATAATAAAATCAATTCAAAAGCCCATATATTTACTTAATGAGAGGCGCTACCCAGCACACCGCCCCCAAAAAAACATGGGTGCTCTTCTTCCTCCTCATTCCCACCCACCTCACGTCAGGTCACTCCACTCGTAGCCCCAAATTCCTCACCTCACTCCTACAGAAAACCCCAGCTCCCCTTCTTCCTCACTACTACAGAAAACCCCAGCTCCCCTTCTTCTTCACTCGCACTACAACTAGGCCCGTCATTCATTACTCTGCTCAAATCCATCAGCTCGACGTGACGCCCTCGAGGAAAGTGGAGTCGGCTGACCCCAGCGCCAAGAAGATGAAGCTCCCGCCACCGGCGACGCCTGTTGTAGATCCCGCACCCCGCAGCGCGGGGAGAAGTGGCGAGCCCGACCCCACCGGATCCCAGGAACCCATAGAATCTCGGGTGGACCGCATCAGTGATCTCCCGAACGCCATCCTTGGGGAGATCATCTCGCTTCTCCTCACCAAGGATTGCTGCCACACCCAAGTCCTCTCAACTCGGTAGCCCCCTCTATGGCGCGCCGCGCCCCTTAATCTTGACTGTTGTCAGCTATCTCTCTTTAATGATTTTGAACTCCCTAGAGCCATCACCTCCTCCCACCAGGGCTCCCGTCATGCTACCTGAGCAAGCATAGCATGCCCTGCATGGTGGACGCCTGGCTGAAATCCCCTGAATTCATAGAACTACAGCTGCTTGAGTTCTACTATTCCCCAGGAAATCACCTACCAGATACCGAACGCCATGTACTTGTGCCCTCAGCACCGATGTCCATCTCGTGGTTTTCCTCCTCTCTCCACACCGCCACCTTTGCACTGTGCTACCTATCAGACAATCTGGTACTAAACCTTCAACTCCCATTTCTCAAAAAACTTTCACTTGTGTGGGTTTGTATATCGGAGGCCTCATTTCATAGCATCATCCACTCCAGTTGCCCTGCCCTGGAGTGCTTGGTGCTTGTTTTCACAGTTAGAATTGGTTGTCTCCAAATAAAGTCGCCTAACCTTGTAAGAATTGGAATTTCTTTTGACGGAAGGTAGCTCATCATCGAAGATGACCCTTCACTTCAAAGGTTGATCCTTGATTCTAGTTATTCATCGTCGCAAATAACTGTCGTGTCTGTGCCTAAACTGGAGACCTTGGTTGTAATACATGATCTCTGTGCTCATTTCAAGATGGTGTTTGGCTCCACAGTTCTTCAGGTACTGTATATTATCATCTACACTTGTAATCATAAGCTGCATTTTAAATTTCTGTGCATAAGTTCTATATCATCTTGGAGTACACATTTTGTACTAATATTATGTTCTATGCTTAATGAAGAGTTTCTCCATGGATAGCCTATCAATGGTGCTGGATTCTGTCAAGATCTTATATATCCAAATGAATAGTTTTGATCTGAACAAGATTATTGGCTTACTGCAATGGTTTCCATGTCTGGAGAAGTTGTATGTAAAGGTGATAATTTCACGCACATTGGAAGCCCGCATATAGTGTACTAGAATTAACCGTTTAGCTGTTGCTCTTTCGACACTCTTTTTTTAGACCTTAACTATTTTCAATCTTCATGTCTATTTAGGCAACAGGACGGGGTAAGAAAGTTATAACCAATCGGTGGATTCGTAAGCACCGGGATTTTCTCACTTCTCATGACATTCGATTGAAGACAATAACGCTTGAACGATATGTAGCCAACCATGCAAACACTAGATTGGTCACATTCTTCCTGCTGAATGCGAGGTTACTATTGTCCATCAGGCTTAAGTTTATCACCAACATGGTTTTGACTGATGGGTATGTTGAAGAAAAAAAAAGTTTCAGGTGGACAAAAGGGCTTCTGAACGTGCCGGGCTTCTATTTACAACATCTTGTGGTCATAATCCAGTAAATTTTACGACCCAGGATGTTCATTCTATGGACCTGACCGATCCATTTGACTGTGACTGCCGAAAACAGTGCTGGAGTTAGATGTTATTGCCCTTTTCAATCTGGGTTTTGTCTAAACCTGATGAACAATTAACCCTCGTGCCTTTGTACAGTTTGTAAGCTGGAGTTAGATGTTGTTGCCCTTTTCAACTCGTCTGTGACTATCATATTTTCTTTGAAACAAGGCAAATGGCTTGCATTTGTTTAATTAAGAGTGAAATATTGCAATAAATGCCAACCAAGGGAAATAACATCACTCTCACCAGCTGCTTGAGCTCACTGTGCATTACAGAACCCAAGTGATTAGCCCCCACCAGCGCCCACAAACTTATTTTGAACTAGCACACCAAATGGGCTGTAAATTTTCATAAGAAAGGCTGCATGACCATGACAGATTTGGATTCTGACATTTGGAACCCACGAGGAAAAAGCCTATCCCAGGTGGTGTGGACTTAATTACTACTCAACAAACGATTCTGCCTACCAGCCATTGGATTGACATCCAACATCTGTCGTGTATCTTCTATCTCTTGTATTCTTCCTCTAGCCGCCCAAACCAAACCACCCCGTCTGTTCCACCTACTACCGCCTCCCACTGCTGGCTGCGCCTCCGCCGCCCTACCGTACCCTCAAACGTTGGCCAGTCCCTCCCTCTATTCCCCCACACGTACTGTTATTCTCCGGCGACGTCAACCCCAATACACACCCGCACCCAAACCAGTCAACCCTCATAGTCCCCTCCGCCTGCGAATAGACTAGCGCATCTTCCACGACTCCTGTTCATTCCGTCCGAGGCCTCGCCGTCGTCCTCCTCCTTGGTTCACTCACCGCGCGCGGTGCGCCGCCGTCTGGCATTGTCAACATCGTCAACAACCGAGAGGAACAAGCAAATGACTTTACGTGGAGAGGATGACAGTAGGGACCCACCAGGGTTCATGGCAGTACACAAACAAGTGCCTCGTTATTACAAGCCCCAAAAAATGGTTCCTCCTAATGGTTGGACATCTGGGTACCATGCCATTGTCAACGTAGTCATTAAACGAGAGAATTACACAATGAGCGGCTGACACCAGGGACCCAGCCGGTCGCGCAGTTGTTATTTACTTTTTTTTGAGGAACAAGCAGTTGTTATTTATACTAGTTTTAGAGACGGATCAGGGTAACAGCGGGGCTGTGCGGGGGCTGTGGCCCGTCTAGCCAGGGTTTTATTTTATGTTTACCACATGATGAGCCGAGTTGTGTTTTTTTCTTGCTGAAAATGGCTAGCCCAGTTCTACTTTTTTTTAAAGAAATACCCAACGGAGGCCTACTTGCTTTCTCAACCCTGCTGGGCTCCAAATCTTTCAAGACGAGAGCGATGTATTCTCTTGCCCAGAAAATGAAGTATTAAGAAATGGGATGTAAATTTATAAACATAGCAAACCCGCAATTAGTTTCAAATATCATTTTTTTTAAGATTTTGACATTTCGAATTTAAATTTTTTTTTGCGGGGAAAATTATGTTGGATTTTAAATTGATATAAATTTATTATTTTTAAATTAGTTTGAACATGACTCGAAATTTTGGGATTAAAAACAGTTCGTACCGCACCGAAATATGCAAAATTTCTTAGAAAATTTTAACTGTGGCCACAATATGGGCTGTAATGCTAACAAAAAGAATATGGGCACCAAAAAAATCCTTAAGAATTAGCAAATGGGTTGTAAATTATTAGAAATAATGGCAGATGGGATGTATGCTGTTTTCCACAGATTTGGGGCTGACTTGTGTGCCTAGTATAGGTTGACGCGTATGCTTTCCTAAAAAAAATGGTTGACGCGCACGCAAGGCTGTGTCAACTTAGTCAACACACGAGAGCAGTGACTGTTGGATGTCCATCCAACGGCCACTGTGCTTCTTCAATCTCTGCTCTTCCTGCTCTAGCCGCTCAAACCAGCGCCGGCGGGACTGCCTGCTCCTTCCTCCCGTGGCCAGTTGTGCAACCATGCAGGCCGCACTGCCCCACCCTACTCCATCGCTAGCCAGGCCATTCCTCTACTCACCCACACCTATGATCTTCAATATCTGATCTTCTTGCTCCAGCCGCCCAAACCAGCGCCGGTGGGACTGCCTGCTCCCGCCTCCCGTGGCCGGCTGTTCTGCCACACAGGCTGCATCGCCCCACCCTACTCCATCGCTGGCCAGGCCATTCCTCTACTCACCCACACCTCCTGTTATTTTCCGGCGATGGCAGCCGAACCAGTAAACCCTTGTACTCCCCACCGCGTGGGCAACCACTGCCGAGTCTTCCCCGGCTCCGGGTCGTTCCCTTCCTAGGCCTCACCGTCGTCCACTGCCCTGGTGCTCTCAGCACGGCGTGGTCAACGAACAACATCCATCGGAAGAGGACTGTACGTGGAGAGGCTGACAGCTGGGTCCACAGCCGCACGCAAGGAAGTGCCTCCTTATTACGCGCAAAATAATGATTCCTCCACCTCACTGCAGGGACCCACCGGAAGGGCCTCCATATTTCGCGAAAATACGTTCCTCCCGCTGACAGCTCGGACTGACCAGCTATATCTTCGCACGGAAGGAAGTGCCTCCTTATTACGCACAAAAGAATGAATACTCCCCGTGCTATCTGGGACCCACCATAGTTGGAGGCTGACTTGCAGGCCTACTAATGTGGACGGAGGGCTTTGTCAACTTAGTCAATATGAACGATTCTAGCTCCAGTGACCATACGATGTCCATCCAACGGCCGTAGTGCTTCTTCAACCTCTGGTCTTCTTGCTCCAGCCGCCCAAACCAGCGCCGGTTGTGCCGCCTGCTCCTGCCTCCCATGGCCGGCTCTACTGCTGCATAGGCTCCAGCCGCCCAAACCAGCGCCGGTTGTGCCGCCTGCTCCTGCCTCCCATGGCCGGCTCTGCTGTTATTCTCCGGCGACGGCAGCCTCACACTGCAGCCCAACAAGTAAACCCTCGTACGCCCCTCCGCATGGGAAACAACTGCTGAGTCTTCCCCGGCTCCGGGTCATTCCCTTCCAGGCCTCACCTGCGTGGTCAACGTGGTCAAGGAACGACTTAGATCGGAAGAGGACTGTACGTGAAGAGGCTGACAGGTGGGTCCACGGCCGCAGCAAGGAAGTACCTCCTTATTACGCGCAAAATAATGATTCCTCCACCTGACAGCAGGGACCTACCGGAAGATCCTCTGTATTTTGGCTTAGCTGCATTTTGCGAAAAAAACATTTTCCTCCCTGAGAGCTGGGACCCACCAGCTATATCTTTGGATGCAAGGAAAGTGCCTCCATATTAGGCACGAAAAAAATGAATCCTCCCCCTGACAGATCGGACCCACCATCAATAACTTCGCACGCAAGGAAGTGCCTCCTTATCCTCCCTGATAGCCGGGACCCACCTGGTCGAAGCGTACGTAGCATTGTCGTGAACGTGTATGTACATACTGGTCGATCGGTCTCTCTGCAACGATGAACCGTGGCCGAGCAAGCAGCGGCACATGTAGTAGTAGAGCCCCCGACGTAGCAGTTCAGGCAGTCCCTTGTAAACCGTGTACACGTACGTACAACCACATGCCAAAAAATACAGCCACGTACATACATACGGGCGGGGTCTCGAACGCCTACTCGTGCATACGTACGGCCAGGGCTCGTGTACACGGAGAGGCAATGGACGGCAGCAACGGCGTCCTGTTCATCGGGCAGCCAACCGGCTGGGTCAGAACAGAGAAACAGCGTCCTATTCATCGGGAGGCAATAGACTGGGTCGGAATGCGTCCTGTTCAACGGGAGCCAACTGGCTTGGACGGAACAGCCGAAACGGGGTCTGGTGTACCGCAGTACGGAGGAAACAACCTTCTGTTCGACTGGCTACGGTCAAAATGGGGATCCTGTTCATCGGGAGGGGTGTGGCATACCGCAAAACAGAGGAAACGGACTTGTGTTGGAGCACTACAGTTGAAATGGGGGTTTTGTTCATCGGGAGTGGTGTGGCGTACCGCAAAACGAAGGAAACGGACTTGTGTTGGAGCGCTATGGTCGAAACGGGGGTCCTGTTCATTGGAGGGGTGTGGCGTACCGCAAAATGGGACTCCCCGGGCTACTGTTCACCCACCATCGACTTCCTTCAGCCTCCACCTACACTGTTCATCCACCATGTCTTCCTCCTGCCTCCACTAGCTCCTATTCATCCATGGGCTACTGTTCATCAGCCCTCCACCGGCTACTGTTCAACCAGCCCTCCACGGGGTCCTGTTCATCCACCCCCAAGCAGCTCGGCTGTGCCGGCTTCCTCTCAGGGTCCTGTTCATCCAGCGGCAATGCCCTACTACTACTACTACCACGGGGTCCTGTTCATCCAAGCCCCACCAGGAACTGTTCATCCAACCCCAACCATGTACGTCTCGACTCGTTCAACCAACCCCCACGTTCTCTGTTCATCAAGAGGCAGTAGGTTCGACCGGCTTCAGTTAGCAGCAATAGCGAAGGAATCCCTCGATCGGGTTCAGTTAACAGCCCGGGATCGATTGATCACTCGGGTTCAGTAACGTAGCTAGTGCAATCATTTGGGTTCAGTAAGTGAACGCCTCGCTCGGGTTCAGTTAGAGCCCAATGCCTCGCACACATGCGCGTACGTATACGAGAGAAAACGCGCAAACCTCCTTGCATCGCTCGGCACCGACCACCCACCGTAACTAGGAACTCCCCAAAATTTTCCTCGCCCTCGCTTCTACAAGATTTTTTCTGTCATGGACGGCCCAAAGAATGTCATGCAGCTGCATCTCCGTCCTGCCCAGGACGAAAAGCCCATTTTCTGTCATGGATTTTTTGTCATAGAAGTAGGAGCCCACCAGATCTATGATGTTACCGGGTTTTGTCATAATTATCATCATAGACGTGTCATAAGCATGATAGAAAAAAAATTCATTCGGCCCAAAATGTCAGGGATGTGTCTTTTTTTTGTAGTGACAAAGACTACGTCTGGTTGGAGGGGTTGTGATTTAACATAGAAGATAAATTCTATTCACCCTATTTTCCTCGACAATTGGTTCGTCAACCAATGCCGATCACTCATGGTAGATACTTCAGGCGATCTCCGAACCTTTACAGACTTCTTCTTCGATAACCACAATCACTCTTGGTCTCTAAAGAAATTGACACCTAACCGTCTAGAGAGTTTGCACCTCTCAAGAGTAATAGGCGGAGTGTACTGGACTTAGATTCAAGTGATGCTGAACCACCATCTATTTTTTCGGCTCTAGGGGTTTTCTCTCGGTGTATTTTAAACTCAAATCACTTGGAGAGGGGGTTGCTCTACAAACTTCCCAGAATCAAATGGAGCAGCCACCGGACAACGCAGGCGCGGGGTGGCTATTTATAGCCGCAGCCCTCCCGGATGGGAAATGACCATTTTGGACACGCGGTCCAGCCAATGGCCAACCGACATGTTCACAATGATCGGATTTTCAAGCAACGGTAACATTACTTAAGGAACAAGTAATGCTAACTCCTCGACCTGAGACGAATCTCTCGCAGCGAAGAAGATCACAGTCTCTTGCTGGCAAGTATTTTCTTGGAACACAAAGAGATTTCTCTCGCAACTTTCATAGGATTTGGGTTTAGCATCAGAGAATCAAAGTTTCGAATGCTACACCCCTCTTAATAGTACGGTGGTCCTATGACTCAATAAGGAGAAGAGAAACAATGAAATAAATGTTGTCTTCACTTTGTCTTCAAACTTCTCGGTCGCAGTCACTTCCTTCGTATAGGCACTGAACCAATTGCTTCACGTCAGCAATTTTGAGGGGTCACTCTTGTCATCATAATCTTTGGTGATAACCTTCACTGCTACGCAGGGGATTATCTTCGTCCTTTGAATCAAACTCCTCTAGCAAGCCACATAAGTCCCATACTGTTTATGTCAACAAGCTCCAAAACATAAGGAGGCAAATTATTGCACCAACAATCTCCCCCTTTTTGGATAATTGTTGACAAAATAGATAATCATCGAAGTGAAGATAGATAAGTGAAAAGTAATTGGAACAAGAGTGACTAACTTTGCTCGATGATGAAGGAGACTCCCCCTAAATCTATGCAGGGTGAAAGATATGAGTTTAATTTACCTGCAAATATTGAAGTATACGGAGGAAATTTCAATCATTCGAGACAATGATTCGCACTGATGAGATATAATCCATCGAGATCTTAGTGGAATCATTCATAACTTATGATAATAATTCCACCTGCAAAACAAATGCTTCGAGAGAAATGGTGCAGCTGGAGGTGTTATTAACATTACAGTACAGAAGTTTTACAACTTGGAGCACATAGTCTTAAAATAGTTGATACAAAAGCAAGCAAAAGAAACCCAGAAAGCAAATCTATCGATACTCGATGTAATTCTCCCCCTTTTTTCAACTAGTGTGAAAAAGGTGACGAATAACAGGAGTGCAAAAGAGAAAGCTTGGTTCACTCGGTGGCATCTCCAGAAGAACTGTCCGAGGAGAGTTCGGCTTCGGAAGTGATGGAAGTGGCTTCGGCTTCAGCAGCAGCAAATTTTCCTTTAGGGATAGCTTGGTGCTGAGAGGATGAAGGCATATCTGTAGCAACTAATTGACGAGCACGGGATAGCACATTGCCTTCGATAGGTTTCTCTATTGGTGAGGTAGCTTTAGATTCTTCGAGCAGTTTGCGAAGCTTGACATGCAGAAGATCAGTAGTTGGCTCCCGAGCAGGTAGAGATGGAGTACTTCAATCTTGGAAATCTTCGATGGAGAAACTTTAGTCAATGTAATAATAGAGCACTTTGAGATTGACATTAAGAAGTTGTTTCTCGGTAAAGAACTTGCGAAGCAATTTCCAGAGCCTTTTCTTGTTCTCATCCGCAAACATATGAACGATTTTGGTTCGATTGTTGATTGCATGAAGCTCAGAGGCAAGATGTTCTTTCTCGTGTCAATCCTCAGCAATGTGCTACAGCAGCAGCTGTTGTGTGCACAAACTAACTTCTAGTTGTGATGGAGGTTGGTGCGAAATCGTTCGGTCGCGCTGAGGAAGACATGGTCCGTCAAAGTGCTTGTGATAGTCATGAGCGCTTGACACAGGCGATTTACCCGAAGAAATATCTTCCATGATTTTCAAAGTCACGCGAACAGGAGGTACGAAGCTTTTGTGACTTTGCTTCGCCAGATACTCTGTGCGCATGGCATGATCAACAACCTTCTGGATCATGGCGCATAAACTTTGAGGCGGTGTGGGTGCTGAGCAGAATCCTTCAAGATACGCAATAACATGTCCTCCACATCAAAGATATATCGCTCAAAGATTGCATAGATAGCATTCCGAAGAACATCTGAGATGGATTTGTCTGTGTTCATCCCGGCCAGAGGGCAAATGGTGTAAGTAAGAATATGATAAAGTGTCTGATTCTTGAATGTTAAATGCTCAGGCATGGGAGGACCAGAGTAGTCACGAATCTTATCTTCATCCATAGTGCACCAAAAAGTTTCATCTGAAATAGCATCAACGTTGTGCACCCGAATTTCATTATTCCCATGCTCAAAGCGAGGGAAATGGAAATGCAAGACAAAATCTATTGAAGTGCACTTGATGCGTTTTCCTTCAGTCATCCATTCCATTATACATTTTGTGTTGTCAGATTCATCACCAGAGATGTACAAAGTGGCATAAAACTGAAGGCTAATCTCTCTATTCCAAGGATGTTTGAATGCAAATACATTGGTGAGGCATAAATCTTCTAGATCTTGCAGCAACTGATTGAAGCAGCCAATATTCTTCATAGTTGGGATGTCCAGGTATTCATGCGGAAAAATCTTCTTGCTTTCATAGAGAACCCGAGAGTAATATATAGCCTGTTCCTTTGTCCAGAAGCGAGGCGATTCCGAAGTGCGCGGCTTATCATACGAACTTTCTTGAAAGAACGTGAGATGGGTATTCCAATTGAAAAGCGGACCTTTGGCGCCAGCACCTGCCGAGAACAAAGGCAGTGCTTCGCGAGGATAAGGATATTTGAGTTTGTCCTCAACTGAAATCACTTCATCTCCATAGACAACAAAGTCAGTATGACGAGCAGAGACAGATTTATGTTCTGATGGACCAATATCTGGTATTCTTGGTGTTGTGTCGATAGATAACTTCAATTGAGATGCAGCAGGGTCCTTTGCTTTAGGCACCGAGGCAGAATCAAGCACTGGAGCCTGTTGGTGAGGTTGATCCACTGATATCTACTATTGTGCTTCATGAGCCGGAGAAGCTTGGGGCTCGGAGCGAGGGATTTCACCTTCCTCAGAAACATTTGGCTGAGAAGGAATATCAGCTTGAGCAGGGGAGGCCATAGGCATTGATTCAATTGGCCTTTGCGAAGGATGAGCATCTGAGTCTTTGACTAGTGTTTCGAAGGAATAGCTAGCTCAGGAGATTTTTCTTTCTGAGACTGATCGTCAGGGCGATCAAGTGAATTTTCTATCAGAGCAGGAGGTACATTCTTCTTGGCAGTTTTCTTTCAACGCTTCTTCGTTTGCTGAGCAGTTTGATCAATGTGGCCTTTGACTAGATCATTGTAGCCAGTAACCTCTGCTTGATGTTCTTCACAGGTCTTGCGAACAAGTTCATCTAGATCAGTGTGAAAACGCAACCTTCTGTTCCGTAGAAGAGTCATTTCACGGTTGACGTCCTTGTAGGAGTCTACGAGTGCTCTAAGGACAAATTTGGAAGAAGTAGTTTTCATTCGATTATCCAAATCATCTAGCTTGGTAGTAAGATTGTTGATTTCGACTGCATCTTGTCTCATTTCTTGAACAACAGTAGTGGCCTGGGAAATAACTTCAAGAGGGATAGGCAAAGAGGCCACTTAACCATCGAAAGGATTGTGCACAAACTTATCAAGCTGTTCCATGATAAATTGATGATCATAGTAGTGAGGAGCAACAGACTTGGTAGTTGGAGCAGCTTGCACGGGAACTTGCTCAGAAGGAGGTTTAGAGGCCAACAGCTGAGTCAGTGTAGGAGCAAACTTGGCTGTCTTCTCCTTCGGAGTAGCAACTTGAGGAGCACTTTGTTCGGCAGTAGGTGCCTTGATTTTCTTCACACCAGGCTTGGGAATTTGTTCTCTAGCCTTTGTAGTACTCACAGGAGCGTCAACTACCAAATCCTTCAAGTTGATAGCATCTGGATGAGGAGTCGTGTCCACGTGTTGCTTCATAGTAACAGTGGTAGGTGGAGTTTTCCTGAGAATGATCTTCTTCTTCGGTGGTGCTTTGGGAATTATAGGAACCCGAAGATCAGGCAACACCATTGAAGTAGTGATATTCACTTGCTCACTGAGAGTAGCAGCAACTTCATCCTTTGTGAGCAGAGGATCATCAGCATCCAAAGAATCTTCATCCTCTTGCCCAGCCGTTCTCTTCTTCGGTGCATTCTTTCGCTTTGCAGCAACATTGGGGTCATGTTTGCATTTGGAGCGACCTTCAGATTTTCCTTCAACATTTTTCCTGTCAACATCATCCTTGAGAAGGCGACGTTTTTCCTCTTCACGAGCCTTTTCCTTTTCAGCCTTCTTAGCTCGCTTGATAGCATTCTTCTGATGCTTAGCAAGCTCATCAGGATATGATTCAGATGTACAAAGAGAGGACTCAAGAGCATTCGGAGGTGTCGGCGGTCTCTCCTGGGGATCATTTGGTCTGATGAGACCAATTTCTCGGCAGTCACCCCACGGTGGATGAAATGCAAAGCTTTGAGCAACCGAGGATGAATAAGTTCATAATTGAACCATTTGCGAACCCAGTTGTCGGGCCCCTTTCTAGAATAAATCATAGAAAAGCCCCAAGTCACACCAGCCCCAAGATCAACACAACTGGCAGACTTCCCTGATACAGATAACCAGTACAATATAATATTACGCAGGGTTGAATCTGAGGGCTCAAAAAAAATTATTACCAACTCACCAATATATGGCAGTGGCGGAATATGACAATGGTGTGGTGGTGATACAATACAGATACAATAAAATAGAGCCAAGCGTCAGTGTGAGGCTTGACTATTTTATTCGTGTAGTGGAAGCTCAGCGGATGATACATGTGGTAGACTCCTATACCACAGGTTGACTGACTGGGACTCCTCTAAGCGTCGGGCTCACTAGAGCAATCCTCCTCCTCAAGCTCGTCCTCCTCCAAGTCTGGCCAAGTAAATAGCCAGGGACAAGCCAGTGAGTATGTTGGAATGTACTCGCAAACAAAATGAACAACAGATATAATGAATGCATATGCTCATGTTGGATCATGCCAAAATGCTCATGCTGACTAAAATCTTGGTCATGATATGACAATAATATAATGATACGGAAGTAAATACAGCAGGTTAGTCATAATCAAACTCATTAGAAAAAGAGTTAATGAATGCCACGGGTAGTCTAGCCAGCCCAAGTGACATTCAGAAAAATAAAAGAAAAGCCAATCGGGTGTCTAAAAGAGCATCGGGCGACTACCCAGAATCTCAAGCGACGCCACGGAAGGTCTTGAAAAGAAATGCCAGTCGGGTGTCAAAGTGACGCCACGGTCGGTCTTGAAAACAAATGCCAATCGGGTATCCACAAGAGTAGTGGAGAGATAAACCACCTGTGAACTCGAGGGACGCCACGAAGAGGTCTTGAAAAGAAATGCCAATCGGGTATCCACTCGAGGGACGCCACGAAGAGGTCTTGAAAATAAAACCGAATGTCCGGGGTAGTCTAGCCACCCTGAGACACTCAGGAAAAATAAAATAAGAGAAACGGGTTTGTCCACAATAATATGCTTAACAATAATAAATTGATAAGCATAGCAAGATATTCATGGTAGCAACAGGGCGTCAAAATTATCCTGCAAAATATTTCAGGCATATTACAATTTTTTCCTCCGGAGACAGACACCGGGACCGACACTTGACCCACCCAGCTAATGCCCTTGACCGTGGACAACGGCTATTCGAATAGGTTTAAACTCTACAGAGGGTGTACTCTTTACCCACATGTATGGGATTTCCTTAGTCAGTACCGTGACACTGACTAATTCCCATTACGGTCTTTGGGTTGAAAACACACCTGACCAGCACACACCAGAATAACCGTCCGGATGCCAAGAATCACCCAAAGCATCGTTTCAGAAAAACTTCGGGGAGACAACAATCTCGAGTAGCATGGGATCAATATTAATACGCGTGGATTCCAAGGAGGGACCCCCTCTCGGCTTCAACCGGTAACACCCATGCCCCCTGACCCGATGACAGGATTTAGACCATGGCCGTGGAAACCCTCATCGTGGCCCTCTATGTGGTGTGTACCCGGACAGGGGTTAACAACTTACTAAGCCGTACCTTCCTTGCGGAAGGACCTGTGGCAGCACGGTATCCAGCTAGGTGTGACGGAACAAGACTCGATCTAGGTCGACTCAGGAGGTGTTGATTATTACCACAGGTATGTTCCACATACGTCACATGACACCACCGTGTCAAAAATAATGGCCCGTCTCCACCGGCACGTCCAAGGCAGGAGACACGCTCCTGAATCTGACAGCTCTACCAAGTTAGAGAGATTCTTGCTTTGAGTGAAGTGCAAGTCAAGTGCTAGAAGTGATATGACCGTGCATGCAAGCATTAGTGATATATGAGGTGCAACTCCAAACCGACGCAAACATGCAAATGCAAATGAATCACCATATCCCAACTTCAAAAATGCTTTCCTTCTCCAAGGTAGTCAGGAGAAAACCCTTCGAAATTCCCGGCAAAGTCCCCCTCTTCTTTTTCTGAAAAATTCGAATTCGAACTCAAATTAAAATTTTGGCAACAGTACAAAAAGTTGACTCAAAACATTTTTAAATAAATACAAAAAAACTAGAGAGAAAAATAAGAATTTTAAAAAAATAATCAACTCAAACAGAGTTGTGGTTTAAAAGTTATTAAACTTTTAAACTCAAGGGTTTTTCTGTAAAAATCCAGTCCATGTGCGCTTATAAAGAAAATGCTTCGGGCACGACTACGCTTTCCAGCGTGGGAAGCGTACAGAGCAGAATACACCTTCGGTTTAACAGAGAAAATAATAAAATGCTGACGGGTGAGGTCCACCCGTCAGGTTTGAATTTGAACGCGCCTCGCGCGTGTGGACAGAGGGAAGGCGGCGATCGCCGGGGTCTTAGTGGCTGGTAATGGTGCGGACATGCTCGGGGATGACTACCGCGTCAGTGGGTGGCGGTGGAGGTCACCGGCGAGCAGTAGAACGGCGGCGAGGTCGACGGTGGCGGATGGTGGTTCGGGAGGTGTGGGATCTCACCGGAGAGAGCTGGAGAAGCGGAATTGGAGCGCGGGATCGATGAGTTGGTTCAAAATATGGCTCCTGCCAGGACTTGAGTGGTGGAGGTGGCGTGTGGGTAATGAACTGGTCGGACACGGAGTCCGCAGTGCGGTGGTCGGAGAGGAGGAAGACGACCTCCTCGGGGTCGGGGGAGTGGTGTACGGGGCGATTGGAAGTTGGTGTGGGTGGTGTGAGTGATCGCCGGGGCTCGGGGGTCCCTTATATAGGACGGGCGGCGACGGCCGTGGCTTGCGGCTAACGCCGGAGTTACTCCGGCCGGCGTGGTAGGTTAGGGGCGGTGGTCAGAGGCGGTGTAGGAGTTATGAGGACGGTGCAGAGCTCCGGAAGGATCGGCGTGGACGAGCTCGAGCTCCTCGAGCTTATCCCTGAGCGGAGCTCCCGTACGGGTGTGGCGGCGACGTCTGTCTCCGGCGGCTGCTAGGCGGGGCCAGGGTGGTGAGGTCAGCAGGGAGAGGAGGCGAAGAGGGTGCCGCATGGAGCAAGTAGGTGGGGAGGCTGCGGCACAGTGATGGTGGCCGGTGGCGCGAGCTGATCCGCTTGGCTTGCCGTGGATAAGCTCGGGCGGGTAGCTGCACCGGCCAGCCCCTGTGTCGTCGGCGATGAGCGACTAACTAGAGGGGTCCTGGGAAACCCAGTTATGACGACAGGTGGCGTGGAGGAGTAGGAGAGACGGTGGAGTGAGAGGCATGGTGTCGATCGCCTCTGCCACTGACCAAATTCAGTTAACTGAATTTCGACAGCAGTGAACAGTGTGCCCATCAACTGCTTGATCAGATGACAGAGAGGTCTAGGCATTTTAGGAATTTGTGTGAATTTTTGTGGTAAGTTGTTGATGCTCAAAAATGAGTTTGGCAAAGTTTCAAATTTTTTGGAGCATTTAAAAATAGGTTTGGATCAGAAATATTGGATCTGGTCCAAATTTGAATTGAATGGCATTTGAAAATTTTGAACTGTGGAACCCAATATTTTTGGAGAAATGGGTTGTGGGTACTATCTAGTTGCTAGGATAATTTTGGTGGGAGCAGGAGAATTGTGGAAAATATAGTTCCTTTGTTATTCAAAGAAACCAAGAATTATGAAAATTCCAACTTTGGAATTGATCTAAAATATGAGAAATATTTTTGTGGGGTGGAAAGGGGTTGGTTTCTATCCTAGAAGGTGTGAATGACTTGTGGGATAATTGAGGAGTGGTAGAAAAATTATTGGATGAATTTTGGAAGTGCTAGAGAGAAAAGAAAAGGCCATATTCTTGAAATAATTTTAAATCTTCAAAACTCTTCTAAAAGAAAAATATTTTTGATCCCTCAAAAATAATTACCCAATAAATATGTCACCCAGAACAGAATCATTCAAAAAATTTGAAACCCAGTTAAAAATTAAAATAATTTTCAGAGGAGAAGAACTAGAAGGAGAATAAGGCCAAAAATAATTCAAAGTATTTTATTTTAAGGAAAAGATTTTGAAAATCTAGAAGAAATATTTTTGGGGTGTTCCAACACCTACCCCCCTTAGGAAAAATCTCATCCCCGAGATTTTAGCTGTTCCTCAAACAAGTACGGATATTCAGACCTCAGGCGATCCTCTCTTTCCCAAGTTGCTTCTTCCTCGGTGTGATTACTCCACTGAACCTTGTAAAATTTTATCACATTCTGCCGGGTCCTCCGTTCAGACTCCTCCAAAATCTTTGTAGGACGTTCCCTATATGTAAGATCTGGTTGGATATCCAGGTCCTGATGCTGGACTTGATTTTCTGGGTTACTGACACATCTCCTTAGTTGGGACACGTGAAACACATCATGAACATCTGATAATTCAGCCGGTACCTCCAATTGATAGGCAACCTTGCCCCTCCTTGCAATTACTCTGAATGGTCCAATAAACCTCAGTGCCAATTTTCCTTTGACTTTGAATCTCTGTAGTCCTCTTGTTGGAGATACTCTGAGATACACATATTCATCGGGCTCAAAACTGACCTGGCGGTGTTTTTTATCATAGTAACTCTTTTGACAGCTCTGAGCCACTCTTAGTCTGTCCTGAATAAGCTTCACTTTTGTTTCTGCCTCCTTAAGAATTTCCGGGCTGAAGATTCGGCTATCTCCGGTTTCAGACCAATTAAGTGGGGTACGGCACCTTCGTCCGTATAGGGCTTTGAAGGGTGACATTTTCAGACTAGCTTGATAACTGTTGTTATATGAGAACTCCGCATATGGTAAACTATCTTCCCAGCTGACTCCGTAAGTAAGCACACATGCTCTCAGCATGTCCACTAATATTTGATTTACCCGCTCAGTTTGTCCTCCGGTTTGCGGGTGGTATGCTGTGCTAAATGTCAGTTGAGTGCCTATGGCTTGCTGTAGATGCTCCCAAAACCTAGAGACAAATTGGGTGCCTCTATCGGAGACTATGGTTTTGGGTACTCCGTGTAAGCAAACAATCCGGGAGAGGTATAACCTGGCAAGCCTCTGTGTTGAGTATGTGGTTTGTACCGGAATGAAATGTGCCACCTTGGTTAAATAATCTGTTACAACCCAGATAGCATCAGTTCCATGTCGTTACCTTGGCAATCCGAAGATAAAATCCATCCCTATTACATCCCATTTCCATTCAGGCACTCTGAGTGGCTGCAATAGTCCTGCTGGCTTCTGGTGTTCTGCTTTTACACGCTGACATGAGTCACAACGTGCGACATATATTGCGATATCTCTTTTCATCCCGTGCCACCAAATTTTTTCTTGTAGATCCTTGTACATCTTTGTTCCTCCTGGATGAATAGAATATGGAGTGGTATGGGCCTCTGCCAAAATTTGTTGCTTTAACTCTTCCTTATTAGGCACGCATAATCTTTTTCCGAACCATAAAATTCCCTGACTGTCAATGGTAAATTCGGACACCTTGCCCAAATTTATTTTCCTTTTAATCCCCTCAATGCTTGGTGTCCTTTTTGTGCTACTTTTATTTGATCCTCTAATGTTGGTTTTATTTCTAGTTGATTAATGGTTCCTTCTATGACTAGGACCATATTGAGTTTGGCAAATTCCTGGTTGAACTCATGCTTTGAGAATTGCACACTATTATTATTGGTGCAGGGATTTCGGCTGAGGGCGTCTGCCACAACATTTGCTTTACCCGGATGGTAATGAATTCCAATGTCGTAATCCTTTATTAACTCAAGCCAGTGACGCTGTCTCAAGTTTAATTCTGGCTGGGTGAAGATATACTTAAGATTTTTGTGGTATGTGTATATTTCACATCGTTTACCGAGAAGAAAGTGTCGCCATTCCTTGAGTGCATGTATTACTGCATCTAGCTCCAGATCATGAGTAGGATAATTCTCCTCATGTCGTCGTAGCTGTCTTGAGGCATATGCCATGACTTTTCCTTCTTGCATCAATACACATCCAAGGCCTTTCCTGGACGCATCACAGTATATCTCAAAAAAATTATGCGCATCGGGCATGAACAGAACAGGTGCCGTTGTTAGCTTCTTTTTCAATTCTTGGAAACTTTTCTCACAGGCTTTAGGCCATTCAAACTTCTTATCTTTCTTGAGTAATTGGGTCATGGGTTTAGCTATGGTGGAGAATCCTTCAATAAATCCCCTGTAGTAGCCAGCCAATCCAAGAAAACTCCTGACCTCTGTCACGTTTTTGGGTTGCTTCCATTCTTGGACAACCTTTACTTTACTTGGGTCCATTGCTATCCCATCCTGTGTCAGTATGTGTCCCAGAAAACCAACTTCTCGTAACCAAAATTCACATTTACTGAATTTGGCATATAGTTGATTTTTCCTTAATTCTTCCAGGACTATTCGTAGGTGTTTCTTGTGTTCCTTGGGTGTCTTGGAATAAATAAGTATGTCATCGATAAATACGACCGCGAACTTGTCCAAATATTTCATGAAGACCTTGTTCATGAGATGCACAAAGTAAGCAGGAGCGTTGGTTAATCCAAAAGGCATAACTGTGAACTCGTATAACCCATATCTGGTAGTAAAGGCAGTCTTGGGTATATCTGATGATTGGATTTTTAATTGATGGTAGCCTGACCTCAAATCTATTTTTGAGAAAACCTTGGCTTCTGCTAGCTGTTCGAACAAGTCATTTATCCTGGGCAGTGGGTATTTATTTTTTATGGTGACCATATTGAGTGCCCTATAATCAATACATAGCCTTAGGGTACCATCCTTTTTCTTAGCAAATAAAACTGGCGATCCCCATGGTGATGAGCTGGGTCAAACATAACCCTTTTCCATTAGTTCCTTAATCTATTTTTTCAACTCAGCAAATTCCGTCGGAGCCATTCGGTACGGCTTCTTATAAATGGGTGTCATTCCAGGTGCCAATTCAAGAACAAATTCAATTTCACAGTCTGGGGGCATTCCTGGTAGCTCCTCAGGAAATACATCGGGGTACTCGCAGACTACAGGGACCTTACTTAATTCTGCCACATCCACTTGTTTAATTTTCCTTATGATGCGGAAATCCTGCTTGTGCCAAATTTTATTATTTTCCCTTGGCAGCTTGTGAGAGTCACTGTGCGTTTGTAGCAGTCTATGAAACCTTTATTTTTGGATAACCAATCCATTCCCAGAATAACGTCCAGATCGACTGCTTCCAGTACAATAAGGTTGGCTAAAAATACCATTCCTTTGATCTCAATATTCACATCCTTGCAGTACCATTGCGTGCTTTGCTTCGATCCCGGGGACTGAATAACCATGGAATTTTGCAAAGGCGAAAAAGAAAATTGATTCTTTGAAGCGAGTCTTTTTTAGATGCACGAATGGGAAGCTCCAGAATCAAATAAGACTGTAGCATTAATAGAGTTGACAGGAAACGTACCAAACACAATATCTGGTGCATTTTGTGCCTCCTCAAAGGTCATGTGGTTGACCTGTCCCTTTCTTTGGTTGTTGTTGGGGTTGAAATTGTTGCGTTTTGGAGCTGTGTTTGTACCACGGCCATTGTTGTTGGACTTGGGAGTGTTATTTCCTTGCTTTGGACAATGCCTGGACTAATGCCCTTCTCCTCCGCAGGCATAACAGGTGATGCCCGGATAGAATGTTGTATCTTTGGTCCTGTTGTTGAAAGCACTGCGGTTCTGTTGTGGTGCTATAGCTACTGGTCGAGGTAGCGAAGTTGCTGGTCGGGGTGTTTTAGGCCTCTGAAATTCATTCTTGGGCCTGTTGTTGCGAACCTGAGATGACTGGTTCATACGGCGCTTGCGTATTTCGTTCATGTTGCGGTGTTCGTTCTCCAGTATAATTGCCTTGTCCACTAGGGTCTTGATATCAGGAAAGGTGTGGACTCCCAATTGGCACTATAAAGACGGAATAAGTCGGTCAAGGAATTTTTCCATCTTTTTGCCTTCTGTCATGAATTCGTCGTTGGCGTACCAGGCCAGCTGAGTAAATTGGTCCAAGTACTGGGCTACCGTGGTGCCTCGCTGCTTGAGATCCTCAAACTCTCTTTTCTTCAATTTCATAATACTGTTGGGGACATGTGCTCCCCAAAAGTTTTCCTTGAATTGTTCCCATGTCATATTGGCTCCGCTGGGGTGAGTGTGGCATAAGTTTTCCAACCATGATACTGCTGTACCAGAAAAATAGTGCGGAGTATATAGCACTTTTTCCTGGTCCATACACTGGGCAATAACCAATTTCCTTTCAATATCATGTAGCCAGTCATCTACCTCCAATGGTTTGTCGGTGTGAGAAAACAAAGTAGGATTGGTCTTTTGGAGCTCAGATAATTTTGACCTGTGCTGATTTTGCCCTTGGTGATTTCCCATATTGATTAAATGATGCATCATCTCTTGGTGCTGTTGTTGGCTTTGCTCATACAGACGGCATACTTGTGAAAATGATGAGTCGCTACTCTGTTGACTAGTCTGTCCTTGTGTAAAATTATTTCCCATTTGACCATGGTTGTTCTCTGGCGGATTTGGCATGGAACGGGTCCAGGGGCGATGCATTTTCTTTCTGGGGGTATTTGTGTAACACCGATGAGAAAAGAAATTATAAAGGCAGCAAATAAAATTCTTAAGAGACTGAAAATAAATCTCCCCCCAGGATGTAAATACAACAGGTTATATCATACATGCATGGATTTAATTATACAAGCATGGCTTAATTATATAGGATGCTCGCAGAAACTGTATACTACACGGCCACTTATTCAACTAGCGTACTACTTTGTCCTCTCAGTGTGCTGCGGTCTGAGTCTGTTACTCGCCATCTTACAAAAAGAAGAAGAAACAGAAAATAAATATCTTACAACCACGTCTCTTAAAAAGACTACTGCGGTGCTGACGCTCGATCTGTCCTCACGGGGTGTCCGAGACGCTGTAAGCTCCGCTGAGGGTAAGTCCCAGCTGAGGTGCTGGAGACTCAGTCTCCTCCTCCTCCTCCTCCTCCTCCTCGGGAATGGTCTCCAGTCAGGCAGAGGTCGATGCTACGCCTGCCCGAGGGGGCACTATGTGCGTCGATGGTGGAGCTCTGATCGGAATAGGAGTAGCCAAGCGACTAGCCTCATCGCTCGGGGATGACCGCTGAACCACGGGCTGAGCAGGGGAATAGTGTGGTGGAGTCGGAATATGAGGGGCACGTGGTGAAGGTGAATGGAACTCACTCCTGCGAGGGATCCTCGCACGAGCCAAGTCCATCCATGCAGCAAGATGGTCGTCCACCAGTGCAGTGAAGACTGACTCTAGTGCCATGATATACTGAACAAGGGGCTCGATCGCCTCATCCCTTTCTCCTGCGGTGCAGGAAAAAGCATAGTGGCTAGTGTAAGGAACATGGCACGGCAGGTAGTGATAGGGACGGGTCTGCATGACAGGCAGGATGTCCCTGAGATGAGCAATAGCCTCACGGGCGGCCATCTGGATAGCATGCCTCTGAGAGGGCATGACTCTCCCCATAAAACGATAGTTATGGAAAGACAAGGTACTTCCACCACGAATATATACTGTAGCCTGGTACATAGTCAGAGTGTCTGTGATCCTATCAGGAAAAACGGTGTACTCTAGATGGCTCGGAGATCTCATCGCATCTCTAGCGATGACGGTAAGAAGACGGGAAAATGCCGCAGGCTCGTTGGCGAAAATCTGGGATGGGCAGCTACCGCCAGACATCTACAACAGTAGACAGAAATCCAAACAGCCATATCATAAGTATATGATGACCAAGGAAAATTTGCTACAATGCATGAAATGCATGCTAAAATGTTAGTACTGACTCGAGTGCTAGCGATCGTGCCTAGGGCTTCCTACAGTCAGCCTGGCTCGGGTACCAAGGTCTGTCGGGCCTCTTTCTGGAATAAATCACAGAAAATCCCCAAGTCACACCAGCCCCAAGATCAACACAACTGGCGGACTTCCCTGATACAGATAACCAGTACAATATAATATTACACAGGGTTGAGTCTGAGGGCTCAACAAAATTTATTAAAAACTCGCAAATATATGGCAGTGGCGGAATATGACAATGGTGTGGTGGTGATACAATACTGATACAATAAAATAGAGCCAAGCGTCAGTGTGAGGCATAACTATTTTATTTGTGTAGCGGAATCTCAGCGGATGATACATGCGGTAGACTCCTATATCACAGGTTGACTGACTGGGACTCCTCTAAGCGTCGGGCTCGCTAGCGCAATCCTCCTCCACAAGCTCATCCTCCTCCAAGTCTGGCCAAGTAAATAGCCAGGGACAAGCCAGCGAGTATGTTGGAATGTACTCACAAACATAATGAACAAAAGATATAATGAATGCATATGCTCATGTTGGATCATGCCAAAATGCTCATGCTGACTAAAATCTTGGTCATGATATGACAATAATATAATGATACAGAAGTGAATACAGCAGGTTAGTCATAATTAAACTCATTAGAAAAAGAGTTAATGAATGCTACGGGTAGTCTAGCCAGCCCAAGTGACATTCAAAAAAATAAGCGAAGAGCCAATCGGGTGTCTAAAAGAGTGTCGGGCAACTGCCCGGAATCTCAAGCGATGCCACAAATGGTCTTGAAAAGAAATGCCAGTCGGGTGTCAAAGTGACGCCATGGTCGGTCTTGAAAAGAAATGCCAATCGGGTATCCACAAGAGTAGTGGCAAGATAAACCGCCTGTGAACTTGAGGGACGGCACGAAGAGGTCCTGAAAAGAAATGCCAATCGGATATCCACAAGAGTAGTGGCGAGATAAACCGCCTGTGAACTCGAAGGACGCCATGAAGAGGTCTTGAAAATAAAACCGAATGCCCGGGGTAGTCTAGCCAGCCCCTGAGACACTCAGGAAAAATAAAATAATAGAAACGGGTTAGTCCACAATAATATGCTTAACCATAATAATATTGATAAGCATAGCAAGATGTTCATGGTAGCATCAGGGTGTCAAAATTATCCTGCAAAATATTTCAGACATATTATAATTATTTCCTTCGGAGACCGGCACCGGGACAGTCACTTGACCCACCCAGCTAACGCCCTTGACCGTGGATAACGGCTATTCGAATAGGTTTAAACTCTGCAGAGGGTGTACTCTTTACCCACGTGTATGGGATTTCCTTAGTCAGTACCGTGACACTGACTAATTCCCATTACGTTCTTTGGGTTGAAAACACACCTGACCAGCACACACCAGAATAACCGTCTGGATGCCAGGAATCACCCAAAGCTTCGTTTCAGAAAAACACTAAGTCGGGGAGACAACAATCTCGAGTAGCATGGGATCACTATTAATACGTGGGGATTCCAAGGGGGGACCCCCTCTCGGCTTCAACCGGTAACACCCATGCCCCCTGACCCGATTACAGGATTTAGTCCATGGCTGTGGAAAACCTCATCGTGGCCCTCTATGTGGTGTGTACCCGGATAGGGGTTAACAACTTACTAAGCCATACCTTCCTTGCGGAAGGACCCGTGGCAGCACGGTATCCAGCTAGGTGTGACGGAACAAGACTCGATCTAGGCCGACTCAGGAGGTGTTGATTATTACGACAAGGTATGTTCCACATACGTCACGTGACACCACCGTGTCAAAAATAATGGCCTGTGCCCACCGGCACGTCCAAGGCAGGAGACACGCTCCTGAATCTCATAGCTCTACCAAGTTAGAGGGATTCTTGCTTTGAGTGAAGTGCAAGTCAAGTGCTAGAAGTGATATGACCGTGCATGCAAGCATTAGTGATATATGAGGTGCAACTCCAAACCGATGCAAACATGCAAATGCAAATGCAATCACCATATCCCAAGTTCAAAAATGCTTGCCTTGTCCAAGGTAGTCAGGAGAAAACCCTTCGAAATTCCTGGCAAAGTCCCCCTCTTCTTTTTCTGAAAAATTCGAATTTGAACTCAAATTAAAATTTTGGCAATAGTACAAAATTTGTCTCAAAACATTTTTAAATAAATACTAAAAAAACTAGAGAGAAAAAATAAGAATTTCAAAAAAAGAATCAACTCAAACAGAGTTGTGGTTTAAAAGTTATTAAACTTTTAAACTCAAGGGTTTTTTTGTAAAAATCCAGTCCCTGTGCGCTTATAAAGAAAACACTTTGGGCACGAATACGCTTTCTAGCGTGGGAAGCGTACAGAGCAGAATACGCCTTCGGTTTGACAGAGAAAATAATAAAACGCTGATGGGTGGGGTCCCCCCGTCAGGTTTGAATTTAAACGCACCTCGCGCGTGTGGACAGAGGGAAGGTGGCGATTGCCGGCGACGATCACCAGGGTCCCAGTGGCTAGTGATGGTGCGGACATGCTTGGGGATGACTACCATGTCAGTGGGTGGCGGTGGAGGTCGCTGGCGAGCAGTAGAACGGCGGCGAGGTCGACGGTGGCGGATGGTGGTTCGGGAGGTGTGGGATCTCGCTGGAGAGAGCTCGATAAGCGGAATTGGAGCGCGGGATTGACGGGTTGGTGCAAAATATGGCTCCTGGTAGGATTTCAGTGGTGGAGGTGGCGTGTGGGTGATGAACTGGTCGAAGACGGAGTCGGCGGTGTGCTGGTCGGAGAGGAGGAAGACGACCTCCTCTGGGTTGGGGGAGTGGTGTAGGGGACAATTTTAAGGTGGTGTGGGTTGTCTGAGTGATCGCCGGGGCTCGGGGGTCCCTTATATAGGCCGGGCGGCGACGGCCGTGGCTTCCGGCTAACGCTGGAGTTACTCCGGCCGGCGTGGTAGGTTAGGGGCGGTGGTCAGAGGTGGTGCAGGAGTTATGAGGACGGTGGAGAGCTCCAGAAGGATCGGCATGGACGAGCTTGAGCTTATCCCGGAGCGGAGCTCCCGTACGGGTGCGGCGGCGACGTCCATCTCCGGCGGCTGCCAGGCGGGGCCAGGGCGGCGAAGTCAGCGCGGAGAGGAGGCGAAGAGGGTGCCGCGTGGAGCAGCTAGGCGGGGAGGCTGCGGCGCAGTGATTGTGGCCGGTGGCACGAGCTGATCCGCTCGGCTTGCCGTGGATGAGCTCTTGTGGGTAGCTGCACCGGCCAGCCCCTGTGCCGTCGGCGATGAGCCACTGTCCAGAGGGGTCCTAGGAAACCCAGTTAAGACGAGAGGTGGTGTGGAGGAGTAGGAGAGACGGTGGAGTGAGAGGCACGGCGTCGATCGCCTCTGCCACTACTAGAAAAAGGGCTATAGCTAATATAGACATTAGTGGCGCACTATGTATGTGGTGCGCCACTGCCAAATAGCAGTGGCGCACCACACATGGGTGCGCCAGTAATGTTTATATTACTAATGGCGCACCTTGTGTGTGGTGCGCCACCGCTAAGTTTCTCCTGGGCACACCCCCCTCCCCAGACTTACCAGTGGCGCATCGTGGTTTGGTGCGCCATTACTAGTTTTAACTAGTAATGGCGCACCACACCCACGGTGCGCCACTACTAACAATTTTTTTTCAATTTTTTTTTTCAAAACTAGTAATGGCGCACCACACACCAGGTGCGCCATTAGTAACCCTGGTTACCAATGGCGCATTCTTAGGAGGTGCGCCATTGGTAACCTGAGAGCAGCTAGATATTTTTGATAGCCACCTACCACACTCACTTTCCCCACTTCATTCTCTCCACCTCTACCAAGCTTGGTCTCGGCTGCCTCCTCCTCCTCACCTCATTTGCACCATAGATTCACCCAATTAAGTGGTTAAATTTCCTTTTTTTGATAGGTAAGTAAGGGGAAAGCTTTCTTTATGTTCTAGATCTACGTAGTGCGCCACTAATGTCTATATTATGCGCTATTTGGCAGTGGCGCACCACATACATAGTGCGCCACTAATGTCTATATTAGCTATAGCCCTTTTTCTAGTAGTGATCTACTTTTTTCTCCCTCCAACAACGTACACACTTTTTATGGCCTAGATCTACGTATGTTTGTGGTGTTGCATATGTTTGTGTTTGCAGGTACCGGTATTTGAAATGCGATAGTTGCCAATATTTTGCCGGAATGTTGATTCATTTCCGTTTCGGCGAGAATTTGGCACTATGCATTCTTTTTGGTCCTATTTTTAGGCAAAGTCATGCCAAATTTTTTTTTGTTCTAAAATATCGTTTTGCTCTACCCCGCAGGCGACCATGGTCCGCACGATGATCGAAGGCATCGTGAATAGGTTTTTGAGCTCCGCGAAGGCCGAGATGCTTCAAAAGAACGAGACGGAGATAAGATGTCCATGTCCAAGATGCAAGCTGAAGAGCCTTATGGACCCGGATTCCAAACAGGTGCGGGACCACCTGCTCTTGCGTGGTTTCATGGATGGCTATCGGTGGCAAGGTGATGAAGATGATTATGAAGTCGTCCATAGGGGCCGGGTAAGAAATAAGGAAGGGCAGCAAGACAATAGCGGCGAGGGTGGGCGAGAAGACGAAGAATCTCCAGGACATGATCACGAAGTAGATGCTGGACACAGTCATCATGTAGAAGATGCCGGACATGATGATGAGGAAGATCAAGACGAAGGGCATGATCATGAAGATGAAGATGCCGGAGTACACGACGATGGACCATCGATGGGCTGGGTGCAGGACCCTCATATTCAACAGCTGCTTCTCAAGCAGACGGGTAACGCAAGAGCTGCCGCCCGAGAGAAAGCCAAGCTAGATCAACTGGAGATAGACGCGGTTACTCCATTGTATGAAGGATGCAGGCCCGAGGATACCCGGCTGAAAGTAACGCTCATGGCTCTGGAGATGAAGGTAAAACACAAAATGACCGACGCATGCTTCGACGAGAACATGTCATTCTGGCACGAACGTCTTCCCAAGGGGAACAAGTGCCCGACCAGTTTCGAGGAGGCGAAGAAAATCGTGTGTCCTCTGGATTTACCGCACGTGAAATACCATGTGTGCATGAACGATTGCATCATTTATCGGGACGAGCACGCGGAGTCTACCATATGTCCGGTGTGCGGCGTCACTCGATACAAGAAGAGGAAGAAAGCTCCTCGAAAAGTGGTGTGGTACTTTCCGATCACTCCTCGTCTGCAGCGGTATTTCGCGGACCCTAAGCTAGCAAAGCTCCTGTGTTGGCACGCGGATAGGGAGGAGAAGAAGCGAGAAGATGACGGAAATGATCCGGAGATAAATAAAAAAGACAAGATGCTGAGTCACCCTAAGGATGCGAGCCAGTGGCAAGCATTGAACTTCGAACACCCAGAATTTGGGGACGATCCAAGGAACATCGTGCTGGGCACGAGCACCGATGGAGTCAATCCGTTTGGCAGCCAGAGAAGCACACATAGCACCTGGCCTGTGTTTGTGTGGATGTACAACCTTCCCCCCTAGATGTGCATGAAGAGGAAGTACATTCACATGAGTATGCTAATTGAAGGGCCGAAACAACCAGGGAACGACATCAATCTGTATCTGGGGCTGCTGAAAGAGGAGCTAGACACGCTGTGGAAAACGCCAGCCAATACGTGGGACGCCGCAGCGAAAGAATATTTCCCTTTGAGAGCTGCACTGCTCACGGCGGTGCACGACTATCTCGGTTACGGATATGTCGCAGGGCAGGTGGTCCACGGATTTTGTGCATGCGTCAGGTGCATGGATGACACAACGTATCGCCAGCTAGATAGAGATCCCGGGTCTTCGAAAACCGTGTTCATGGGACATCGAAGGTGGCTTCGCGATGATGACGCATGGAGAAAACGCAAGGATCTATTCGATGGTGAAACCGAACCCCGAAGACGCCCGCGTACGAGGAGCGGCGAGGAAATAGACGAGCTGTTGAAAAATTGGAAAGAGTGCCCACCACCGGGAAAGAAGCGAAAGGTGCCAGAGCCGCTGCTGAAGGTATGGAAAACGAGGTCTATTTTCTGGGACTTGCCGTACTGGAAGATCCTCCGTGTGCCTCACAGCCTTGATGTCATGCATATCACGAAGAACGTGTGCGAGAGTCTGCTTGGTACCCTGCTCAACATGCCAGAGAGGACCAAAGATGGGCCGAAAGCAAGGGCAGACTTGCAATCAATGGGCATCAGGGAGGAGCTTCATGCAAAACGCCCTAATGATGATGATGATGAGGCGAAGGACACGGAAAGTCGTCGCAAAGGCAAAAAGGCCAAGAAGATTGAATATGACTGCTCTCCCGCGTGCTTCACTCTAAGTCAGTAGGAGATCGAGCAGTTTTTCACCTGCCTCATAGGAGTAAAACTTCCTTACGGTTACGCGGGGAAGATAAGCAGATACCTAGACTCAGCAAAGCAGAAGTTCAGCGGGATGAAGTCTCACGACTGTCATGTGCTGATGACGCAGATACTTCCAGTTGCAATCCGTGGGATCATGGACGCGCACGTCTGTGAAACGCTATTTGGCCTATGCAACTTTTTCGACGTCGTCTCTCGGAAGTCGGTTGGCGTGAGGCAACTTAGAAGGCTACAGGAAGAGATCGTGGTGATACTATGCGAGCTTGAGATCTACTTCCCGCCCGCATTCTTCGACGTTATGGTGCATCTGCTGGTCCATATCAAGGAGGATATCATCCAACTCGGGCCGACGTTCCTGCACAGCATGATGCCGTTCGAAAGGATGAATGGTGTCGTCAAAGGATACGTTCGCAACAGGGCACGTCCAGATGGAAGCATAGCCAAGGGCTTTCTGACCGAAGAGTGCATCTCCTATTGCACGAATTATCTAGGCATCGAGAACCCCATTTGTCTGCCCGTCAACATGCACCTCGGCAGGCTCGCTGGATGGGGTCACCGCGAGGGTCGCCGCGAAATGCATGTCGACTTCAAGGGTCGACTCACCGACTTTGAAAGAGCAGACCTAGTCGCGCTACAACACATAGACGTGGTCGATCCTTGGGTGGTAGAGCACAAAACCTTTATTGAGAAGACGTACAATGACAGAGGCCAACAGAGGATGGACGGAGATATAATCAAAGAGCACAACTCATGTTTCACGCATTGGTTCAAGAAGAAGCTTCTGTCGTACCCTTTACATGAGGATTCTTCCGTGGAAGAAAAACTCATATTCGCCTTGTCACAGGGCGCCGAGCACAACCTGATGACCTATGAGGCGTACGATATCAACGGCTACACATTCTATACCGAGGAAAAGGACATGAAGAGCGATTATCAGAACTCCGAGGTAACGATGGAATCCTACACAGGTAACGACAAGGACAGATACTACGGAAGGATCGAGGAGATCTCGGAGCTGAGCTACGCTGGAGAGAAGGTCCCGATGTTCCATGTCAGATGGGCCAAGAGCGTCCTAAAAGAAGACCAGTATTTCACCACCATGGTTATACCCGAAGCCAAGTCCAAGACCGCGGGCGCAAACATCACCGCAAAAAATGAGCCATGGGTACTGGCTTCCCAAGTGGACCAATGCTTCTTCTTTACCGACCCGTCAAAGCCCAGTCGTGTTGTCGTGAGGAGAGGCAAAAGGAACATCATCGGAATGGATGGAGTCACCATTGAGTAAGACTTCGACAAGTACGGCGACCCGAAGATGGAAGATGACGACGACGATGAAGTACCATACACCACAAGAAGAAGCAGGACCACCCTACCTAAAGGACGTCCGTTCAAGAGGAGAACTCCATTTGCGAAAAAGAAGGGCAAGAAGATTGTGAAAAGATAGCTAAGATCAAATCATGACGTGTCGGCCGCGTGTGTGTATGTCAGTGGCAAGCTCAATTATTACATGCAACTAAATTATTACATGTATCACTTGATTTCAACCATGTCATCTTATTCTAAATCTTTGCACAATGGTTTTATCACTCCATTTGCATTTTCCTTTTCTTTTACCTCAAATCTTAAATTATTACATGCAACTAAAAATCCAAAAAAATAAAAAAAAAGTTAGTAATGGCGCACCAGGAGAAGGTGCGCCATTGCTATCACGGTGTTTACGGCGCACCCCTAAAAGGTGCGCCATTGATATACCCCTCTTTATGGCGCACCCCTAAAAGGTGCGCCATTGCTAACCCAACCGGCTAGCCGCGGACCAGCCCAACTACTAGCCGCCCTCCCCTCCAACCCTCGCATCCTCCCTAGCCTCCGACGCCTCGCCCTCGCCTCCTCCCTCGTCTCAAACCCTAGCCTCCGTCGCCGCCTCCCCCTCCCCGAGCGTGCCATCGCCGCCGTTCGACACCTCTGCGGCGATAGCCATCCCCACCTTCCTCAGACGTGCCCTGGAGCTTCACCTCGCTCGGCTACATCGATCCGCGCCATCCGTTCGAGCGGGGAGGCCCTGCAGCTGCCGATCGCTGCCGCTCCCTTCGTCTCATATTCCAACGATCCCCGGCGACCACGGACTCCCTCTGCGCTCCCGATCCCCGAGAGGCCTCCGTGTGCCTGCACTGTAAGCCCCGCCTCCTCTCTCCCCGATCCTGCGCCGTTTCGGCTATTTTCGCTCAGTATGGAGATGCGGATCATTAGAGACAAGACCCTAGACATCGTGATAGTCGACCCCTTCTACATGCGTGCCAAGATCTTGGGCAGCGCTGGGGACCGGCAAGTCGCGAGTTCATACCTCGAAGGCGTCATTATGGCGAACCCAGATAAGGATAACTTCCTCGTGCCTTACTTTTCCGAGTAAGTCATCCCCTCACCGACCTGTAACATATGATTTCTTTGATTTCGATCAGTCTTTTTTTTTCTAACATTCCGTGTTTTGGGCAGTGACACACATTGCACACTCATCCTCTTAAGCCCAAAATATTCCATGGCCACGTATTTCGACTCGGACCGTCAGTCGAAGAAAGACTACATAAATATGAAGAAAGTTCTTGATGATGCTCTCCCTGGCTACGCCAAATCTAGAGGCACCTTCAGGAGGCCAATTTGTAGGTACGGCAAGCATGTGTTCACCCACGTAACAACGTTCCCCTGCGTCAAGCAGCCGCCTGGCAGTCAGAAGGATGCCTACTACGCCCTCCATCACATGCGGGCGATCGTACGGGACCATAATCACCTTATGCTACCAAATAATCTCAAAGATTTGGCCGCACGCTTGTCGGCAATCCAGGACGAGGACATCAGACAAGAATTCTTTCGCATCTAGTCGGAGTTTGCGGAAATCATCTATCAAGATATCCTTTGTACCTCGGGGCAGTTCTACCTCAAATATCAATCGTCCAACAGTGAAATAGAAACAACGCTACAAATGCAGGCTGACAACAACCGCACATTCATGACCATCATGAAAGACGGCGGCTTCATCCACGCTCCGGTCCCTTAGTTGAGTCGAAAGTATTGATGCTATGTAGTTCTGAAATATCGATTAGCTCATGTTGTAATTAAACTTTAATGAACTTGTATGTCTCTTTAGTTTGGACAGTCGTTCAACTTATATGTAATCGATGCTATTTATTAGTAGGACCATGAATCGTGCTATTAATGTGTTGCTTTTCTCTTCCGATCCTTTTGTTGCATACTTATATATTGCTTATATATTATCTGTGAATTGCTACTAACGTTTTGTTTGTCTAGTGCATAGAGATGCCGTCGTATGTCGTGTACAAGGGTAAGGTTCCCGGAGTCTACGACGACTGGGAGGAGTGTCAGAGACAGGTTCACCGTTTCAGCGGTAACAGTTACAAAGGGTACACCACTAGGGCAGAGGCGGAAGCTAGATACGCGTGCTATCTAGCGGGAGAGAGGAGGGAGCGGAGGAGGAACCGGATGAAGACCAGTTTCATCGCGATGATGCTCATCGTGACCGCAGCTCTCTTCTATGTGATGGTAGTTTAGATGATCGATATCGACTTTGTAATGTGACGATAAACTCGGCTAATATGACGAACTTTGCTAATGTCTCGAGACCTAAACTTGGCTAATGTTTGAACTTTGTTCGCTATTTCGAATTTGGAGACTAATATGATGAATTCTATTGTGTGATGTTTATATTCTGTGCTGTAACGTATTTTGTAACCTGTGCAAATACCAGAAAAGCAAAAAATAATAATTCCCAATATTCATAGTAGTGGCACACCATACTGAGAATTAGTGGCGCACCAAGATAAATACCAGTGGCGCATTATCGGGCATAGTAATGTCGCACTTGGGGCATAGGTGAAGGCAAATATGGCCCCCAGTTGTGGCGCACCATATTGAGCATTAGTGGCTCACCAAGGCTAAATACTAGTGGCGCATTATGGGGCATAGTAATGGCGCACTTGGGGGCATACGTGAAGGTAAATATGTCCCCCTAGGAGGCATAGTAATGGCGCACTGTTGAACATAGTAATGGCGCACTATGTGGTGCGCCACTATTATCTGGGATACTAATGGCGCACCAGAGGTGCGCCATTACTATTTATTACTAGTGGCGTGTTAATAGTGGCACACCTATAGTGCGCCATTAATAGCAAAAACTGGTGCGCCACTAACAACCTTTTTTCTAGTAGTGTGCCACTGACCAAATTCAGTTAACTGCATTTTGACAGAAGTGAACAGTGTGCCCATCAACTGCTTAATCAAATGACAGAGAGGTCTAGGCATTTTAGGAATTTGTGTGATTTTTTGTGGTAAGGTGTTGATGCTCAAAAATGAGTTTGGCAAAGTTTCAGAATTTTTGGAGCATTTAAAAATAGGTTTGGATCAGAAATATTGGATCTGGTCCAAATTTGAATTGAATGGCATTTTGAAATTTTTGAACTGTGGAACCCAATATTTTTAGAGAAATGGGTTGTGGGTACTATCTAGTTGCTGGGATAAATTTGGTGGGAGCAGAAGAATTGTAGAAAATATAGTTCCTTTCTTATTCAAAGAAACCAAGAATTATGAAAATTCCAACTTTGGAATTTATCTAAAATATGAGAAATATTTTTGTGCGGTGGAAAGGGGTTGGTTTCAACCCTAGAAGGTGTGAGTGACTTGTGGGATAATTGCGGAGTGGTAGAAAAATTATTGGATGAATTTTGGAAGTGCTAGAGAGAAAAGAAAAGGCCATATTCTTGAAATAATTTTAATCCTTCAAAACTCTTCTAAAACAAAAATATTTTTGATCCCTCAAAAATAATTAACCAATAAATATGTCACCCAGAACAGAATCATTCAAAAAAATTGAAACCCAGTTAAAATTTAAAATAATTTTCAGAGCAGAAGAACTAGAAGGAGAATAAGGCCAAAAATAATTCAAAGTATTTTATTTTAAGGAAAAGATTTTGAAAATCCAGAAGAAATATTTTTGGGGTGTTACACCAGTGGTGTCGAATCCATTGCAGACACTTATCTCTTTGCTGCTTTGTTTCTCCGGGAGCAGTATTATATATCATGAGAGATATATTCAGCTGTATTTGTGTATGGTTGCCTGTCACCCTTCTTCTTCTTCAGAGCATCTTCTTCTTGCTCGTTAGCATTTTGCTCGGTTCTTTTTCGCTTGCTGGTTTTTGGGCCTACCGTCGGGCCCTTTGCATTCGGAGCTATGGACTCATCTGCTATGCCCAAGATAGCATCTTCTCCATCAGCCATGCTCACTGGTCGAGCAAAATCCTCAACTGACTGCATGCACCTGTGAATAAGGATAGATGCGAGGGAAAAATGGGGACAGGGTTACGAATGCTCACAGCAAAGATTTTGCGAGCGAAAACATTTTGAAGAAGAATTAGATGCAGACTTTGAGAAATGTTTCGGATGAAAGAAATGTGCAGAACGAACTAGTAGGTTTGAAGAATATACTAGTTAACGTGCTAAGCATTCCATTCGTACGAGACATATCACAAACCCTAGATCTGAAAAATTTCGGATGTGAGGGACATCTACAAACCACATCCGCACAAGTTACCTAGCAGTAAAGATCTGAGAATTGCACTAAAAACATGATATTTCTACCATGGATGAACTCGAACGTGATGGAAGGAAGAACGAGTTCGCACTACACATACCCTAACTCGGTGATGTGCAACAACTACAGCGGCACGGGGAGGAAGATGACCCGCGGCGGCGGGGAATGACTCCAGCGACTTCTTTCCGACAGCAAAGCGGGGAAAGACGATTGTCGGCGTTGAGATCAAGGTGGAGAAGAGCGGTAGGGCTTCGGTGGAGAGGAGAAGGAATGGATTTGGGGAAGACAGCGGAGCTGTATTTATATGCGAAGGAAAATAACTGCTCCCGGTAAATCAGATCATACGGCCATAGACAAAGGACTTTTGCGATTCAACTTTTCAGATTAGATGGCAGTTGATGTATAGCATGTGGCATGCATCATCAAAGATCGTGGTCCTGCCTTGGGCGGGAAACCCCAAATTTTGGATGGCTTTTGCCAAAATGAATAAAGTTCAGAATGAAACTTTAACATGGTCAGGGACACTAGATAAAGTATCATTACCAGATGAAAATTGAGCATTCATAATGGAACAACATAGACTGGAAGAGATAGAATAGAGGCAAAACAGGGTCCTAGGCATTTCACTCAGACAAAGAAACACAAACACCCATGAGAAAAGCTATGAGTCAAATACATTCGGACTAACACAAAATCCTTTAATCGAAAAGCAACTCAACAAAAAAAAAATCTGGTGGCGTGACCCACCATATAAGAACTGTATGACCCCAAGCGCGCACAATTATCATGGCACCTGGTTAGTCTATTTCTTCGTTAATGTATTCATTCTCAGAAAGAAAAATTCACTTTGTCAAAATTTTCAAACTCTTTGAGTGTTATGCACCCATTCCTTTTAAGATGTGGAAGTGTTGGGGCGGGTGCCGAGTCCAACTTACTGCATGTTTGCGGAATCTAGGATATTTAGCTCACACCGTAATCCACATAATCTTTTCTCATCAAGAGGCTTGGTGAAGATGTCAGTGAGATTATCTTCAGTACTGACGTGATCAATAACAATATCTCCTCGAGCAACATGATCATGAATGAAATGGTGTCTGATGGCAATATGCTTGGTGCGAGAATGCTGCATTGGATTGTGTGCAATTTTGATTGCACTCTCATTGTCACAATATAGAGGAATCTTCTTGACCTTGAAGCCATAATCCTTCATAGTCTGCTTCATCCACAATAACTGAGTGCAACAAGCGCCAGCAGCAATATATTCGGCCTTAGCCGTAGAGAGAGATACACAATTCTGCTTCCTTGACGACCGGCAAACCAAAGATCTTCCGAGGAAATGGCATGTCCCCGAAGTAGATTTCCTGTCAACCAGGTCACCTATGTAATCTGAGTCTAAATATCCAACGATATCAAACTGTGCTCCCTTAGGATACCATAATCCTAAGGTGGGGGTGTGAGCCAAATATCTCAGAATATGCTTGACCGCTTGGTGATGCGATTCTTTCCATGCAGCTTGACAGCAGGCACACATATAAACACTGAACATAATATCAGGTCTGGATGCACATAGTTAGAGTAAAGAACCAATCATCAAATGATAAGCTTTCTGATCGTAATCCTTACCATACACATCTGCGTCCAGCTTACCATTCATGGGCATAGGAGTTTTGTAGCCCTTGAGTTTGCAATCTTGCATTTTGAACTTCTTCAGACAGTCTCTCAGATATTTCTCTTGAGATATGAAAATTCATTGTCCTGTTAACGGATTTGCAGTCCGAGAAAGAACTTAAGTTCACCCATCATAGACATTTGATATTTCTCGGACATCATTCGCCCGAACTCCATGCTACAAGCATTATTAGTACAGCCAAAAATAATATCATCCACATAAATTTGACACACGAAAAGATTACCATCAATAGCATGTGTGAAAAGAGTAGAATCAGTGGATCCTGGCTTGAACCCTTTGTCGAGGAAAAACCACTTCAAGGTGTCATACCAAGCTCGAGGGGCTTGCTTCAGTCCACATAAAGCCTTTTTCAACCTGAAAACTTTGTTAGGAAACTGAGGGTTTTCAAATCCAGGTGGCTGCCTAACATATACTTCCTCATCAATTTCACCGTTGAGGAAAGCACTTTTCACATCCATTTGATAAAGCAGGATATCAATGAAGTTTGCATAAGCGAGAAGAATGTGAATTGCCTCAAGGCGAGCAACAGGAGCATATGTTTCACCGAAATCAATACCTTCTACCTATGTATACCCTTGAGCAACAAGACGTGCTTTGTTTCTCACCACAATGCCATTTTCATCTTCCTTATTCCTAAATATCCATTTAGTGCCGATGATATTGTGCTTCTTAGGATTCGGTTTGTCAACCAATTCCCACACATCATTCAATTTGAATTGCACCAACTCTTCTTGCATAGCGTTCATCCAATCGGGATCATTCATGGTGTCCTATTCTTGGTAGGTTCTGTCAAAGAGACAAAGGAGAAACTGCCACAATAGTTAGCCAAACGAGTGCAAGAACAAGTTGTGGGTCGATAACCTGGATTCTCGAGATCTTCGAGAATTAATGTAGGGTCAACTCGATTAGCCACTCATGGGTGAAGATTTTCATCTTGATTATCATTTTCATTTTCCTCAGTATTAGCATCGAGATTGGCATTCGTGTCGCCATTTCCATCGGGATTGCCATTTTGATTGGCATCTTCATTCTGGTTCCCATTTGCGTTTGGACTGGTATTTTCTTCGGCAGTGGCTTGGAATGTTCTGCTTCGTGTCATGGGGGCATCATCACCGGAAGAGTCAGGTACATTTTGTTCAACTAGCTTGATGCTCCTAATGGCCATTTGCCGAATAGAATCCGAAATCGGTGGTTCATCTATCACATTTGGCAGGTGCTCCTTTTGGGAGCCATTAGATTCATCGAACCGCACATTTACAGTTTCCATAACTTTTTCGTGGTGAGAGTTATAGACACGATAAGTATGCGAGTTTGAGCCATAACCAAGAAAAAACCCTACGTGTGCCTTGGGTGCAAGGTTGGAATTATGATTCATGTCACGAATATAACAAGGTGCACCAAAAACACGCAAGTAAGAAACATTTGGTTTCTTGCCAGTGATAAGCTCATATGAAGTTTTCTTAAAGAATTTGTGAATGTAAACATGATTGATAACATGACAAGCAGTGTTAATTGCATCAACCTAGAAGCGAATAGGAGTTTTATACTCACTGAGCATTGTTCTCGCCATTTCAATCAGAGTTCTATTCTTTCCACTACTGCAGGATGCTACTAACGCGACACTACGATCAGAGACCCTTTGACGAAACTGTGTGCGATGCATTAATCACAAATGGTGATTTAAAAACCAGTAAAAAATGATGCAAAACATTTGCAATGGCAGAGACATCAAACACGGCTCAAATTTTAGTTGCGTGTGTGATGCAGGACATACAGTTGATCCATATGAAATGTTTGCGATGAGACAGAACAATAGAAACGGGCAGCCACATCAAGGTGTGTGCGATATATGGCATACAGTTCGCTCAGATGAACTATTTGCTATTAGGGAATGCAACAGAAATGGTTATCCAGATCAAGGTGTATGTGATATACGGCATACGGTTCACTCGGACGAACTGTTTTCGATTAGGGAACACAACAGAAACGGTTCAACTTAACAAGATGTGTGTGATATGCGGCATACAGTTCACATAGATGAACTATTTGCGATGAGCCAAAAAAACACAAACGATTCGTGTAAACAAGATGTGTGTGATACGCAGCAAACAGCCCACTCGGATGAATTGTTTGTGATGAGAAAATATAACACAGATGGTTACTAGAGTTAATTCGTGTGCGGTTCTGTGTGTACTAAAAACTTTAAAGAATGCATACTAGTTTCTTGCGATGGCTAGGAGTATCGCACACGATGCATGTGCGAGTACTCGTGTGCGATGATTAGTAAGTTACACATATGTTTCCTTAAGTTAACACGTGTGCGGTAACACGTGACACCGCATATGGTTGTTAGGTTGTGTGATCAAGTCTTCCCACGCTCCAGTGAAGGCTTCCCGCGCTCCAGCGAAGGCTTCCTGCGCTCCACAGCGGTGAATTGTAAAATCCCCAATCCCCTAGCCAGCTGCGAGCTATAAATAACCATAGCAATGGCCGCCGGCGGTGACTCGCTACTGATCCACTTGCTAGCTAGTTACCCACACATACTGGCATACCCCCAAAGGCCGACGACAGGATGGAGTTGCGCGACGGGAACAGGCGCCGGAGAATATAGTTTAGGTTAATTAATTATACCTCCAGAGCCGGATGATTCTGGCTCTGGAGGTATAATTAATTAACATAATCTAAGATCAAATAACTAAAGCTTCCCCAACGTGATCGTGCGTCGGCCCCAACCGCTAGCAGAGTGCGCACGGAGGGACGCGACCTGAGCGAGACTTGGCGCCTAAACGGCGAGCAGAGCGCGCAGAGGGATGCGACCCGAGGGCACCTAAATGGCGAGTAGAGCGTGTGGAGGCACGCGAGCATAGCGCGCGGAGGCACGCGAGTAGAGCACGCCGCGGCCGCCTAAACGGCGAGCAAGCACATGCATAATTATTGCGTATAGCAGATGAACATAGCGGTCCAACAATATTATTTTCAATAACATGCATTAATATATTCTTAGTTAAATCTAAGGTTAAAGTTTGGTACTACAAAATACGAAGGGGGCCAATAAAGAATAAACCACGACAGAGGTAGTACCTATACGAACACAGATGCCCAGTATGAAAGAAAATATGGGTCAAACCCTAGTTGAAAAGGGCAACAATGTCTAACTCCAGCTTACAAAAGGTACAAAAGCACGAGGATTAATTGTTCATTAGGTTTACACATAACCCGGATTGAACAGGGCAATAACATCTAACTCAATCAAAGTTTTTGGCTGTCACAATCAAATGGATCGGATCTACTGGTCCATGATGATGACAAGTTGTTGTAAATATAAGCCGAGCACGATCAGAAGCCCTTAGGTCCACCTGAAACTTCTTTCTATGTTGTTCAACATACAGTTCCATGAGAAATTTCTTGTTGAAAAACTTAATCCTCACAGACAATAGTGCCCTCGCATTCCTCATGAAGAATGTGACAAAGCTAGTGTTTACATGGTTGGATGCATATCCTTCCACCGTTATTGTCTTCAAACGAATGTCATGAGATCTAAGAAAATCCTTGTGCTTCCTCTGCCATTGATTGGTTAGACCTTTTTCTCGAAGTCCTATTACCTAAATAGACATGAAGATTGAAAATAGTTAATGTCTAAAATAGAGTATGTCGAAAGAGCGACAGCTGAATGGTTAATTCTAGTACATTATATATGGGCTTTCAATGTGTGTGAAATCATCACCTTTATATACAAATTCTCCAGGCATGGAAAGCATCGCAGCAAGCCAATAGTGTTGTTCAAATCAAGACACCCTATATAAATATATGAGGTCTTGATTGAATACAGCACCCCTGATACGCCATCCATGGACAAGCTCTTCATTCAGCATATAACATAATATTAGCATCGAAAGTGTACTCCAAGATGATATTTAATTTATGCGCACAAATGAAAAATGCAGATTACTAAAGTGTACATGGATAACATACAGTACCTGAATAAGTGTGGAGCCAACCACCAACTTGTAACCTTCAAACGGATCAGGAAATACACCCAAGGTCTCCAGTTTAGGCGCAAAGACCACAGTTATTTGCGAAGGTTTATAACAACAATCAAGGAGCAACCTTTGAAGTGAAGGGGCATCCTCGATTATGAGCTCCTGTCCTTCAAAATGAATTCCAATGAATACAAGGTGAGGCGACTTTATTTTGAGACAAGGGATATGGATCCCTAGTCCAAAAACAAGCACCAAACGCTCCAGTGCAGGGCAGCTAGAGTGGATGATGCTGTGTAGCGAGGCCACCGACAGATCAACCAACACAAGCGCAAGTTTTTTCAGCAGTGGAACTCGAAGCATTTGTACCAGATTGTCTGCTAGATGGCACCGGGCCAAGGTGGCGATGTGGAGAGAGGAGGAAAACCATGAGATGGGCATCGGTGGTGAGGGCACAGATGCAGCTCTTGGTGGTAACCTATCACTGTAGTAATGGTAGAACTCAAGCTGCTGGAGTTTCTCGAATTGACGGAATGTCAGCCAGGCGGCCACCATGTAGGGTATGTCCAGCAGGTAGCATGCCGGGATGCAGATGCGTTGAACGGAGCCCTGGTGGGAGGAGATGATGGCTCCGGGGAGTTCAGAATCATCATCGACAGATAGCTAACGACAGTCGAGATTAAGAGGCGCGGCACGCCACAGAGTGTGCCACCGAGATGCGAGGACTTGTGAGCGGCAGCCATCCTTGGTGGGGAGAAGGGAGATGATCTCCCCAAGGATGCCGTCCGGGAGATCGCTGATGCGGTCCGCCAGAGATTCTACTGGTTCCTCAGGTCCAGAGGGCGTGGCCACTTCTGGCCGCGCAGCCAGGTCCAAGATCTACATCCGGCAGCGGCGCTAGCCAGAGCCTCATCTATGTACATACCAATCTGAAAGAAAAAATGGCAAAAACAAACATGTAGGACATTCAAAATCAATTCTCAAGATCTGGAAGAAAAAAAGGCACAAACATATATGTAGGACATTCAAAATCAATTCTCAAGATCTGGCCACGAATTATTAGCACGCACGCTATCCCTAGTCGGATTATTAGCAAAAATCATTTGTACAGAACAAACAATTAATCACTAACCCTATACGGATAACATTCAAACAATCAATACACTACGTGCATCCAACGGATCTTAATTACTCTGATTTCATGGACTGAGAGAACATAACCATAGGATTTGTATTGCAAAAAAATTAGAGAGGGGGGAGTAACCAGAGAAAACACATGATATGTTTGCCGCACAAATGGGTATATAGGTGACTAACCGGTTTTCCGTCGGAGTCGCAGTCGTTGCCGGAGTTGCTGTTGACCTCCAGCTCTGGCTGGGGGGGCACGACAGCGCCGACGAAGTCAAGGTCGTGCTGCTGCCGCGCGAGACCTCGTCGGCGGCGACGGCAACCTCTGTGCCCAGCTTCACGCGTTGCGCGGGTGCTTCACCAGCCCCGGCGTCGCCACTCCCACCGATGGTGCGCTTCGGCGGCATCCTCATACACTATAGAGTCCAGTTGGTGACCACTGTGGACCGGGGGTGCGGCTGCCTATTATGGCCGGCAGCTCGGGCAAGCAATTAATACGGACCAGTAGGAGTGATGCGGGCGGCGGTAAGGCTGTCTCGCCTCCCGTTGAGCATGCGCGGCGGAATTCTGCCATTCCTACCATCATTTCACACAGCTACTCGCACGCCTCCCGGTGACACCATGCAGCGAAAACGCCTCCCATCAATTCACACACCTGCACGCACGCCTCCTAGTCTGCCTGCATGGCGGACCGCTCGCATGCATCCTGTCAACTAACGCCTGCTCACACGGCACACAGGGCGAGTGGCAGCACGTATATTTTTTTGTTTTTTGATGATTCATTCTGCCGCTTTACTGCTTAACTGAAGCATGGCACGGTCTAACAGACACGGTCTGAATAAATAATCCGTATGAGATATTGGTTGCGAGTTATTAACAATATCCCGTTTGTAAGAAGATTATATCAAAACGTGTCTCAAATTTGATGAAAAAAATACAATATCACAGTCTACTGGTGCCCATATATGACACCACGATAAGTTTCATGAATTTCAACTATGTTTTGGATTTACTGAATTTTAAAAATCTATATTCTCAATGTTTTGAAATCTCTTGCATGGGTAAACATGCACCCAGGGACACACATATGATTTTGCAATCCATTTTGGTGCACACGTAGCTCAAATTTAATTTTTGCTCATTAAATCCCTAGGAAATCAATCAATGTATAAAAATGGTCGAATGATCTCTAATTTTTTAATTTTAACACGGCACTCCTTTGGTCACATGTTCACTACAGAAAAAGTTTGACATGCCTCAGAGTGGCTGTGGTGGTGCGGGATGTGTGTGTCTGTGTGTGTGGGGGATGGGGGGAGGGGTCCGGCAGTACACTATGAGTCGTGAGCCTCCGTGTGGGATTATTGATCAATTTGTGAGTCATATATGCCACATCAAAGTCATGAATTGGTTATTTAAAGCATTACACAACCCTTTCATACATACATGTTCGGGCCACATGCATGCATTGGTGGTCCTCTCAGACACTGTCCCTCGTGCGGTTATCAGCGACGTGCCCATTTGTTAGCCCGCAAAGGTTTTTAGTTTCCACCGACAACGAGAGGCATTTGACCAATAGGTGGATTCATCTTGGCATGTGTGTGGTGTGGATCATGCTGAGATTCCATATCAAAGTTCGGGCACGTGCGTACACATGAGTCCCTCCCACCGGCTTGAAGCGAGGGGGCTACACATCGTGGTGTAGTGTGTTTCCGGTTTGCGAAGCATGTGCCATGTCAAAGTTGTGCATTGGGTATTCAAACATCACATAACATACGGGCACATGCACGCGGTGGTTTTGTCCTATGACACTCACTCGCGTGTGACTCTCTCTGTGGGCCCGCGAGGTCGTCGTCGATCAGTTGAACGTACAACGAGAGAGAGGTTAGTTTGACCAACAAGGGTGGTTCATTTTTAGTTTGTGTTACATATATGCACGGTAGGAGTATGTACATGTCAAAGAGGGGGCAACATGAATACTATATATATATATGCGTACGTCATAACCTCGCTCCATGTGGGGACTTTCCGGTTCCCGTGGCAGGTGCCTCATCAAAGTTGTACATTGGTATTGAAACATCACGCAATACCATGCAGGCGGTGGTTGCCCTATAGGAACTCACTCGCGTGTGGCGCTTCCATCTGTGGGCATGCGAGGTTGTCCTCCATCACTTTGACCCAATGAGAGAGAGGTTAATTTGACCATCAAGGAATGATTCTTTTTTGGTTTGTGCTATACAATAGAAGTACATATATACCACGCGTCGAATGGGGGCGTACATATAGCACATACCACGCATCATGAACCTCACTCTCTGTGGGGACTTTTTGGTTTCCTATATATCTGGTGCCACATCAAAGTTGTGCATTGCTTATTCAAACATCACACAAACACCTCTTTGGGCCACATGCAGACGGTGGTACGTAGTCCTATATAGGATGCTCACTCGCGTGCGACGTACGCTTCGCTTTCTGTGGGCCCGCGAGTTCATCGTCCATCACTTTGACCCAACGAGAGAGAGGTACGTTTGACGAAAAAGGAGGATTAATTATTTTAGGGCTGTGTTACTAGGTGTATAGTACGTGTCGAAGGGGGTGGGGTGACCAGCATATATATACTAGCTGTCACATGAACCTCACTCTATGTGGGGACTTTGCGGTTTTTGAGGGAAATGCCACATCAAAGTTGTGCATTAGGTATTCAAAACATCACAACCACACACCTCTCCATATATATGTTCTGGCACACATGCAAGCGATGGTTGTTGTCCTATGGCACTCACTCACGCGGTTATCGGCGATGCTTCCATCTATCGGCCCGCTTGGTCCATCACTTTCACCGACAGCGAGAGAGGTTAATTAATTTGACTTAGGAGGGGGGTTAATTTTTTTTGTCTCATGATATAGATCATGATGTGAGATTATATATATATATAATAGCGCATGTGTACACATGAATCCATCCCACTAGATCGAAGGGGGGGGGGGGGGCGAGCACATGACAAGTCATGAACCTCTTGTCGTGTGTGGGGACCTCTGCGATTTTCAATGCATGCACCACATCAATGTTGTGAATTGGGCCGGGTATTCAACACATATGCATGCATCACACACCTCCATAAATATGTTCAGGACACATGCATGCAATGGTTGTCTTTGGACACACTCTCACTCACTTGGTTATGGGCGGCAAGCCTATATATTCGTGGGCCCGCATGGACCTCCATCATTTCGACCAACGACGAGAAAGGTTACCAGGGTTGATTCTTCTTATTTCCTTCGAGTTACCGTATATATAGTAGGTCGATCATTCCAAGCCTAATTAAGTTTGAGCGCATGCTACGTGTCGTGAACCTTCGCTCAGTGTGGGGATTTTACGTTTCCAAAGCATGGTGCCACATCAAATTTGCGCATTGGGTATTCAAACACCGCACACACCACTTCCATATACATACTTGGGCCACATGCATAGAGTGGGTTTGTCTTCATACAGTACTCCCTCGCGAGGTTATCGGCGACAAGTTAGCCCATTTTGCGGGGCCGTGTGGACGTCCATTATCACTTTGACCAACAATGAGCGGGAGAGGTTGTACGACAAAGTTGGATTCTACTTGGTCAGTGTTGCAGTACGTCCTGGTGAGATGCCCTCCCCCCGACGTGTGTGTGTGGTGGTGGGGGGTGGGGGTGGGGGGCTACTTCGCACTACCTGCAACCTCCGTGGGGTCGGGGAAGTCCGGTTAATTTGCGAGGCACACGTGCCACATCAAAGTTGTGAATGGTAGTTAAATATCACACAACACCCTTTTCATACATATAGTAGGGCCACCCGCAGGTGGTTCCTATGTGGTCTCACCCATCTCACGCCACAAGCACACATTTGTGGGTCGGCACACGGTCCACCTTTGTCGGGAAGCAAAAGGGGAAGTTTGACCATATATATGATGGACTCCTATCAGTTTTGTGTTACGGTAGGGTGAGATTTTAGACCTAGCTATTTGGGGGCATGCATTCGTAGCTAGGATTCCCTTACCGCCGACACGAAGTGGGGTTCGTCGGGGGTGGCTGACTAGCAATACTGTGCTTTTGTGCGATAGGTGCCACATCAAAGTTGTGTATTGGGTATTCGAACATCAAACCACTCTTTTCATACATATATTTGGTCCACATGCAAGTGTGTTCGTGTTCTGACCCTTTCCCACGTTATTCTTTTTGCCAAATTTATAAACAACACACGAGTTGGATGTAGAAACCGTCTGCGATTGGGTACGCAATAGACACGGTTCGGTCAGACTACCCGTGTGCCACGCCCGTGCCCCTGCAGTCACTCACATTAGCATAGTAGATTGGGCTCCACGAGGCTTGCCTCCCGCTCTCGAAAATATCTACTGCCTCGTAATCTCAAAACTATCTACCGCCTGGAAGATTTTAATGGTTGATAGCACACGATTAGTATGTGCGGACCTTGTGCGATGTCTGTTACTCCTGATCTGCTTCAATCCCTTGATTCAAATTTTCAGTAGCGCCGGCATTTTACTCCTGCCTCTGCATCCCTCACAATCTCAAAAATATCTGCTCGCCCTTGATTCAAATTTTCAGTAGCCCCGCCTTGTTACTCCGGCCTCTGCATCCCTCGCAATCTCAAAAATATCTGCTCGCCCATGATCCAAAGTTTCCGTAGCCCGGCATTTTACTCCCGCCTAGTAAAAAATTTAGTTGCCGTGGTATTTCCTCAAACACCACCTTGCCCCCCCTCCACACACACCACACACTCCCCAAAACCTCCGCTCACACAGACACACACCACCCCTCCCTCGCTCGAAACCATTGGTAGGTTGCCACCATCGCCGCCGCCGCCGCCTCCATCCTCAACCTCTGCCTGTGTGCCAGGGGAGCTCGAGGAGCCAATGGCCCAAAAGAGGTTTATCGCGGCCTCTTCACCCGACGCCGGTGAGGTGGCCGCCGAGGTGTCCCCGTCGTCCTCTGCGGGCTATTTATTGATCCGCTGTCGCCGGTCGCGCGTTCCGCGCGCCGCCGCGCACTTACACTGGTTCGAGGACTTCCCCGTCCTCCCTCAGGCCCGGCCACCGACGAGGTCCTACCTCGGGGTCCGACAGTTGCGGTGGGGGACGTGGGTCGCCGAGATTATGGATCAGGAGACCCACACCCGTCGGTGGCTCGGTACCTTCCACACGGCCGAGCTCGCGGCCATGGAGTACGACCGCTGGCAGGTCCGCTACCAGCGCATGGTAGCTAGGCTCAATTTCCCCTTTGGCACACATCCGGTTGACCTCGTTTCGCTGGAGCCAGGCGTGGTGAGCTCGGCTATGGCGCGGGAGGACCGTGAGGCGTGGGAGCGCCTCGAGGCCGAGGCCGCCGACGAGGCCGACATGCAAGAGCTCCGCCAGCAGCTCCCGAAGCTCGTGGAGGCGGAGCGGGTGATCTTTGCCGGCGTGGAGGGCGGCGAAGTTATCGTGCTCTCCTCCGATGATGAGGTCGAAGGCGGCGAGGACGGTGGCGCGGAGGGCATCGAGGTGGGTGGCGAGGATGAGGAGATCGACGTCGATGAGTGGAGTGTGTCTTCCCCAACGACCCCGACGACGGCACCGGCCCGGACCCGGCTCGCGGCACACCGTACCTGACGAGGAAGGATTGGCTCGACCGAAAGTAGTTTAGTTTAAATTTATGTTTTATGTTCGGTTATGCAAAACTGTCTATGTTTATGTTTGAATGCATGCTACTTTCGGTTGAACTACCTTTGAACTCGATCAAATTGAAGTTTACAATGTTAAGTTTAGGGGAACGACTAGAAACGGCCAAAATTTGATGGAGTATATATATATATATATATATCCACTAAGGGTTTTAGTCCGTTAAGTTTTAAAGGATCGGCTAGAGATGGCCTTATGCATTGTTTATTTCAGTTGTTCACAATGTGATGCTCTATATGTGCAACTATTTGCCGTGCAGTTCAATTTCATCAATAACAGTTTCAACAACACCACTATGAATTACGATATTTGGTTGCTGTTTAGGATGTTGCAGTTAACATGCCTTTTCATTTTTTTAACAATAACTAGTTTACTTTAGACCTGCACAATACCAGATTGAATGACTATTTGCTTCTTTTTAAATGTTATGCCTGATGCAGTTAACACAACTTTCCACTTCTTGTTTTGCTTAACTAGCGTGCTTAAACCTGCACATTGAAGCTATCATTTGTAGATTATGTTGTCTACCATGGATATATTTGGTTGATGTTTAGCCTGTTGTGCTTAACATGCCTTTATATGTACTCATACAGGACAATATTTGGTTGATGTTTAGCCTGTTAAGCTATCATTTGTAGATTATGTTTTCCATCGAGGTTAGTTTCATCGCATTGCTTATGTACTCACTGTTCAGGATATCGGTAGCTGGTACCATATAGACTGGGGGCTGATAAGGGATTAATCGTCGAATCGACATTTCACTGAATATATCTATAACCCATTTATCAGTAGGTTAACTTGGGCCATATTTTATATATCTGAGGCTACATAGCAACATGCATTGAACTGAATGACTAAATATGCAATCCCAGGCTACATAGCAACAAGGAAGAGTGTTACCTTAATGTTCTGATGATGTCTAGATATACATCTAATAAGATCTTATATAATGGGATGGAGGGAGTGTTGTACTACATCATTTTGCAATTGTTGTTTAGCTTCTAATATTAACTTGGTGCTTTTAGGTACATATGTCATTGCCAAAGATCCACACTTCGAACCTTTCTGCGTATGGGGCAATGAGATATTCATGAACCAGCATCAAGTGAGGAAACTGATTAAGATTGTTATTAAAATGGGTCAAAAGATGTCAATCGAACTATTTGTTTACACTTTATGCAAGACAACAGTGAACTGCTGGATGGTAAGTAAGAACTCTGTGGCCTTCTTTTTACTGCCCGTAATGAGTTGTGTTAGATGACAATGTCTGAATCTTTTTCCTTTGCAGTGGATCCTGAAGCAGTTTACTCAAGATTACCTCTCAAACTACATGATTGGCGGCCGACCATCACAAGGGGTTGCACTAGAGTCATGCGTGCCTTCTGCATCCAGGAGAGCACAATAGGGCCATTCCGCTTCACCTTGTTCAGCAACCAGAATGTCTCTTGCCTCTTTCTTTACCATCTGTAATAGTACAAGTATAGAACCCTGGTTCATCATTCTTTATTTGGTGCTTATGTAATTCTTGAACATATGTACCTGTGAAACGAATAATGCATTGGTTGTTTGAACCTGATGTATATGAATAAAGCTATAGCCTACTTTTAAATTCAAATTAGGTACAATTTTAAATAGCAGCAATTAAATTAGGGTGAAATTACGGTCTGCAGGTCATTACGGCGCACACGGTCTATAAACCACAGCGTGTGTGATATACATCATAATCCGACATGGTTCACGGAGAGGAAACGTGTGTAACCATGCACACAGTTGCCGTTTGCAAAGTGTGTGTGATGTCAGACAATATCACAAATGGTGCGGGAAAACTAAATGTGTGTGATTGTCGACCTATCGTACACGGTTCAAAATCATGAACTGTTTGTGATGTGCCAGGCATTGTAAACTTAGAGCCAGTTTGGTACGTGCCTGGAAAACTCCCGTGCCTACAATGTGCCTGGTCTGTGCCTGGTTTTAGGTAAAACCACAGAACTCCGACTGCGATGCAAATGCGAGAACAATCGAGTAGCAAGGATGAAGCGTTTGGGATATTTGAGATATCAGAAATAGTTTTATAGGGACAACTATATGCATCAAGGCTCCCTATCCCCGACGGTTTCTGTGTCGTGTGGGAAGGACCCCCCTATCGCAGTCACTCACTTGGCGACGGTTCCCAACGCCATCGTGGAAAGGGGTTAAATACCGTTTGTGTAGCATCTCGCTGTACCAGTGTTCGCTCAACAACTCCATTCTGTTGGGGAGTGTATGCGGCAGAGAATTCCTGAGTGATATACCATTTTCGTTGAGAAAATCCTCGATATGAGTATTTTTGAACTCAGTACCATTGTCACTTCTGACATGCTTAATTCGCACATCATATTCATTCGGGGCCTTCTTTGCGAATCTTTTGAAGATGTCTTGGGTGTAGGTTTTGTCTTCGAGAAAGAATACCCAAGTTTAACGAGAGAAATCATTAACAATAACCAGACCATAATGACTGCCTCCGAAACTTGCATAGTTTTGAGGTCTGAATAAATCCATATGAAGAATTTCCAGAGGTCTTGTTGTGGTCATGACAGTCTTTGATGAATGATGCTTCTTGGCCAATTTACCGGCCTCACACGCAGCACAAAGATGATCCTTGTTGAATTTTACATCAGGAATGCCACGGAGATGATTTTTCTTCACTAGAGTCTGCAAATTTCTCATACATGCATGACAAAGTCTTCGGTGCCACAGCCATCCTTTGGTTGCTTTTGCAAGGAAACAAGGTTGGATTGAGGGACCCTTAGAGAAATCCACAATGTATAAATCACCCTTTCTATTTCCCTCGAAGATGAAGGAATTGTCAGAGGCCATAAAGACAATGCATTTGGATATAGAGAATAGAACTAGCATGCCTAGATCACATAGCTTGCCAACTGACATAAGATTGAATCCAAGAGACTGAACAAGTAAAACATCATCAATAGTCTTGTCTCTGGATATAGCAATTTTACCTAACCCAATTATAGTTCCTTTGTTGTTGTCGCCGAAAGTGATATACTTCAGAGATGAAGCAGTTAAGTTGGGGTCGACAAACAATGACTCATCTCCAGTCATATGACTAGTGCATCCACTATCCATTATCCATTCGGTACACTCGGAGACATAGTCCTGCAGAAGAATTAGGCATTCTTAACCACCCACATCTTTGTAGGTGGCTTCGAAACAGCAGAGCGAGTAGGATATGATTTCTTTCGATAACCATAATTGTTATTCGAAGAAGAATGAGCATAATCAAAGGAATAGGCATTGAAATTTTTCCATATGAATGAGTGTAGTGATTGAATGAGGTATGATTGTATTCATTCTGTCGAACAAAGTAACGAGCATTTTCTGCCTGCATGGTTAGTGATGAAGTAATAGGCAATTGCTACTTCTTGAGCTTGCGTTGGTTTTTCCCTTGAAGAGGAAAGGGTGATGCAGCAAAGTAGAGAAAAGTATTTCCCTCAGTTAGAGAACCAAGGTATCAATCCAGTAGGAGGTACAAGCAAGTCCCCAATCTATGCACCTGCACAAACAATGAAACACTAGCACCCAACGCGATAAAGGGGTTGTGAATCCATTAACGGTCAATTGCAAAGGTGAGATCTGATAGAGAAGGATATAAAAGATTACTAAAACGTAAAACAAAATAAAAAAATAAATTGCAGCAAGGTATTTTTGAGTTTTTTTGGTTTATAGATCTGAAAATATATGATGGAAAATAGACCCGGGGGCCATAGGTTTCACTAGAGGCATCTCTCTTGAAAGAAAACTTACGGTGGGTGAACAAATTACTGTCAAGCAATTGATAGAAAAGCGCAAAGTTATGACGATATCCAAGGCAATGATTATGAATATAGGCATCACGTCCGTGTCAAGTAGACCGAAATGATTCTGCATCTACTACTATTACTCCACACATCGACTGACTCCTACCTGCATCTAGAGTATTAAGTTCAAGAGAACAGAGTAACGGTTGAAGTTAGATGATATGATGTAGAGGGATAAACTCAAGCAATATGATGAAAACCCCATATTTTTATCCTTGATGGCAACAATACAATACGTGCCTCGCTACCCCTACTATGTCACTGGGTGAGGACATCGCAAGATTGAACCCAAAACTAAGCACCTCTCCCATTGCAAGAAATACCAATCTAGTTGGCCAAACCAAACCGATAATTCGAAGATAAATACAAAGATATCAAATAATGCATATAAGAATTCAGAGAAGATTCAAATTATATACATAGATAATCTAATCATAAATCCACAATTCATCGGATCTCGACAAGCACACCGCAAAATAATATTACATCGGGTAGAACTCCAAGAACATCAAGGAGAATGTTGTATTGAAGATCATAGAGATAGAAGAAGCCATCTAGCTACTAGCTATGGACCCGTAGGTCTGTGGTAAACTACTCACGCTTCATCGGAAGGGCAATAGGGTTGATGTAGATGCCCTCCGTGATCGAACCCGCCCTCCGGCAGATCGCCGGAAAAGGCCCCAAGATGGGATCTCACGAGAACAAAGGCTTGCGGTGGGGGAAAAGTATTTTCGTGGATGCTTCTGTTGGTTTGGGAATATTTCTAAATTTATAGGTCGAAGATTAGGGTTGAAGGACCTCCAGGGGGGCACAAGCCAGCCCGCCCCCCTAGGGCGCGCCCCTATGGCTTGCCGTCTCCTCATAGGTCTTCTGACCTCCTCTCCAAGTCTCATAGGTGTCTTCTGGTCCAAGAAAAATCATCGTGAAAGTTTTATTCCGTTTGGACTCCATTTGATATTCCTTTTCTGTAAAACTCAAAAACAAGGAAAAAAACAGAAACTGGCACTAGGCTCTAGGTTAATAGGTTAGTCCCAAAAATAATATTAAAAAGCATATTAATGCATATAAAACATCCAAAACAAATAATATAATAGCATGGAGCAATCAAAAATTATAGATACGTTGGAGACGTATCAAGCATCCCCAAGCTTAATTCCTGCTCGTCCTCGAGTAGGTAAATGATAAAAACAGAATTTTTTATCTGGAATGCTACCTAACATATTTATCCATGTAATCTTCTTTATTGTGGCATGAATATTCAGATCCATAAGATTCAAAAAAAAGTTTAATATTGACATTAAAAAATAATACTTCAAGCATACTAATAAAGCAATCATGTCTTCTCAAAATAACATGGCCAAATAAAGTTATCCCTACAAAATCATATAGTCTGGCGATGCTCCATCTTCATCACACAAAGTATTAAATCATGCACAACCCCGATGACAAGCCAAGCAATTGTTTCATACTTTTGATGTTCTCAAACTTTTTCAACTTTCACGCAATACATGAGCGTGAGCCATGGATATAACACTATAGGTGGAATAGAATATGGTGGTTGTGGAGAAGACAATGTGCTATGGAGATGCCCATCAACAGATATCAATGTGAGTGAGTAGGGATTGCCATGCAATGGATGCACTAGAGCTATAAGTGTATGAAAGCTCAAAAAGAAATTAAGTGGGTGTGCATCCAACTTGCTTGCTTATGAAGACCTAGGGCAATTTGACGAAGCCCATCATTGGAATATACAAGTCAAGTTCTATAATGAAAAATTCCCACTAGTATATGAAAGTGACAAAATAGGAGACTCTCTATCATGAAGACCATGGTGCTACTTTGAAGCACAAGTGTGGAAAAAGGATAATAGCATTGCCCGTTCTCTCTTTTCTCTCATTTTTTTATTTTGGGCTCTTTGGCCTCTCTTTTTTCCACTTTTTTAATTTTTTGTCCGGAGTCACATCACGACTTATGGGGGAATCATAGTCTCCATCATCCTTTCCTCACATGGTTCAATGCTCTAATAATGATGATCATCACACTTTTATTTACTTTACAACTCAAGAATTACAACTCGATACTAGAACAAATATATGACTCTATATGAATGCCTCCGGTAGTGTAGCAAGATGTGAAATGACTCAAGAGTGACATGTATGAAAAAATATGAATGTTGGCCTCGCCACGAATACGATGTCAACTACATGATCATGCAAAGCAATATGACAATGATGGTGCGTGTCATAATAAACGGAACGGTGTAAGTTGCATGGCAATATATCTCGGAATGGCTATGGAAATGCCATAATAGGTAGGTATGGTGGCTATTTTGAGGAAGGTATATGGTGGGTTTAATGCACCGGCGAGAATTGAGCGGTACTAGAGAGGCAAGCAAAGGTGGAAGGGTGAGAGTGCGTATAATCCATGGACTCAACATTAGTCATAAAGAACTCACATACTTATTGCAAAATTCTATTAGCTATCGAAACAAATTACTGCACGCATGCTCCTAGGGGCTAGATTGGTAGGAAAAGACCATCGCTCGTCCCCGACCGCCACTCATAAGGAAGACAATCAATAAATAAATCATGCTCTGACTTCATCACATAACGGTTCACCATACGTGCATGCTACGGGAATCACAAACTTTAACACAAGTATTTCTACCAATCCACAATTACTCACTAGAATGTCTCTAATATCATCATCTTTATATCTCAAAACAATATGCAAGGAATCAAACTTCTCATAGTATTCAACGCTCTTTACATGAAAGTTTTTATTATATCCCTCTCGGATGCCTATCATATTAGGACTAAATTCATAACCTAAGCAAATTAACATGCTATTTAGAGACTCTAAAAATAATATAAGTGAAGCATGAGAGTTCAACAATTTCTATAAAATAAAGCCACCGCCATGCTCTAAAAAGATATAAGTGAAGCACTAGAGCATATTGTCTAGCTCAAAAGATATAAGTGAAGCACATAGAGTATTCTAATAAATTCATGATTAATGCGTGTCCCTCTCAAAAGGTGTTTACAGCAAGGATGATTGTGGCAAACTAAAAAGCAAAGACTCATATCATACAAGACGCTCCAAGCAAAACACATATCATGTGGTGAATAAAAATATAGCCTTAAGTAAATATACCGATGGATTGAAGACGAAAGAGGGGATGCCTTCCGGGGCATCCCCAAGCTTTGGATCTTGGTTGTCCTTGAATATTACCTTGGGGTGCCTTGGGCATCCCCAAGCTTAGGCTCTTGCAACTCCTTATTCCATAGTCCATCAAATCTTTACCCAAAACTTGAAAACTTCACAACACAAAACTCAACAGAAAACTCATGAGATCCGTTAGTATAAGAAAATAAATCACCACCTTTTGGTACTGTTGTGAACTCATTCTTTATTTATATTGGTGTAATATCTAATGTATTCCAACTTATCCATGGTTCATACCCCCCGATACTACCCATAGATTCATCAAAATAAGCAAACAACACATAGAAAACAGAATCTGTAAAAAACAGAACAGTCTGTAGCAATCTAAAAATTTTGAATACTTCTTTAAATCCAAAAATTCTGAAAAATTAGGAAATACTGGACAATTTGTTTATAAATCTTTTTTAAAACAATTTAGATCAAAATCATGCTTCTGTGATTTTCTAAAATAGTTTTACCGGGCGTAAAAGTTTCTGTTTTTAGCAAGATCAAATCAACTATCACCGTAAGCCATCCCAAAGGTCTTACTTGGCTCAAACACTAATTAAAACACCAAAACACAATTACTACAGAGGTAATAATTTGTATTTATTGAAAAACGGAACCAAAAAACATAAAAATAAAATTGGGTTGCCTCCTAACAAGCGCTATTGTTTAACGCCCCTAGCTAGGCATAATGCAATAGATCGTGGTATTGTCATCTTTGGTATGCTTTTCCTCTATGGCAAACTTATAGCCCCTAGGATTTTCTTTAGTTTTATTAATAATCATACTCCTAGGAAAGAAATCATGAAATTCACTTGTAGCAATTGGTTCCTCAATAATATGAATAAAGTTAGGGTGAACACTTATCATCTTAAGATCTTCATCTCCTTTACTAGAAGATTCACCCTTATTCTTAGGAACATAAACAAACATGGCGGTTTTAGTAGGAGGAAAATTTGGAGTAGTAAGAATAGAGGAAAAAGCAGAACCCAAGTTGGTAATAATATCTTCTAGCTTTCAAATTCTAGTGGAATCTTGATCTATCTTTTCATTAACTATGGGTTCTTTCTCCCTTGGATTCTTTAAAGTGACTCCTACCTTAGATCCATATTGAGTAATATGATTATGAATCTTTTTATCCAAGTTTTCAATGAGCTCTATGGTAGCAATCTTATTTTCAATAATATCAAGCCGTTGCATTACATGTTCCAAAGTTAAAACCTTTTCATTAACCATAAGTGGTGGAGATCCCACTAGATTCAACATAGCATTGTAAGCATCCATCGTGTGACTACCCAAGAAATTGCCCCCCGTAATGGTATCTAGCATATATATATACCAAGTAGTAACACCCACATAAAAATTTCGAAGAAGAACGGTAGTGGATTGCTTACGAGTAGATCTATTTTGAGCATTGCAAATTCTATACCAAGCATCTTTTAGATTCTCCCCACCCATTTGTTTAAAATTAAGAACGTCATTTTCCGGGGTATCGACTACGATAGAGGAGCTAGCCATGATAGCAAACAAGCGATCTGGCACTCAAGCAAACAAAAAGCAAACGAAAAGACGAACGGAAGAATGGCGAATAAAAAGGCAAAATGTTTTCGTATTTCTCTGAAAATCGTTTTAGAAGTGGGGGAGAGGAAAACGAGAGGCAAATGTCGAATAATGTAAAGCAAGAGATGAGAGTTTATGATGGGCACTTGGTAGGCTTGATGTAGACCTCCCCGGCAACGGCGCCAGAAATTCTTCCTGCTACTTCTTGAGCTTGCATTGGTTTTTCCCTTGAAGAGGAAAGGGTGATGCAGCAAAGTAGAGATAAGTATTTCCCTCAGTTAGAGAACCAAGGTATCAATCCAGTAGGAGGTACAAGCAAGTCCTCAATCTATGCACCTGCACAAACAATGAAACACTTGCACCCAACGTGATAAAGGGGTTGTCAATCCCTTCATGGTCAATTGCAAAGGTGAGATCTGATAGAGAAGGATATAAAAGACTACTAAAACGTAAAACAAAATAAAAACAAATAAATTGCAGCAAGGTATTTTTGGGTTTTTTGGTTTATAGATCTGAAAATATATGATGGAAAATAGACCCGGGGGCCATAGGTTTCACTAGAGGCTTCTCTCTTGAAAGAATACATATGGTGGGTGAACAAATTACTGTCAAGCAATTGATAGAAAAGTGCAAAGTTATGACGATATCCAAGGCAATGATTATGAATATAGGCATCATGTCCGTGTCAAGTAGACCAAAACGATTCAGCATCTACTACTATTACTCCACACATCGACCGACTCCTACCTGCATCTAGAGTATTAAGTTCAAGAGAACAGAGTAATGCGTTTAAGTAAGATGACATGATGTAGAGGGATAAACTTAAGCAATATGATGAAAACCCCATCTTTTATCCTTGATGGCAACAATACAATATGTGCCTCGCTACCCCTACTATGTCACTGGGTGAGGACAACGCAAGATTGAACCCAAAACTAAACACCTCTCCCATTGCAAGAAATACCAATCTAGTTGGCCAAACCAAACCGATAATTTGAAGAGAAATACAAAGATATCAAATCATGCATATAAGAATTCAGAGAAGATTCAAATATTATTCATAGATAATCTGATCATAAATTAACAATTCTTCGGATCTCAACAAACACACCGCAAAAAAATATTACATCGGATAGAACTCCAAGAACATCGAGGAGAACTTTGTATTGAAGATCATAGAGAGAGAAGAAGCCATCTAGCTACTAGCTATGGACCCGTAGGTCTGTGGTAAACTACTCACGGTTCATCGAAAGGGCAATAGGGTTGATGTAGATGCCCTCCATGATCGAATCCCCCTCCGGCAGATCGCCGGAAAAGGCCCCAAGATGGGATCTCACGGGAACAAAGGCTTGCGGCAGCGGAAAAGTAATTTCATGGATGCTTCTGTTGTTTTGGGAATATTTCTGAATTTATAGGACCAAGATTAGGGTTGGAGGACCTCCAGGGGGCCACAAGCCAGGGGGCGCCCCCCTAGGGCGCGCCCCTACGGCTTGCCGTCTCCTCGAAGGTCTTCTGACCTCCTCTCCAAGTCTCGTAGGTGTCTTCTGGTCCAAGAAAAATCATCGTGATAGTTTTATTCCGTTTGCACTCCGTTTGATATTCCTTTTCTGTAAAACTCAAATACAAGGAAAAAACAGAAATTGGCACTCGGCTCTAGGTTAATAGGTTAGTCCCAAAAATAATATAAAAAAGCATATTAATGCATATAAAACATCCAAAACAGATAATATAATAGCATGGAACAATAAAAAATTATAGATACGTTGGAGACGTATCAACAATGCATCGATAGTTTTCCTGGGCACAAAAATAGCTTTCTTTTTGGGGGCCATTTCTGCTATTTGGTCCAACATAACAAGCAACAGCCTCACCATGTTGGTTTTTGAACAGCTTATAGTTGTCCAGAGAATTATCAAGAGAGTATTCAGGGATAGGAGAGTCATATCCTGAAAGCAAAGCTGGATCGAGCATTTTGCTCTTGGCAGGCACCCACACACTGCGAGGATATTGATCAGGTTGCCACTAGGTGCCATTTTCATTCAGTTTCCTTTCGAAACCGATACCTTCCTTCCTGAGATTTTTGTGAAGAATAGATTTCTTCAGAACATCACACAGTGTCTGATGCCCTTTGAGAGACTTGAACATTCCTATCTACATAAGTTCCTTCAACCTAGCATTCTCATCAGATAAAGAACCATTTTCCTCGACAGAGGGGTTAGCATTCACACAAGATTCAGCATTGCTACGTTCAAGGCATTTTAAGCAAGGTGGTGTAAACACTTCAGGTTTCTCTTTGAGTTGTTGGGTGAGAAGATAATTTTCTCTGATCAAGTCATTATAAGCCTCTCTCAGCGACTCGAGTTCCTGTTTCCTTTTCAAGTAATCATAAGTCAATCTCTCATGGTAGGCCGAGAGAAAATAATGATGATTTGATAGTTCTTCCATTCGTGACTGGAGAGCTGAATACTCTTCTATCAACGACTTGTTTTTCTCCATCTCCTCAACCAACAACCCTTTAGATTTCCTGAGGGTTTTCTCAAATTTCTCAAGAGAGTTTTGTTGTATATTAGCAATTGTGATCAGTTTAGCATGGTCATATTCATCCAAAGAATATTGATCGCTTGAGTGAACCTTGTGATGTTTGGAGGATACCTTTTCTTTCGAAGCTTTGGCCATGAAACAGTAGGTAGGAGATTTGTCATCGCTTGAATGTTTCTCGAAGAAGTTTGACGCAGGGGTGGAGGCACATGCTATGCCAGCCATGCCGGAACCAGAATCCTCGTCAGATTCATCAACTTCTTCAGAGTCAGATGACTCTTCTTCATCGGAGTCCATCTCCTTGCCGATGTACGGCTTGGCCTTGCGAGAGGTATTCTTGCGGTTGGAGGAGGACTTGGAGGGATTCCTTGATGAAGAACTTGACGAAGGCTTTGAGGAGGAGCTATCCTTCTTCTTGAAGAACTACTTCATTTTCTTCTCATTATCGGAATCATAGTTCTTGCTCTTGCTTTTGCTTTTGCCATGATAGTTGCCTGAATCATATCTTCCACTAGCACGAATTTTAGATTCCCAGAGAGGACAGTCCAAAATGAAATGCCCTGGCTTTTTGCAATTGAAGCAGGTGTAATCTCCCGTAGGTTTTGATGAAGATTCTGAACCGCCAGAGTTACTAGATCCCTTCTTCTGAAACTGGTTCTTCCTGTGAAGACGCTGGAATCTCTTCGTGATTAGAGCGAGATCTTTGTTGATCCTTTCTGGGTCATCTGAATCTTCTTCGGTATTTCCTTCTGAGGAAGAGTCAGCCACAGCCTTGTGAGCATGACTTTTGCGGTGACTTGAGCCATAAAGATCTCTCTTTTCTTCTTCTTGTTCTTTGTGAGTGTTTAACCTTTCCATGATATCAGCGGAGTCAAGATATTTGAAATCAATTCATTCTCTAATTATCAGAACAAGTGTGTCGAAAGAGCTGTCAAGGGATCTGAGCAGTTTCTTCACAACTTCATGATCAGTGATGTCTTTCGCACTGAGTCCTTGCAGCTCGTTTGCAATGTCACTCAGGCGATCAAAGGTTTGCTGACAGCTTTCATTTCCGATTTGCTTGAACCGATTGAACTTCGCCTGAAGGGTATCAATGGGAGCTCCTTTCTAAGTTGAAAGACCCTCATTAATCTTCTCAAAAATGTCCCACAATTCCTTTGAAGTTTCACACTGACAATAGCGAAGGAATTGAGCACGAGAGAGATGACCACCAGTTTCATCTTTTGGGCGTCCAATTGAACCAGTCTCTTCTCGTGATCAGTGCGAACTTGGGGCTCTTCTATCGTGACTCCATACTGCACCACGCTCCACATGTCATCATCAATAGATCGAAGGTAGATCTTCATCTTCTCTTTCCAAAAGGGAAAGTCCGTCCCATCGAAGATGGGAATCTTGAGATGCGACTTGTAGCTCACTTAAGACATACTTAAACTCCAAGGTGGTTAGACCAAAATGAGCAGAGTCAAGGAGTACCTCGCCCTGATACCAATTTTAGGAATGAAGTATGTCTACCATAGGGGGGTGAATGGGAGTTTTAAAATTTCTTTCGGAAATATCAAAACTCTCGGAACCCAGAAGCGGAGCGAACAAAAACAGGGTACAGTGAGCGAATACAAACTACCGAATGGAAACTAAAGCATGCATCGAGGCAAATCACATGATTGAAATAGTATGAAGGTAAGGAACAGGAACAGAGGTAACCAGTGATGCTTGATGTATGACCTGGCTGGAGCTTAGCGACTCATTGGTGACCCGCCCGGACCTGGCGACTCACGGATGACCCGCCCGAGCTTTGCGGTTCATTAGTGACCCGACGGGCGGGTCAGACAGACGACAAGACCTAACGGCCCATAAGGTGGCTCATGGGAAGGCCGACTCACATGATAGTGGGCCGGCTTGAGAAGGAAGGCATAAGGAATATTTCCCTTACAAGGGAAGCAAGACTAGGATCCTACTTGTAATAGAGTAGTCCTAATCCTACTAGGACTACACATGTAACCCGCCCCTCCAACTTATATAAGGAGGGGCAGGGCACCCCAAGAGGGATAAGTTAAGACAGACAAGTCAATAGCTCTCGAGATAGAGGTAGCGAAAGAGCATCCTTGTAATCGTGAGCATCATGATCAATATCAATGAAGCAGGATGTAGGATTTTACCTCCACCGTGAGGGGCCGAACCTGGGTAAAACCCCGCTTCTCTCGCTTCCGACCAACCCCTTCAAGCTGCTATCTAGTTGCATTGGCCTCACGACTAATCACACTAGGACATCTGCCGTGACAAAACCACGACAGTGACAAGATATTTGTTCGACCAGTTCATCCTTCTGGACAAGGACTACGTCTCGTTGGAGGGGTTGTGATTTAACATAGAAGATAAACTCTTTTCACCCTATTCTCCTCGACAATTGGTTTGTCAACCAATGTCGATCACTCATGGTAGATACTTGAGGCGATCTCCAAACCTTATAGACTTCTTCTTTGAGAACTACAATCACTCTTGGTCTCTGAAGAAATTGACACCTAACCATCTAGAGAGTTTGTAGCTCTCAAGAGTAATAGGTGGAGCGTACTGGACTTGGATTCAAGTGATGCTGAACCACTATCTAATTTTTCGGCTCTAGGGGTTTTCTCTCGGTGGATTTTAAACTCAAATCACTCGAAGAGGGGGTTGATCTATTATATGTCTCCATCATATCTACATTTCCAAATTGTTTTGCCCTTGTTTTGGACTCTAATTTGCATGATTTGAATGGAACTAACCCGGACCGACGCTGTTTTCAGTAGAATTGCCATGGTGTTATTTTTGTGAAGAAATCAAAGTTCCCGGATTGACCTAAAAATTTATGGAGCCACCGCCTCCTCCTGTTCTTCATCGGGAGGGCTGATCTGGAGTCCGTTCGGGGCTCCAGAGAGGGGGATTCGTCGCCATCATCATCATGAACCTTCCTCCATCACCAATTTCATAATGCTCACCACCGGGAGTGAGTAATTCCATCGTAGGCTTGCTGGACGGTTGATGGGTTGGATGAGATTTATCCCCTAATCGAGTTAGTTTTGTAAGGGTTTGATCCCTAGTATCCACTATGTTCTGAGATTGATGTTGCTATGACTTTGCTATGCTTAATGCTTGTCACTAGGGCCTGAGTGCCATGATTTCAGATCTGAACCTATTATGCTTTCATGAATATACGTGTGTTCTTGATCCTATCTTGCAAGTTGTAGACACCTATTACGTGTTATGATCCGCATACCCCAAGGTGACAATAATTGGGATTCTTTCTGGTGATTACAGTAGCTTGAGGAGTTCGTGTATTCACTAAGTGCTAATGCTTTGGTCCGGTTCTCTATTAAAAATAGGCCTTAATATTCCTTAGTTTCCATTAGGACCCCGCTTCCACGGGAGAGTAGGACAAAAGATGTCATGCAAGTTCTTTTCCATAAGCACATATGACTATATATGGAATATGTGCCTACATTATATTGATAAATTGGAGCTAGTTCTGTGTCGCCCTAGGTTATAACTGCTACATGATGAATATTATCCAACACAATTATCCATCACTGATCCAATGCATACGAGCTTTTTACATATTGATCTTTGCTCAGTTACTTTGCCGTTGTCACTGTTACAATCACTACAAAACTGCTACTGTTACTTTTGCCATCGTTACCGTTACTTCCATACTACTTTGCTACTAAAAACTATGCTGCAGATATTAAGTCTTTTAGGTGTGGTTGAATTGACAACTCAACTGCTAATACTCATGAATATTCTTTGGCTCCCCTTGTGTCGAATCAATAAATTTGGGTTGAATACTCTACCCTCGAAAACTGGTACGATCCCCTGTACTTGTGGGTTATCAAGACCTTTTTCTGGCGCCGTTGCCGGGGAGCATAGCTCTATTCTCCGAGTCACTTGGGATTTATATCTGTTGATTACTATGAAGAATCTGAAAGATACCAAAACCAAGATTTTTCGCTATAAGACGAGGGGAGGTAAGGAACTGTCATCTAGCTCTGCACTTGATTCACCTTTCGTTTTGAGTAAGCTTGCAACACCTACACCTGCTATTGATTCTGATATGTCGCAAGTAATTGATGATGCTACTTCTGCTATGAATGATGCTTATGATGTGTGGGGACCCCAACTCATAAGTCGTGATCACCGATGCATGTGTACAGTGATCCCAGAGATCAATGCTCACCGAGCACACAGAAGCTGAATAACAAGAGTCTTACATCCATACATACCGTCTTTCACAAATTATGACCATTATGGTCAAGTCTTACATAGAAAAAGCCTTAAGGGCTGAACATCAGATAAAACACAAGCAGCGGAAATCTTCATCGATAAGTAGAACCCATGCCATCTTCCTTAACCCTACAGGCATTCTGACTGGGAAAGCGTCCGAGTTCGCATGTTCATCACCGACGAACTCTTCCTCATATTCCCGCTCTTCCATGCCTGGCCAAGTAAATAGCCAGGGACAAGCCAATGAGTACGTTTGAATGTACTCGCAAGCAACCCATGAATGGTAACAGAATGACATATGCATGATAATATCACCATGTTGGCATGTTGGTGGTAAGTTAGTTTTCTCATGCAAGTATGATCAATACTTGTGGTGTTAATAATGCATCTATGATCATGAATCAAGGGTATACAGATATCAACATTGAGAAGGAGTTTCACACAACTCAATCTCCAACTTATCATGATTCTCATCGACATTTCCAATTTGTGTTATTTTTCAGAAACATATGGACATAGTCTAAGCAGCACCACCCAACTGCCCTTGACCATGGACACGGCTATTCGAATAGTTTGACACTCTGCAAAGGTTGCACACTTGACCCACAAGATCCGGGGAACTTTCATGTCAACCACGACCGGCGATACCACAAGTACCCGGGGTAAGCACCCGATCACTATCTTTCCCTAGGCGACACTAACATAGAGTCCACTCGTTGGTACACAGCCCTCGTGTATAATCATAAAGATCTTGGTACTCTGCCTTTTTCCATTTTCACAACTACACGAAGGGACCAATGGTGTGTCCGGTGCCCTGTAAAAACAGTCATGGCCTCCTATCCAAGCACGACTACGTCCCGAGAGTGAACACACATCACCCCGTCACTAGTAATGTGGGCACCATGCTAGTATCGGACTAGGTAGTCAATAACGCCCTTTCCCACATAAGGGTAGAGTGGTTGCGCATGTTTGGTTGGGACGGTCAACAAATCTTAAATCTGATCCATCTCTGTAAACAACACATATTCACATGCTTCGGTGCACCACTTCTTCATCAAGTGGTGACCTAGTTCAACATTACCCATGAGCATTAGGGGCACCCGATCGGGTTTTTGAAAGATTGTAACCAAGTGATGATCATGGCATAGATGCAACATCATGTGTCAACATCAAGTATTCATCGTATCTCTAATCAGAAGGTAGAGCTACAAACATGCAAGTATCAACAGGTGTGCATCAATGCAATGATTCACAACAAATTCGTCATCATCATCATGCATTCGGAAAATTATCGATGAACAAAAAGAGGGGTATCATGGTCAAAGGGCTGCTTGCCTTGGTTGGCTTGGTCTTCAAAGTCTTCAAGTCCTTCTCCTTCTTCTTCTCCAACTATGTCGTCAAACACGGGATCTATTCGTCGCAAAGTAACAACGAGAAAATAAGGCAATAGTAAAACAGAAAAATGAAAGTGTCCATAAAATGTGAACTTATTTTTGTTAAATATTAGGATGGAAACTAAGAATGAAAAAATTTCTTAGTTTTGTATTTGGGGTTATGGAATACTAGAAATGGATTTTAAGAGATGGGTTTGAATGCCAATATTTGAATTTAAATTTGAACAGAACAGAAAAGTTGGTTGGATATGTATGAAATTTACACCATTAAATAGGTGTGATTTTTAGAAGAATATAGGAGTTGGAATTATTGGATTGGGATAAATATTTTATTCTGTGGAATTTTCGGAAGTTACAGAAATAAAGAAAAAGAAAAGGGGCACTGTGCAATTGGGCCGTAACGGCCACAGTGCAGCAGGCCCAGAAGGAATATGGCCCAAATGAGCCGGTGTGCGCGCGCGCCATGTTTTCAAACCTGACGGGCGCGGCCCAGGCGTCAGAGAGAGAGAGAGGCGAGGGAGAGGTGAGGATGACAGGTGGAGCCCGCCTGTCATCTTCAACCTTGCGACTAGAGGGGTCGGTGAGCTCACCGGTGATGATGCAGGGCACGGCGAGGCTAACCGAGGGCACCGCTGAACTCAGCGTTGAGTCGCCGTTCGGGGAGCGGAGTTGGATGGAGGGGAGCCGCCGTTCGCCGGCGACGAGATCCCGTGGCGGAGGTGCTTCGGGAGGTGATCGCCGGGGTCGCCCCTTGCTGCAAACAGAGCGTAGGAGAGAGGGGAACGCGTTAGTGGCCTACTACGGTTCCAGATCGAGGCCAAATAGGGGCAGGCGAGGCCTGTACCGTGTGTGCTCCGGCGACCCGAGGCGGCGGCGCTCGCCTAGATCCCAAGCACAAAGAGGGAGAGAGGGGCTGGGGCTCTGCTGGTGGTTGATTGAAGGCGAGGGAGTGTGGATGGAGGCCAAAGGAGGACTCAGGGTGGCTTAAATAAGAGGGCACGAGGTGCACCATGAGCCCGTGCGATGGCGAGGTCCTAGCCGTCACGAAAGGCCACGGGAGGGCTCGGTTTCGAGTCAGGGGTGTTTGTGGGGATGGTCTACGACCAGGGGAAGGAAGAGAGAGAGCGGGGGAGTGCCAAGGCGTCGCACATGTGAGCTCACTCATTGGAGCTCTCGGGCGGCCACGGCGTTCGTGCGAGGGAGACCAGTGGAGGCAGAGAGAGGAGGGGCCCGACCACTTAGCATGTCGCGGACATCGAGGCGCGTCGTCGGGCGTGTGGGGGAGAGCCGAGGTGGCCGGGGACGTCGGGCAGGGGGCGCTACAGTGCGAGAGCGCACTGTAGCGAGCTCCAGAGCATGCCTTTGGCTGCCTTGGCATTGTTTAAGGGGCAGGGGCGTGCCCACTCGTTTCTAGGTGTTCTAGGGAGGAGTAAACAAGGTGGGGGTGCATTGGATTCTCATGGATGCCTCTGGAGTGAGGAGGGGGTTGAGAGGGAGGAGAAACAATGCTGACCAGGGGTCAAAATTAGGGTTTTCACCCCTCAATCATTGAGCTGTGGAGGAGTGGGAGGTACTGGAGATAGGTGAGTGTTAGGAGAAGCCCTGGTATAAACTTGAGCTCATGGAGAATAGTGGAAGAGGTCAAAATGATGATTTTGGAAAAATGGCAGAAGGTGTTTGATGCAAGTTTGAGCTACTTGCACTTACCTCCTCCTTGTGACACTTGATGGGGGTGATGCCCATGATCATTTGGCAATGTGGTAGAAATTTGAGCTCATTAGGATAAAGTTGCCAATGCAACTTTTGTAAACACTAGAAATCAACAGATATGGATTTGCTTCGATCTAGCTAAGCTAATCCGTTCTCCTTGATGCACCACTTGGTGAAGTGTCATCATTTGGGTATTTGAGCATGTCCACAAAGTTTGGGATCAAATGGAGAAAGTTGGCTATGTAGAGTGGTTCAAACTTGGATGTGGAGAGAGAGGGTTTTGGAGCACTTTTGTGAACCAAAATGATTTTGATTCAGATGAAACTTTGCAAGATTATCACATTATGCATATGTGACTTGCTAGAATTTTCCTAGATTTATTTGAAAATATTTCTTGTAGAAGTATTTCAAATACTTGTAATGAACAGAAATGGTTTTGGAGGGGTTTTCCCTATATTTTGATCATGACCATGTGTTGAAACTCATATATATGGAAAATATATGTCCACTGAGTTTCCCTAAATTTTCTCAAATATTTTTGAAGCTTAAAAATAATTTTAACCTATTAAAGACCATTTCTGGCCTTAAGAAAAAGCCTTTAAATAAAATAGCAAAATAACTTTTAAAATAATAATTTTGTGGTCTATGGGGGTCCAATATCTAATAGGAGTCAAATACATCTTTTGAAAGATTTTTACTGCCCTTAATTAAGTACTTGCAGTGCAATCCTCAATTCAGGGGTTTTTGGAAAAACCTAATTTAGAAAATTCTTTTGGCTAATTATTTTTGCAAGAAAATTCTATTCTGTCCTATACACATGGCATGGTCAGTGGGAAAAGTCTTGGGTCAAGGAGATGAAGTATAGGTGGTGGTGCTATAATATGACTTGCATGAGCACTTGAAACCATAGACAAAAATCCAAATCAAATAGAAAAACAAATAATGCAAAAGTTTTTGTTGGACCAAATTTTCATGCTTTATTAATGCAAGTGACATGTTACAAAACACTTGGTGTGACAGACCTACCCCCCTTACAAGAATCTCGTCCCTGAGATTCCTAAACTAGGCTTTAAAAGAGATAAGGAAACTCGGATCTAAGGTAGTCTTCACGCTCCCATGTTGCTTATGCTTCCGTGTGGTTGCTCCACTGGACCTTGAAGTACTTGATGGTGCAGCTTCGAGTGCAATGTTCAGCTTTATCCAAGATCCGAATTGGTCTCTCACGGTAGGTCAGATCGGGCTGAAGGTCGATGGCTTGGTGGTTAATGCCCTTGTAGAGATCAGGCTTGTCGGGTACTTGGAGACACTTCCGAAGTTGTGACACGTGGAACACGTTGTACAATCGGATAGCTCAGGTGGTAGCTGTAGCTAGTAAGCAACTTCTCCTCGTCTGTCAGTGATCTTGAAGGGGCCAATAAATCTTGGTACGAGCTTTCCTTTGACGTTGAAGCGCTTGGTTCCCTTGAGAGGAGTGACCCATAGGTACACATAGTCTCCTACGTGGAAACTCACTTCTTGGTGGCGAGTGTCGGCATAGCACTTTTGTCGTGACTTGGCTGCCCTCAGACGCTCTCTGATTAGCTAGACTGGCTCTTCGGCTTCGCGAAGGACATTCGGTCCAAAGACTAGCCCTTCTCCAGTCTCTAACCAATTGAGGTGTGTGAGACACTTGCGTCTATACAACACCTCAAGTGGTGCCATTTTGAGACTTGACTAATAACTATTGTTATAGGAGAATTCGGCAAAAGGAAGGCAATCTTCCCACTTAGCTCCATATGCTAAGACATAGGCTCAGAGCATGTCTTCGAGTATCTGATTCACTCGTTCTGTCTGACCTCTGGTCTGCGGGTAGAAAGCGGTGCTGAAAGACAACTTGGTTCCCATGGCCTCTTGGAACTTCTTCCAGAACCTTGAGGTAAACTAGGTTCCTCGACCTGACACAATCTCCTTAGGAACACCATGAAGGCTTACGATTTTGTTGATGTAATGGGTTGCCAGCTGGTTGCCATCATAGGTAGTCTTGACAGGAATGAAATGGGCTACTTTGGTCAAATGGTTGACTAGGACCCAAATGGAGTCATGACCCTTGTTTGACCTAGGTAATCCAGTGATGAAATCCATTCCGACTTTATCCCATTTCCACTCGGGAACCTTGAGTGGTTGGAGCAATCCAGCATGTCGCTGATATTCAGCCTTGACCCTTTGGCATACATCACACTTCGCAACATAGGTGGCAATCTCTCTTTTCATCCCGTGCCACCAGAATTTTTCCTTCAGGTCTTGATACATCTTGGTTCCTCCAGGATGGATGGAATACGGGGTGTGATGAGCTTCTTGCAAGATCAAGTTCTTGAGCTCAATCTTGTTGGGTACGCAAATGCGATTCCCAAACCACACAACTCCTTGTTATCCTCTGAGAATCTTGGAGCTTTGCCTGCCTTGATCTTCCTCTTGATGCCTTCAATACTCTCGTGTCCCTTCTGAGCCTCCTTAACATCATCCATCAAGGTAGGCTTGACTTCGAGGTTGGCCAAGAATCCTAGTGTAACCAGTTCCAAACCGAAGCTTTCAAGTTCTTCATACAAGGCAGGTAGCCTTTCCTTGATCACAACATTCAAGGAATAAACCTTTCTGCTTAAGGCATCTGCTACCACGTTAGCCTTTCCAGGGTGGTATTGAACACTGAGGTCGTAATCCTTGATCAATTCTAGCCATCTTCTCTGCCTCATGTTCAATTCCTATTGAGTGAAAATATAGTTCAGACTTTTGTGATCCGTGTATATCTCACACTGTTTCCCTAGGAGGTAATGTCGCCATGTCTTCAGGGCATGAACCACTGCTGCTAACTCAAGATCATGAGTAGCATAGTTCTCCTCACGACGCTGGAGTTGCCTTGAAAGGTAAGCTACAACTCTGCCTTCTTGCATTAGAACGCTTCCCAGTCCGGTTCGTGAGGCATCACAATATATCACAAATTCCTTGTGAAAATCGGGGGTGGCCAAAACTGGGGCTGTTGTCAATCTCTTCTTGAGCTCTTGGAAGCTCTCTTCACACTTCGGTGTCCTTTCAAACTTCTTGTCCTTCTTCAGGAGGTGGGTCATAGGTCGGGCAATGCTTGAGAATCCTTCAACGAACTTGCGGTAATATCCCGCGAGTCCGAGGAAGCTTCTAACTTCCTTCACATTGCTTGGGGATTGCCATTCAGTCACGGCCTCAATCTTGGTGGGATCCACCGACAATCCTTCGACAGTCAACAAATGACCCTAGAATCCAACTTTATGTAGCCAGATTTTGCATTTGCTAAACTTGGCATAAAGCTGGTGCTCTCGAAGCTTATCTAGGACCATTCTTAGGTGTTGCTCATGCTCTTATTCAGACTTGGAAAAGATGAGTATGTCCTCAATGAAGACGACAACAAATTTGTCCAAGTACTCCATGAAAACTTTGTTCATGAGGTACATGAAGTAGGCAGGGGCATTGGTTAACCCAAATGACATGACCGTGTACTCATACAAGCCATACCGGGTTACGAATGTTGTCTTCGGAATGTCTTGGGGTCTCATCTTCAGCTGATAGTATCCAGACCTGAGATCGATCTTGGAAAACACCTTGGCACCATTCAGCTGATCAAACAAGTCTTCAATCTTGGGAAGTGGATACTTGTTCTTGATTGTGACTTCATTAAGGGAACAATAGTCAACACATAATCGGATGGGACCGTCCCTCTTCTCCACAAATAGAACAGGAGATCCCCAAGGTGAGGCACTAGGGCGGATGAATCCTTTCCTCAACTGCTCGGCCAGTTGCTTCTTCAATTCTGCTAACTCCTTCGATCCCATTCTATAAGGCTTCTTATAGATGGGTCCTACTCTGGGCATGAGCTCAATAATGAACTCAATGTCATGATCAGGAGGCATTCCCGGTAACTCATCAGGAAAGACATCGGGGTATTCACATACAACTGGCACTTGCTCCAATCCAACTTCTGTTAGACAGTTGACTTGGGTGACTTGGGCAGAGGAGGGGTTGGAGGCAAACTTAACTTCGACTCCTTGGTTATTGGTTAGGGTGACTGTACGGTTGGCACAATCTAACAAGCCTTGGTGCTTGATGAGCCAATCCATTCCTAAGATCACATCCAAGCCTTGTGATCTCAAGATGATAAGGTCTGCTAGGAATTCTACCCCGTTGATGATAATCCCGACTCCTTTACACCCTATCTTGGTTCTCATCTCCGATCCGGGGGTTTGTACCACCATGGGGCTACTCAGGGGTGTAGGGGTCATGCCACTTTCTAATGCAAACTATTGGGTGACAAATGAATGCGAAGCTCCAGAATCAAACAAGACAGTTGCAGGTGCTGAGTTGACGAGGAATGTACCCAGCACGACGTCCGGGTCTTCCTGGGCTTCTTCTGCGGTGACGTGATTCACACGCCTCTTGCCATTGATGGGTGGGTTACAGGGAGCTTGGTTCCTTGGTGGCATTCCGTGGCCTTGTCCTGGGTTCTGCGCATTAGGCCGCGGAGCATCGGGCTTCTTGTTGGGGCACTGCCTTGAGATGTGTCCTGGCTGGCCACAACCAAAGCAAGTGACTTGGTTGGAGTTGTTGCTCTTGCCGCCACTGTTATTGGGGTTGTTGTAAGATGGCCTGGGGTTGGTGTACTGCTGAGACTGATAGTTGAAGCGGGGTGCAGGAGCTCTTGGCTGCTGATAGGTTGGCCTGACTAGGGCTGGCTGCCATGGGCGAGGCTTCTGGTTGCTGGAGCTACCTTTGCTGATCAGCTTGCGCTTACGGGTATCATCCAAAGCACATCGCTTGTCCTCAAGCATGAGTGCCTTGTTCACCAGATCAGGAAAGGTTGGGCAGTATCACACAACAAGCGAGTATTGCAGAGTGTGATTAAGGCCTTCCATGAAGCGCTCTCTTTTGGCAGCATCAGTGCTGATATCCTCAGGAGCATACCTTGACAGAACACTTAACTTCTGCATGTACTCCTTGACAGTGCTACTACCTTGCTTCAGGGCTCGGAATTCACGCTTCTTGATAGCCATGATTCTGGAAGGAATATGGGCCTTGCGGAATTCTGCCTTGAAGTCATTCCAAGTGATGGCTTGCCCAGCATGCATGACCTTGAATCCATCCCACCAAGCTCTGGCAGTTCCCCCGAGACAGTGGGCAGCATATGCCACCCTCTCACGGTCTTCAGTGTAGCCGACTAGTTGCAACAGATACTCAATGGTGCGGACCCAGTCGTCTACATCTAGGGGTTTAGCAGTCTCGATGAAGGTGGGTGGTGCATGCTTCTTGAATTCTGCCAACGTGGAACGTCCATTGCCGTTCCCCGTTGGCTGGCGGTTGTTGGTGACAGCTTGAGCAATCATCTAGAGGGTTGCAGTGTTGGCTTGGCGTTCCTCTCGGAAGGCTTGGAGAAGCTGAGCCATGTCCATGTTCGGAGGTGGTGGCGGTGGTGGATCTTGTCCTTGGGTTTGGTCCTAGTTGGCTCCTGCTTGGGTGGATCCTCCGGCTTCTTGCTGCTGGGTAGAGGTACCAATACGGGTTACAACAGGCATCCTATTGGAGCGGTCAAGGTCTCATGATTGGGAAAGATGAGAGAAAGCAAAATAGACGGGGTGCCTAGTAAGGGGGTCGGTATGACACAAGTTGTTTTTATGCAAGGGCCAAAAGGGCCATACACATTCATTAAAAATCCAAATAGGTGATGTAGTCGTTTACATGTCCCCGAAGGAAGAGCACGACGTCCGTCAAACACATCAAAAGCAAACACAACACTACATGGTTTCATTTGAACCATTACATGGACTCGACTTCGCATAGGGGATACATGACCTATCCTACCTTAGGGACTGGCATATCCTAGTTGTGAATGATGCCTAAGTGGTGGAATGCTCGGTCGCGTACTCTGGCTCTTCTGGGTCTTCCTCCTTGTCGTCATCAGTCTGACTTTCTTCATTACTCGAAGGGGTAGGGGAGTGGATGAGCTCAACATGGTGTTGCTTTACCGGTGGGGTGATGAAGAGCTTGCGGTAGTCCCTTGCCGTCATTCGGCGTCGCTGGGGTGGTTCTCCATCCTCGGCAGCTACATCTTCTGGGGGCCTTCCCCCTCGATATGCGACTGCGGGCTGTCCAGGGGGAGCACCTTCTTTCTTGATCCTATCCGTCTTCCCTTGCGCTTGGCGAAGAAGTGCCTTGGCCTCGTGGAGATCCTTTCGGAGCTCCATCGACTCCGAGGCCAAGTGTTGTGCCAAGCTGTCGGCACAAAGGCTGGAGTAGGTCTGGAATTGGAGTGGAAGTCCTTCCTCCAGTGGTGGAGCTGGTGCGCTGCTCTCATCCTCACCCTCCTTTCGATAAGGCAAGAAGCGGGTTGCTGGCTCATTTTCCATCTCCGCAAGAAGGTCTCGGAGGCGAGTTAGTTGCTTAAGTGCGGCTATCTCGACGGCGAGGGTTAGTGTTGCCATCTGGGGTCCCTCGAAGAACCAACTCGTGGGAGGGTCATTAGCCTTCACGATTACTTCCACATGGTATTCTGTCTCGGTGTCATTGATCCAATGCTCATAGTAGGTGAAAGTGGGGGCTCGGTGAAACTGGCTCTTTTGGAGGCTATCCTCGAGAAGCATGGGGAATCCGGTGGTCAGGAAGTCTTCGGGAACGGCAGCCATCTACAAAGGTTGAATGGGAGAGGTTAATAAGGGAAATATATCTTAGGTTTGGTAAGTTCAGAAAAGAAGAGGAGTATAGAGGGTTTGTAAAGCGGTTCTCATCCTAACTAACGCCCATGTTAACTAAGGCTTCCTACAGTCAGGATGGCTCTGATACCAGCTCTATGGTGACCCTGACTCATAAGTCGTGATCACCGATGCATGTGTACAGTGATCCTAGAGATCAATGCTCACTGAACACACAGAAGCTGAATAACAAGAGTCTTATATCCATACATACCGTCTTACACAAATTATGACCATTATGGTCAAGTCTTACATAGATAAAGCCTTAAGGGCTGAACATCAGATAAAACACAAGCAGTGGAAATCTTCGTCGATAAGTAGAACCCATGCCATCTGCCTTAACCCTACATGCATTTTGAATGGGAAAGCGTCCTAGTTCGCATGTTCGTCATCGAAGAACTCTTCCTCATATTCTTGCTCTTCCATGCCTGGCCAAGTAAATAGCCAGGGACAAGCCAGTGAGTACGTTTGAATGTACTTGCAAGCAACCCATGAATGGTAACAGAATGACATATGCATGATAATATCACCATGTTGGCATGTTGGTGGTAAGTTAGTTTTCTCATGCAAGTATGATCAATACTTGTGCTATTAATAATGCATCTATGATCATGAATCAAGGGTATACAGATATCAACATTGAGAAGGAGTTTCACACAACTCAATCTCCAACTTATCGTGACTCTCATCGACATTTCCAATTTGTGTTGTTTTTCAGAAACATATGGACATAGTCTAAGCAGCAGCACCCAACTGTCCTTGACCATGGACATGGCTATTAGAATAGTTTGACACTCTGCAGAGGTTGCACACTTTACCCACAAGATCTGGGGAACTTTCGTGTCAACCACGACCCGCGGTACCTCAAGTACCTGGGGTAAGCACCTGATCACTATCTTTCCCTAGGCGACACTAACATAGAGTCCACTCGTTGGTACACAGCCCTCGTGTATACTCATAAAGATCTTGGTACCCTGCCTTTTTCCATTTTCACAACTACACGAAGGGACCAACGGTGTGTCCGGTGCCCTGTAAAAACAGTCATGGCCTCCTATCCAAGCACGATCCCGTCCCGAGAGTGAACACATGTCACCCCATCACTAGTAATGTGGGCACCATGCTAGTATCGGACTAGGTAGTCAATAACGCCCTTTCCCACATAAGGGTAGAGTGGTTGTGCATGTTTGGTTGGGACGGTCAACAAATCTTAAATCTATTCCGTCTTTGTAAACAACACATATTCACATGCTTCGGTGCACCACTCCTTCATCAAGTGGTGACCTAGTTCAACATTACCAAAGGGCATTAGGGGCACCCGATGGGGTTTTCGAAAGATTGTAACCAAGTGATGATCATGGCATAGATGCAACATCATGTGTAAACGTCAAGTATTCATCGTATCTCTAATCACAAGGTAGAGCTACGAACATGCAAGTATCAACAGGTATGCATCAATGCAATGATTCACAACAAATTCATCATCATCATCATGCGTTTGGAAAATTATCGATGAACAAAAAGAGGGGTATCAGGGTCAAAGGGCTGCTTGCCTTGGTTGGCTTGGTCTTCAAAGTCTTCAAGTCCTTCTCCTTCTTCTTCTCCACCTATGTCGTCAAACACGGGATCTATTCGGCACAAAGTAACAACGAGAAAATAAGGGAATAGTAAAACAGAAAAATGAAAGTGCCCATAAAATGTCAACTTATTTTTGTTAAATATTAGGATGAAAACTAAGAATGAACAAATTCTTAGTTTTGGATTTGGGGTTATGGAATACTAGAAATGGATTTTAAGAGATGGGTTTGAATGCTCAAATTTGAATTTAAATTTGAACAGAACAGAAAGATGGTTGGATATGTATGAAAGTTACACCATTAAATAGGTGGGATTTTTAGAAGATTATAGGAGTTGGAATTATTGGATTTGGATAAATATTTTATTCTGTGGAATTTTCGGAAGTTATAGAAATAAAGAAAAAGAAAAGGGGCGCTGTGCAACTGGGCCGTAACGGCCACAGTGCAGCAGCCCCAGAAGGAATAGGGCCCAAACAAGCCGGTGCGCGCGCGCGCCAGGTTTTCAAACTTGACGGGCGGATCCCGAGCGTCAAAGAGAGAGAGGCGAGCGAGAGGTGAGGATGACAGGTGGGGCCCGCTTGTCATCTTCAACCTCACGACCAGAGGGGTCGCCGAGCTCACCGGCAACGATGCAGGGCACGACGAGGCTAACCGAGGGCACCACTGAACTCAGCATTGCGTCGCCATTCGGGGGGTGCCGGAGTTGGACGGAAGGGAGCCGTGGTTCGCCGGTGACGAGATCCCGCGGCGGAGGTGCTTCGGGAGGTGATCGCCGGGGTCGCCCCTTGCTGCAAACAGAGCGTAGGAGAGAGGGGAACGTGTCAGTGGCCTACTGCGGTTCTAGATCGAGGCCAAACAGGGGCAGGGGAGGCCTGTACTGTGTGTGCTCCGGTGACCCGAGGCGGCGGCGCTCGCCTCGATCCCGAGCACAAAGAGGGAGAGAGGAGCTGGGGCTCTGCTGGTGGTTGATTGAAGGCAAGGGAGTGAGGATGGAGGACAAAGGAGGGCTCGGGGTGGCTTAAATAAGAGGGGGTGAGGTGCACCGTGAGCCCGTGCGCCGGTGAGGTCCTAGCCGTCATGGAAGGCCACGGGAGGGCTCGGTTTCCAGTCAGGGGTGTTTGCGGGGGTGGTCTATGACCAGGGGAAGGAAGAAAGAGCAGGGGAGTGCCAGGGCGTCGCGCGTGTGAGCTCGCTCATTAGAGCTCTCGGGTGGCCACGACGCACGTGCGAGGGAGGCCAGTGGAGGCAGAGAGAGGAGGGTCCGACCGCTTAGCGTGTCGCGGACGTCGAGGTGCGTCACCGGGCGTGCGGGGGAGAGCCGAGGTGGCTGGGGAGATCGGGCAGGAGGGCGCTACAGTGCGAGAGCGCACTGTAGCATGCTCCAGAGCATGCCTTTGGCTTCCTTGGCATTGTTTAAGGGGCAGGGGTGTGCCCACTGGTGTCTAGGGGTTCTAGGGAGGAGTAAACAAGGTGGGGTGCATTGGATGCTCATGGATGCCTCTGGAGTGAGGAGGGGGTTGAGTGGGAGGAGAAACTGTGCTGACCAGGGGTCAAAATTAGGGTTTTCACCCCTCAATCATTGAGCTGTGGAGGAGTGGGAGGTACTGGAGATAGGTGAGGGTTAGGAGAAGCCCTGGTAAAAACTTGAGCTCATGGAGAATAGTGGAAGAGGTCAAAATGATGATTTTGGAAAAATGGCAGAAGGTGTTTGATGCAAGTTTGAGCTACTTGCACTTACCTCCTCCTTGTGCCACTTGATGGGGTTGATGCCCATGATCATTTGGCAATGTGGTAGAAATTTGAGCTCATTAGGTTAAAGTTGCAAATGCAACTTTTGTAAACCCTAGAAATCAACAGATATGGATTTGCTTAGATCTAGGAAAGCTAATCCCTTCTCATTGATGCACCACTTGGTGTACTGTCATCATTTGGGTATTTGAGCATGTCCACAAAGTTTGGGATCAAATGGAGAAATTTGGCTATGTAGAGTGGTTCAAACTTGGATTTGGACAAAGAGGGTTTTGGGGCACTTTTGTGAACCAAAATGATTTTGATTGAGAAGAAACTTTGCAAGATCATCACATTATGCATATATAACTTGCTAGAATTTTCATAGATTTATTTGAAAATATTTCTTATAGAAGTATTTCAAATACTTGAAATGAATAGAAATGGATTTGGAGGGGTTTTCGCTATATTTTGATCATGACCATGTGTTGAAACTCATATATATGGAAAATATATGTCCTCTGAGTTTCTCTAAATTTTCTCCAATATTTTTGAAGCTTAAAAATAATTTTAACCTATTAAAGACCATTTTTGGCCATAAGAAAAATCCTTTAAATAAAATAGCAAAATAACTTTTAAAATAATAAGTTTGTGGTTTATGGGGGTCCTATATCTAATAGGAGTCAAATACATCTTTTGGAAGATTTTTACTGCCCTTATTTAAGTACTTGCAGTGCAATCCTCAATTCAGGGGTTTTTGGAAAAACCTAATTTAGAAAATTCTTTTGGCCAATTATTGTTTTAAGAAAATTCTATTCTGTCCTATACACATGGCATGGTCAGTGGGAAAAGTCTTGGGTCAAGGAGATGAAGTATAGGTTGTGGTGCTATAATACGACTTTCATGAGCACTTGAAACCATATGCAAAAATCCAAATCAAATAGAAAACCAAATAATGCAAAAGTTTTTGTTGGACCAAATTTTCATGCTTTATTAATGCAAGTGACATGTTACAGAACACTGGGTGTGACATGATGATGCTACTACTATGCTTGATAATACTGTGCCACTGGGTGAATTTCTTGATGAACACCTTGTTAGGGCTAAAGATATTGAAAATGTTGAAACTAGTGATATTTCTGAAACTGATGAAATTATTGAAACTAAAAACTTTGAAACACCTGTTAGACCTAGCACACCTAGATATGAATTGCCTGATATACCTGAAGGTTATGTTATGGATGGAGAGGTAGCTAGGGACTTTCTTGCTTGTAAGGATAGAGACGATCTTAAGAAATTGCTATGCAAGTGGAAAGAAAAATCTTTGAATGCTAGAATGCAATATGATCCTAAGTTTGCTACTTCACCTATCTTTGTTACTGATAAGGATTATGAATTCTCTGTCAATCCTGAGTTAATCACTTTGGTTGAATCTGATCCTTTCCATGGTTACGAATCTGAAACTGTTGTGGCACATCTTACTAAACTAAATGATATAGCCACACTATTTGCTCATGAGGAAAAAAATCGCTACTACTATCTTCTTAAGTTGTTTCCTTTCTCATTAAAGGGTGATGCTAAGTTATGGTTTAGTTCTCTTGCTCTTGATTGTGTGCGTAGTCCCCAGGATATGATATATTACTTCTCTGAAAAATATTTTCCTGTTCATAAGAAACAAGCTGCCTTATAGGAAATATTTAACTTTGTGCAAATTGAAGAAGAGAGTCTCCCACTTAATGCTTTGCCTGATCATCCTCTCAAGAAAAATGAAATACTTGATCTCTTTTATAATGGACTAACCGATGCTTCTAGGGACCACCTAGATAGTTGTTCTGGTTGTGTTTTCAGGGAACGAACTGTTGAACAAGCTGAAGTACTATTGAATAATATATTGAGTAATGATAATGATTGGACCCTTCCTGAACCACCACTTAAAACAACGCCGAAGAAGAGAGGTATTCTATTTCTTAGTCCTGAAGATATGCAAGAGGCAAAGAAATCTATGAAAGAAAAAGGTATTAAAGCTGAAGATGTTAAGAATTTACCACCTATTGAAGAAATACATGGTCTTGATAACCCGACATAGGTAGTGGAGGTAAATTCTCTCTATTGATTTGATGAAGGTGATATTCCTCATAATAAATCTGCTAGTCAATGCTTGGATGAATTTGATAACTTTATTGTTAAACAAGAAAACTTCAATGCATATGTTAGTAGAACATTGAAGCGAAATGCTTATATGCTTGAACACTTAAGTGACAATATGTGTAGAACTGTTAATGATCTCAAACTTGTTAGTAAACATGTGATAACCCACAAGTATAGGGGATCGCAACAGTTTTCAAGGGTAGAGTATTCAACCCAAATTTATTGATTCGACACAAGGGGAACCAAAGAATATTTGCAAGTATTAGCAGCTGAGTGCTCAATTCAACCACACCTGGAGATTAATTATCTGCAGCAAAGTGATCAGTAGCAAAGTAGTATGATAGTTTTGATAGTAGTACTAACAGCAGTAGTAACAGTAACAGTGATAGCAATGATTTTGTAGCAAATGTAACAGTAACGATAGCAGTAGTAACTTAGGAAAACAATATAAGAGAAATTCATAGGCATTGGATCGGTGAATTCGTTGGATGATATTCATCATATAACAGTCATAACCTAGGGCGATACAACATTAGCTCCAGTTCATAAATATAATGTAGGCATGTATTTCGTAAATAATCATACGTGCTTATGGAAAGAACTTGCATGACATCTTTTGTCCTACCCTCCCGTGGCAGCGGGGTCCATATGGAAACTAAGGGATATTAAGGCCTCCTTTTAATAGAGAACCGGAACAAAGCATTAACATATAGTGAATACATGAACTCCTCAAATTACGGTCATCACCGGAAAGTATCCCGACTTTTGTCACTCCGGGGTTTACGGATCATTACACATAATAGGTGACTATAACTTGCAAGATCGGATCTAGAACATAGATATAATGGTGATAACATAAATGGTTCAGATCTGAAATCATGGCACCCGGGCCCAAAGTGACAAGCATTAAGCATGGCAAAGTCATAGCAACATCAATCTTAGAACATAATGGATACTAGGGATCAAGCCCTAACAAAACTAACTCGATTACATGATGAATCTCATCCAACTCCTCACCGACCAGCGAGCCTACGAAGGAATTATTCACTCCCGGTGGGGAGCATCATGGAATTGGCAATGGAGAAGGGTTGGTGACAACGAAGATCGAAGATCCCCCTCTGCGGAGCCCCTACCAGACTCCAGATCTGGCCTCCCAGTGAAGAACAGGAGGTGGCGGCGGCTCCGTCTCGTGAAACTTGATAATTCTTTCTCCTCTATTTTTTCTCCGAAAATGTGAATTTATAGCGTTGGAGATAGGGTCAGCGGGGCCACCAGGTGGGGACAACCCACCTGGGCGCGCCAGGAGGGGGGCGCGCCCATGTGGGTTGTGCCCACCCAGGGGCCCCCCTCCGGTGGTTCTTGGCTCCAGTAATTCTCTTTTATTATACTTATAAAAATTCCTCGCAAAGTTTTGTTCCAATCCGAGAACTTTTAGTTCTACACAAAAAACTACACCATGGTAGTTCTGCTGAATACATCGTCATTCCGGGTTAGTTTCATTCAAATCATGCAAATTAGAGTCCAAAACAAGAGGAAAAGTGTTAGGAAAAGTAGATACGACAGAGACGTATCAACTCCCCCAAGCTTAAACCTTTGCTTGCCCTCAAGCAATTCAGTTGACAAACTGAAAGTGAAAAAGAAAAAAATTTACGAACTCTTTTGCTCTTGTTTACATAAATAAGCTTAATTAGCACCGAGGGTTTCAGCAAAGATCACGACTAACCATGTTGACAATGACTCTTAAAAATTATATTAACTCATACCAATGACATAATCAACTAGAGAGCAATAATAAGATATCTCAAATGACAACACTTTGTCATCACAACCATGATATAATATGACAATAATGGTATCTCGCTAGCCCTTTCTGAGACCGCAAAACATAAATGCAGAGCACCTACAAAGTTCAAGCAGCGACTAAACATTGTATTTCATGGTAGAAAAGATCCAGTCATGATGCACCCAACATTAGCTATACACAATGCATGAGGATGACAATAGTGCTCTCAGGTTTGACGCTTATTTGAGAAGGTGATGACACAACATAAAAGTAAATAGATAGTCCCTTCACAGAGGGAAGCAGTGATTTGCAGGGGTGCCAGAGCTCAGGTTTTTAAAACAGAGGTAAATGAAATTTTGAGAAATGCACCCTTCTTGTTTACTTCGCGACCATTAGTTATCGGTATCTTCCATGCTAAACACATTAGTGGCGGTTCCCAAGTGATAAAAAGTAAAGATTACTTCCCCTCCACCAACAAACACACTCGACAGCCAATCGAATCCACGGGTGCCGTCCATACCAACAACAGTCCTGGGGGAGTTTTGTTTTATTATTTGCAATTTTGAATTCAGGACTAGGAATCCCTATTCCCGCCCCTCTCATGCAAGGACGAGTGAATAAAAACTCATAATGAGAATAACCCGCTTAGCATGGAAGATACTGATTACCTCCTGTCGCTCTGTGAACAATCCAGGCACACAAAAACGGATGTTTAGTTGAAGTTTTTAGAGGTGGCACATGCAAATTTACTTAGAACGGCAGGGTAATATCACGCATAGGTAGGTATGGTGGACTCATCTGGAATAACTTGGGCTTTAGGATTTTGATGCACAAGTAGTATTCCTGCTTAGTACAGGCGAAGGCTAGCAAGTAGGTTGAGAAGCGGCCAGCTAGAGAGCGAAAACGGTCATGAACATGCATTATGCATAAGTAACATTGGATACTAGCATGAGTAGGATATGAACACCATGAACATAAATATCATAGAGGCTATGTTGGTTTTGATTCAACTACATGCATGAACATGTGCCAAGTCAAGCCACTTGAACATTCAGAGGAGCATACCATATCATCATACTACATCACAATCACTTTAACACAATGTTGACATCCAAGATAAATCATTATCCACTCCTAGCTACTTAAGCATGGCATGAGAAACTATAATCTCTAATTGTCATTGCCAACATGTTTGATCATAATAGGCTGAACCAAGGATACTAGGTTAAACATATTTACAGAAATAGAACAAGTTGAGTTCATACCCGTTTCTCCCTGCCACAGCCAGTTCACCAAATATCGTCATTATTGCCTTTCACTTGCACGACTGAACGATATGAAAATGATAATAGTGCAAGAGTGCCGTGGACTAAGCTAGAATCTGCATACATTTTATTCAAAGGAGAAGACAAGGTAATTTGGGCTCTTTGTTAGATCAACAATAATGCATATGAGAGCCACTCAACATTTTCATCGTAGCCTTCTCCTCAATATGACCCAATAAAAGGAAAAGAATTTCAGAGAAACACACTGAAATATTTTTGGTGTTTTTAGTGTTTCTTGAAGAAAGCAAATTAAAGAAAATAAAAAGAAAAATGAGAAAAACTATTTACACGGGAAAGCTCCCAACAAGCAAAAGAAGAACAAGCAAATCTTTTTGGGTTTTCTTTTAATACTACAACTAATTAAACTAGAAAGAAAAACCAAAAAGAAGCAAACAACAATTTCTTTTTGATTTTCTCAAAGTTTTTCAAACACACCAGAAGAAAGTGAGAAAATAAATTTAGCATGGATAATACAATGAAAAAGTGTGGACACCGACAACTGGAATGAAATGTGTAAACATGAATGTAATGTCGGTGGAAATACGTACTCCCCCAAGCTTAGGCTTTTGGCCTAACTTGGTAATCACCGTCTGTAGGCTGCATAATAGTCAGAGTGATAGCCCACGGAGGCTCTTGGTGCAGCTTCCTCAGCCTGCCGAGCAGCCACAACCTCCGCGTTGTGTGTGTGGGCCTCGCTCTCAAGGACAAAATACGATCCCTTGCTGTGAACATCAAAGAGAGCAGGCGCAGGCAAAAAGGTGTCCACAATGGACTTTTTATTAAACAGCAGGTTAGATGTATAATCATGGATTTCACCACTAAGGAACTTATGGTATTTCATGGCGTCAAAGTCTAAGTACTGTGTGGGTAGGATAGGATCATAAGGACAGGGTGAGACACCCAGCTCCCTTGCGAAACGTGTGGCATAAAACCCACCATAAAAATATCCACTACCGACGTTGTGTTGCAACTTGCGTGCAACAATCGCTCGAAGGTTATAGCATTTGACACGGGTGAGAGCGGTGCGTATGAGGCTCAAGTCAGGAGCACAAAGTGTACTACAATCTTGTTTGCCTACAATGCATTTTCCATTAAATAGTGCAAAGTATTGAATTGAGGGGAAAGGAATGCTCTTTATTCTACCTTGCGTCACTCCTCTAGTCTCACCATAGCAAAGGCTACTCAAGAATATCTCATACTCGGATCTTGGTGGTTCGTCCAGCGAACCCCAAAATGGAATTTTGCAGTAGTTAGAAAATGTCTCTAGGGGTAAAGTAAATGGATTGTCATACAGTTTAAATGACACTCTAGACTCACGAGGATGGAATTTAAATTCTTTGGTAAATGATTCAGTGAGGCTGAGATGTTGGTTGCACTTATCTTCGATGTAGGGACCTGATGTTTTCTTGAACTACGTCGGTATTTCCCCAAAGAGGAAGGGATGATGCAGCACAGCAACGGTAGGTATTTCCCTCAGTGATGAGACCAAGGTTATCGAACCAGTAGGAGAACCAAGCAACACTACGTAAACAACACTTGCACACAAAGAACAAATACTTGCAACCCGACATGTTAAAGGGGTTGTCAATCCCTTTTGGGCAACGGTGCCAGAAAAAAGGTCTCGATAACCCACAAGTATAGGGGATCGCAACAATTTTCGAGGGTAGAGTATTCAACCCAAATTTATTGATTCGACACAAGGGGAGACAAAGAATATTTCCAAGTATTAGCAGCTGAGTTGTCAATTCAACCACACCTGGAGATTAATTATCTGTAGCAAAGTGATCAGTAGCAAAGTAGTATGGTAGTTTTGATAGTAGTAGCAGCAGTAGTAGTAACGGTAACAGTAATAGCAATGATTTTGTAGCAAGTGCAAGAGTAACAATAGCAGTGGTAACTTAGCAAAAACAATATGAGAGAAATTTGTAGGCATTGGATCGGTGAATTCGATGGATGATACTCATCATATAACATTCATAACCTAGGGCGATACAGCACTAGCTCTAGTTCATAAATATAATGTAGGCATGTATTTCGTAAATAGTCATACGTGCTTATGGAAAGAACTTGCATGACATCTTTTGTCCTACCCTCTCGTGGCAGCGGGGTCCATATGGAAACTAAGGGATATTAAGGCCTCCTTTTAATAGAAAACCGGAACAAAGCATTAACACATAGTGAATACATGAACTCCTCAAATTACGGTCATCACCGAAAAGTATCCCGACTTCTGTCACTCCGGGGTTTACGGATCATTACACATAATAGGTGACTATAACTTGCAAGATCGGATCTAGAACATAGATATAATGGTGATAACATAAACGGTTCAGATCTGAAATCATGGCACCCAGGCCCAAAGTGACAAGCATTAAGCATGGCAAAGGCATAGCAACATCAATCTCAGAATATAATGGATACTAGGGATCAACCCTAACAAAACTAACTCGATTACATGATGAATCTCATCCAACTCCTCACCGACCAGCGAGCCTACGAAGGAATTACTCACTCCCAGTGGGGAGCATCATGGAATTGGCGATGGAGAAGGGTTGGTGATGACGAAGATCGAAGATCCCCCTATCCGGAGCCCCGAACGGACTCCAGATCTAGCCTCCTGATGAAGAACAGGAGGTGGCGGCAGCTCCGTCTTGTGAAACACGATAATTCTTTCTCCCTGATTTTTTCTTCAGAAATATGACTTTATTGCATCAGGGTTGGAGTCTGCGGTGCCACCAGGTGGGGATAACCCACCTGGGCGCGCCTGGAGGGGGGCGCGCCCTGGTGGGTTGTGCCCACCCAGGTGCCCCCCTCCTGTGGTTCTTGGCTCCAGAAATTCTCTTTTATTATATAAAAAATCCTCACGAAGTTTTGTTCCAATCCGAGAACTTTTATTTCTGCACAAAAACAACACCATGGTAGTTCTGCTGAAAACAGAGTCAGTCCGGGTTAGTTTCATTCAAATCATGCAAATTAGAGTCCAAAACAAGAGGAAAAGCATTAGGAAAAGTAGATACGACGGAGACGTATCAACTCCCCCAAGCTTAAACCTTTGCTTGTCCTCAAGCAATTTAGTTGATAAACTGAAAGTGAAAAAGAAAAACTTTTACGAACTCTTTTGCACTTGTTTACATAAATAAGCTTAAGTAGCACCTAGGTTTTCAGCAAAGGTTATAACTAACCATGTCGACAATAACTCTTAAAAATTATATTAACTCATATCAATGGCATAATCAACTAGCGAGCAATAATAAGATATCTCAAACAACAATAGTTTGTCAAAGCAACCATGATATAATATGATAATAGTGGTATCTTGCTAGCCCTTTCTGAGACCGCAAAACATAAATGCAGAGCACCTCCAAAGTTCAAGCAACGACTAAACATTGTAATTCATGGTAGAAAAGATCCAGTCATGATGCACCCAGCATTACCTATACACAATGCATGAGGATGACAGTAGTGCTCTCAGGTTCTGGCGCTTATTTGAGAAGGTGATGACACAACATAAAAGTAAATAGATAGTCCCTCCGCAGAGGGAAGCAGTGATCTGCAGAGGTGCCAGAGCTCAAGTTTTAAAATAGAGGTAAATCAAATTTTGAGAAATGCACCCTTCTTATTTACTTCGCGACCATTAGTTCTCGGTATCTTCCATGCTAAACACATTAGTGGCGGTTCCCAAGTGATAAAAGTAAAGGTTTACTCCCCCTCCAAAAACAATCACACTCCACGGCTTGTCCGAAACAACGGGTGCCGTCCATACCAACAACAGTCCTGGGGGAGTTTTGTTTAATTATTTGTAATTTGAAATCAGGACTGGGAATCCCTATTACCGCCCCTCTCGTGCAAGGACGAGTGAATAAACACTCATCATGAGAATAACCCGCTTAGCATGGAAGATACTGACTACCTCCTGTCGCTCTATGAACAATCCAGGCACACAAAAAGGATATTTATTTGAAGTTTTTAGAGGTGGCACATGCAAATTTACTTAGGACGGTAGGGTAATACCGCATATAGGTAGGTATGGTGGACTCATCTGGAATAACTTGGGTTTCAGGGTTTTGATGCACAAGCAGAATTCCCACTTAGTACAAGCGAAGGCTAGCAATTAGGTTGAGAAGCGGCCAGCTAGAGAGCGAAAACAGTCATGAACATGCATTATGCATAAGTAACATTGGATACTAGCATGAGTAGGATATGAACACCATGAACATAAATATCATAGAGGCTATGTTGGTTTTGATTCAACTACATGCATGAACATGTGCCAAGTCAAGCCACTCGAATATTCAGAGGAGAATACCATATCATCATACTGCATCACAATTATTTTAACATTATGTTGACATCCAAGATAAATCATTATCCACTCCTAGCTACTTAAGCATGGCATGAGAAACTATAATCTCTAAGGGTCATTGCAAACATGTTTGATCATAATGAGCTGAATCATGGATATTAGGTTAAACATATTTACAAAAATAGAACAAGTTGAGTTCATACCCATTTCTCTCTGCCACAGCTAGTTCGTCAAATATCGTCATTATTGCCTTTCACTTGCATGACCGAACGATATGAAAATAATAATAGTGCAAGAGTGCCGTGGACTAAGCTGGAATCTGCAAACATTTTATTCAGAAGAAGAAAACAAGGTAATATGGGCTCTCTGTTAGATCAACAACAATGCATATGAGAGCCACTCAACATTTTCATCGTGGTCTTCTCCTCGGTAAGACTCAAATAACAGAAAAGAAATTCATTGAAACACACTAAAATATTTTTGGAGTTTTTGGTTTTCTGAAAGAAAGCAAAATTAAGAAAGGAAAAACAAAAACGAGAAAAACTATTTACACTGGAGAGCTCCCAACAAGCAAAAGAAGAACAAGGAAATCTTTTTGGGTTTTCTTTTTAAATACTACTGCTAGTTTGTGGCGCCCCTGACTCAATCGTACACTAATCATATACGCAAACATGTACGATCAAGCACAGGGACTCACGGGAAGATATCACAACACAACTCTAACACAAATAAACGGGGATCCACAATATTACAGACCAGGGATCCGAAGATCCGAATACAAAGTCAGTCATACAAATATTATCTGAGTACAGACATAGTTAGACAAGTTTTGCCTTAAGAAGGCTAGCACAAACAACGACACTAGATCGAAAGGCATTGGCCTCCTACCGGGGAGCCTCCGATCCTACTCCTGGTCGGCTGGCTCGATCCAGTAGTAAGTGCCCTCTAGACCCTCCTGGTAGTAAGCTCCTGTGGTGGCGTCTGGCTCCTGGACTCCATCGTCTGATGTATCATCAAGGTGGGGTATGGGGAAAAGAGAAAGTAAAGCAACCGTGAGTACTCATCCGAAGTACTCAGCAAGCAAGGATCTATACTACATATGCAACATTATCAATGGAGAAAGGTTGTATATGTGGACTGGGCTGCAGAAATGCCAGAATAGAGAGAAGGCCTAGTCCTATCGAAGACTAGCATCTTCAAACTTCTTCTCGAGGCCATCATCTTGTAGCAGTAGAAGAGAGTAGAATATCATTTTATTTAGCAAACATGTTGAAGTACAGCTTAAAGATCCTTCCTCGACTCCCAAGCAAGTAAGCGATCCCGAAGCTTCAATTAAGTAACAAGTATCCAGTTCAAGTAGTAGATCGGAATACACAAACTGAGCGTCCTTTACCGTAGGACCGGCTATCGATAGATGATTCATCCCTGCAGGGGTGCACTATTGTTACCCAACACGCTCGATCAACTCTGGCCGGACACACTTGCTGGGTAATGCCCGTCCTCAGAAGATCAACACGAAGCAGCGCTCTACCTAGGCTCGGTAGAGAGGTCAGCACGCCGGACTAACCTATGTACCCAGAGGTCTTGGGCCATCGCCCTGGGCACCCTGCGCATTGCGAGAATGGCCGGGGTGCAGGTGCGACACTGAACTCGTCAGTGAAGTATCCAGCCCAATCCCGACAATCAGCCCGCACGGTGAATCATGACGTCTGACGAGCTTTCGGGAGAAACGTACATTGCAGAGGGTCCCATAACCATTATCCCGCGTGGTGGTAGTGCGTATAGGGCACGTCGACCCACTCAGATCGCACACCCAAATCCAATAGGCTCAATTAGTATCACGCGGTGACAATCAGAGTCTCTGATGCTCCACCACAATATCACACTCGAGTGCCCTTCCGGCACACCCGAAAATCATAGATCCCCAGCGGGTACCCACCAGGGTGGACCCGCCTGTAACAGTGGTCAAGTAATCGTGTGGTCATAACATCAAGGGAGAAACCCGAGGAATCACCCTCGGTGGATTCCACTCGATGAAATCATCAGGATGAACGTATGAGGCATCACCCTCGAGGTTCACACTGAGGGTTGCACGACAGAGTCGTATCGGAAGTGGAGAAGGAGGAATCACCCTCGATGACCACGACCGAATAGCTACACTATAGAGTATTCATCGGGAGTGCGTTACGAGGTATCACCCGCGGCACTCGATAGTTACTACGCAGAGTCTTACAACTAAGGGGGTGTGAAGTGAGGTGTCGGTCTCTGGTCGATGATCACGTTGATCGAGTCATCGATGATCAAGCAGGGGCAACAAGGATAAGGTGGTGGGGTCACTGATGGTTCACTACCAACCTATACTAAACAGTTCATCATACGCAGGTAAGGTAACAATGAACAGGTTACAACAGCATGCTATGCATCAGAATAGGAGCATACATTAACAGTAGAAAAATCTAATGCAAGCAGGAGAAATGGAATGGGCGATATCTGGATGCTCAAGGGGGGGGGGGGCTTTCCTGGTTGCTCTGGCAAGAGAGAGAGATCGTCAACGGGCTGCTCGTCGGTAGTGTAGTCGTACCCAGATGCAGCGTCGTCGGTCTCGGCATCTATCGAGAGAGAAGGAGGGGGAGAGAAACAATAAACTCACGGCAATAATGCATACAATATGTATGACATGCCTAAATGATATGCCGGGGTGTTCTACTGCCTAACTAAATGATTTAGTTAATTTAGGAATTTATTCGGATTTATTCAATTAAAGTTGGGCACTATTCATTTACCGAAATCGGTCTAAAAGTTCAATGTTCTTATAGCTAGAGGCATCTGACAGGAATACGGAGGGCGTATTCGGGTTTGTATCGGAATTCTGAGAAAGTTTCATATATAAATTATTTTCATCGGAGTTACGGTTTATTTAATATGATTTTCTAAAGTTTTAAACATTTTCTGAATTTAATTATCAATTTAAATTCAAATTATCCAGAATAGTGAATGATGACATCAGCATGAGGTCAGGGTGATGTCAGCAGGTCAACTCTGGCTGACCAGAGTCAAACCTGACAAGTGGGGCCCACATGTCATACACTGAGATATTAACAGAGGGGTTAAATTAACTGATTGGATTAATTAGAGGGTGGGCCCCAGCAGTCAGTGACTGATTAGTGTTTAAACTAATTAACTAACTAATTAACAGATTTTCTATTTATTTTAAATTTCTTTAAATGATCGGGCCCCACATGTCAGTGAGACAAGGCGGCCACGTCAGCGTTGACCCCGGTCAACGGGGTTAAAGGGGCCCGCGGGGCCCCACAGTCAGTGGCACGGGGGTGGGACCCACCGGGGCCAAGTCGGACCGGCCGCCGGAGAGCGCTCCGGCGAGCCCGAGCGCGACGCCGAGCTCCGGCGAGCTCGGGATTCGCCCATAGGGCATCTCCGGTGGCGGGATTGGGCTCTATCGAACGGGCGCAGCGAGCCGCATCATGTGGGGGTGGTGGTTGGTCCCGGGGGTGGCCGGAACGGCGGTAGCATCGACCGCGGCGGGCGCCTGCGTTCGGCCCCATTTGGAAACGAGGCGGGAGCGGGCTAGGTGGCTAGTTGGGGGCCGAGATCGACGCAACTCGTGCTCTGGAGCACGCCAGTGGCTCACGCGGGGGCTCGGGAGCACGTACGGCGCGCGGGCAGCGGCAATGGCGGTGGTCGGAGCACGGCAATGCGGTGAGCTACCCTACGGCGGTCAAGCTAGCGCGCAGAGAGACAGGGGAGGGAGGAGGAGCTCACAGTGGGGCGTAGCCGATCAAAGCGGGCTCGGGGAAGGCGTGGGGTGGCCGGATTCGACGACGACACGCGGCGGTGATCCGAGGAAGAAGATGATGGCGTGGGGCGATGTAGAGGCGCTCCTGCTCGGGTGACTCGTCGGGGAGGAAGAGGAGGTCGCGGCGATCCTTCCTGGCGTGGAGGCGAGGCGAAACGGTGGCGGTGGCCGCGCGCATCACGGCGACGAAGCCATGGTTGCGCTCGGGAGGGGGGAAGTAGAGAGGGAGAGCGGGGGAAAATGGCGAGGGAGACGCCAGGTGTTCGAGGGGGTTGCGCTTATCCTCTACGCGGGCACGGCGACGCGCGTTGTCGACCAGGGAGTGAGGGGGGCCAGGGCGGCGAGCGCGGGCGCGGGCGACAGCGCGGCGAGGTGAACAGGGGAGGTAGGGGACGACGCTAGATGGGCTGGGCCGCGGCTGTAGCGAGCAGGCCAGGTGCACAGTAGTTCCTTTAGGCCTTTTTCCTTTTTCTCCTTTTCTGTTTCTTTCTCTTCTGATTTGTTAATTATTTAGGCCCCAAATGGTTTTTGTAAAAAGTGTGACCTAGTCTATAAATACTAGTGCATTAATTATACCCTAACACCAGAAACTAGTTTGGGAAAACATCATTTCATATTTGATCTAGATTAATTAAAAGGCTATTAAATATTATTTCCAGCCACTGTTAAAAGAGGTATGGGTCACCTAATTAATTTATTGAATGTTGGTTAAAATTTTAGAATGGTCTCTGTATTATTTGTCATTTATTGAACATTTTAGTTTTTATGTTGCACAAATTTATTTTCCACTTTCACTTAAATTTGAATTTGAGTTAGGAGTTGAAATGCAATATGATGCTAAAGATGATTATGCACTATTAAACATGCTGACTTGTCATTATCAAAAGTGATTACTGTGGCTAATGACATGGGGTGTTACATAGTTATACTAGAAAGGAGCAGGAAATATTTTTGTATTTTCTCAAAGTTTTTTAAACACACAAGAAGAAGGCGAGAAAATAAATCTAGCATGGATAATACAATGAAAAAGTGTGGACACCGACAACTGGAATGAAATGTGTGAACATGAATGTAATGTCAGTGGAAATACGTACTCCCCCAAACTTAGGCTTTTGGCCTAACTTGGTAATCACCACTCGAAGAAGCCATGGGGTCCTATGTTGAAGTGCTGGGGAGCGGGCACCTGAGGGTCCCATTGCTGAGGCTCCTCTTGTGCTGCAGCCAGGTTGTTCCGGTAGGCGAAAATGTCCTCAGGCATAATCCTGCATCCGCCCATGACAATAGGATCAAACAAAGCAGGTGCAGGCATAGGAATAACATCACGGGTAATCTTGCTGAAGACCAAGTTATATGGAACATCCATAGTGGTGTTCTCACTATCAATAAATTGGTGGTGTGCCATAGCCTGACTATCTAAATAAACCTTGGGCAAAGGATAATCATGCTGGTGTATCTGAATGTTAAAGTGACTCACCAAGCGAGTAGCATAAATACCACCATGTATCTTACCCTTAGATCTATTAATGTGGAGGCGACGTGCCACAATAGCTCCCAAGCTATAAGTGTTGTCGCCGTAAAGTGCACGACGTAAAACAGCAAAGTCAGGCACACTGAGTGCACCTACGTTCTCTCTAGCAAGCAAACACTTCGCAATGAATAGAGCAAAATAATGCACAATAGGAAAGTGTAAGCTAGTGGCGGTGACACCTGACACCCCTCTCTCATCCCCCACTGTCAGAGTACGGTAAAAACCATCAAACTCTGCGGGCCTAGGCTCTACTAAACCACCATCAGAAGGGAGCAAGCATATGTTACAAAATTCAGTAAGCGGTATCTGATGGGGTTCAGCATATAACTTAAACTGCACCTCAGGGGGATTATTCCTAACTAGGAAATGAAAACTTTGCACAAAGGAATTTGTGAGGAGATGGTACTGTTCACATTCAGCTGCGATGAAGTCGGTGAGGCCGGCATTAGCAGCATATTGTGCAAACTCTTGAAGGATTCCGGCCCCTTCCATGAATGGGTTATGCGGCCATTCGCACGGCCGTACCTCCGCCATTCTCCGAGTGCGGAGATCACTGTCAGATGACTCCCCAATAACTCCCTTGGAGTTCTTCTTGGAAGCAAACTTCCTAAAGATACTCATCTTTTTCCTATGAACAAAATTCTGAAATTTTTAGTTCACAAAATTTTTCTCAACAAAACTTCACAAGATTGATAGCAACTACTCATAGGGATGCATAGAGGCCATATCAACTATTCAAACTACTTAGATCTCTAAGAATTCACCACGCAAGCTCATCTACAGCAGCACCAAGAGTCACTAATTATTCTAAATATAAACCACTAAAGCAAAAAACTAATTGGACCAATGGAGGAGTCACATACCAAGCAACAATCCCCCGAAACAGTTTCAGAAATGGAGCTTCGAGCAAAGAGATTGAAATCCGTGGGTTTGAGAGCAAGAACACGAGAGGGAGCAATGGTGATTTTTTTTTCTGGAGGTAGGTGATGATGTGGGACGAAAAGATAACTGAGGGGGCCCACGTGGGTACCACAACCCACCAGGGTGCGCCTGGGGGTGCTGGCGTGCCCAGGTGGGTTGTGCCCACCTGGAGCACCTCCCTCTGATGTTATTTGCACCAAAAATTCTTAAATATTCAGAATTAAATTGTACTAAATTTTTAGAGAATTCTGAGAACATTTATTTTTGGGTCATTTTTTACTGCACGAAAAACTCAGAAAACAGGCAAGGCATGGCATTTTATTTTATTTAACTAATAAAAACAGAAAACAAAAGGTAGGGACAGAATGTAGTGCTCACTGAATTCATCAACTTCATACCTCTCAAAAATGATTTATTGATAAGGTTGATCAAGTCATATTAATAGCCACTTCCGATTAGCATGAAATCAAAGAACTTTCATAAAACACTAAGTTACCTCAATGGGGATATGGATGTCCCCGACAATAAGCATTTCATATTTCTTTTTGGCAGTAGGTAGAGGTAGTTGAAAACTTCCAATAGTGATTTTAGGAGATTTTTCAATAACATTTATACCATTCACTTGGAGTTGTTTCTTCAGAAAGTGCACCGTATGTTCATTACCATTGATATGAGAAGTGACCTTGCTTTTATTGCAATCAATAACAGCCCCTGCAGTATTCAAGAAGGGTCTACCGAGGATAATCGACATGTTGTCGTCCTCGGGCATCTCAAGTATAACAAAGTCAGTTAAGATAGTAACATTAGCAACAACAACGGGCACATCCTCACAAATACCGATAGGTATGGCAGTTGATATATTAGCCATTTGCAAAGATATTTCAGTAGGTGCGAGTTTATTCAAATCAAGTCTTTTATATAAAGAGAAAGGCATAACACTAACACCTGCTCCTAAATCACATAAAGCAGTTTTCACATAATTTCTTTTGATGGAGCAAGGTATAGTTGGTATTCCCGGATGTCCAAGTTTTTTAGGTACTCCATCCTTAAAAGTATAATTAGCAAGCATGGTGCGGATTTCAGCTTCCGGTATTTTTCTCTTATTGGTGATGATGTCTTTCATGTACTTTGCATAAGGAGGCATTTTTAAGATATCAGTCAAGCGAGTACGCAATAAGACTGGCCTCAGCATTTCAGCAAAGCATTCAAATTCTTCATCATCTTTCTTTTTGGTTGACTTAGGTGGAAAGGGCATAGGTTTTTGAACCCACAGTTTTCTTTTCCTACCATGTTTTCTAGCAACAAAGTCTCTTTTATCATATCTTTTATTCTTGGGTTGTGGGTTATCAAGATCAATTGCTGGTTCTATCTCAACATCATTATCTGGTTCTTTATTATTTATTTGAGTGTCTTCATGAACCTCATCATTGTCATTTCCATTATCAGAAGGTGAGTGTTCTTTACCAGATTGAGTTTCAGCATCAGAGATAGAGACTTCATTATCATTATCACACTACTGGAATCTGGTAATTTGCCGTCTGCCACCTCTTTGCCGTCCGCCAGCTGACGGCAAAGAGCCTCTTAGCCGTCCGCTTCCACAAAGTGGACGGCAAAGAAAGTGCAGATGGCAAAAAGTCATTTTGCCGTCCGCTGTTTCTTTGCCGTCAGCCAGCTGACGGCAAAGAGCTAGAAGGCAGACGGCAAAGGGCTAGGTGGGCCCCACGGGGCACGGCGTGGCTAGGTCAGGTTCTTTGCCGTCCGCCAGCGGACGGCAAAGAGGAGACGTGGGCTAGCCCTAAACGGCTGCCCTCTTTGCCGTCTGCTAGCAGACGGCAAAGAAGGCCCACTTAACGGGCCGAGCCGTCTCCTCTCTCTCTCTCTGTTTCCCTCCCGCGCGCCCGCCTCTCTCCTCCCCCGCCGCTCTGCCACCGCCGCCCGCCAGCCCCGCCCCCCCCACCCGCGCGCCCCGCCGCCCCGTCGCCGGAGAGGCCTGCGCCGGGCCGCCCCGGTGCCGGACCCCCTCCCGCGCCCTCCGCCGCCCGCCCCGCTGACGCCCTCCTCCCCGCGGCCTGCGCCGCCCGCCCCACCGGCCGACCTCGCCCTCCACCGGCGATCCCCTGCAGGTTTGTCTTCCCCCCTTTTTTTAGTTTCTTCTAGTTTAGTTTCTTGTTTTAGTTTTAGATTAGTTTTACTTAGTTTATTTTAGTTTAGTTTTAGTTATTAGTTATTATTTAGCTAGTTAGTTAGTTTAGAGAAGAAGAGGAGTAGAAGGAGGAGGAGGAGGGAGGAAGAAGAAGAAGAAGAAGAAGAAGAAGAAGAAGAAGAAGAAGAAGAAGAAGAAGAAGAAGAAGAAGAAGAAGAAGAAGAAGAAAAGGAAGAAGAGGAAGAAGAAGAAAAGGAAAAAGAGGAAAAAAGAAGAAGAGGGGAAGAAGAAGAAAAAGACACGTTTTTATACTTTCTTATTTAGGGTTCCGCCACGTTTTGCAGTTTCTTTCTTTTCTTTAGTTGAATGTTTTTATACTGCTAGCTAGTTGCCTAGTTTGCTGACCCAAAGAAGTTAAAATAGTTATTATATGAAATTCAACTAAAGTCAACATTTTTTACGACTAGTGCTACTAATAAATTCAAATAGAGCCATCATATGTCCACAAGTGCATTGTTTTTTGAATGAGAAATGATAACTTGGTGTAGTTGATTATCTTCTGCTGCTTATCAGAGATGGGGGGAAGCCGCCACCGCAGACTCCGCTCTACCACACCGGAGTACGAGTTGGATGCTTTCGAGTTCTTCAGTATCATACTTGGGACTTCAGTATCATCCACGAGGCAGGTATATAAAAGGAGATATCTCCCCTTCACCCATCTCCTTATGATAGCTCTGTTGTTTGCTACATCACTCATTATCCCAAACTACAGAGGCTGCCTGACACTTTTATGAACATGCTGGGTGAAGATCCGCCAAATAATGTGAAGCTGCGACAGGCCGGCAGCGGGTTTCGCAGGCTGTGGGACGTGGAGTTGGTGATCAAGGAGGGCCACATGTACCTGTGTCGTGGCAGGGGTACTTCCTTCTCTTCAGGTACGACGACGACGCCACCATGCTCATCGTGAAGGTGTTCAACGCGACTATGTGTCGCATGCGCTACGCTGACGACGATGATGCCAGTACATTCTGCCTCTTCTTATTCCTCTACATTTGGCTTTGTCTCGCATCGATTGTTAATGGTCATTGTTGCATTTGGACAGGCAATGGGAGCAGCAGCAGCGACACTGGCTACAGCCAAAGCAGCAGCGATTCTGGCTGTAGCAAAAGCAACAGCGATTCTGGCTGTAGCAAAAGCAACAGCAAGGAGGAGGATCCGGACTAGAGTGGGGAAGAAGAGGAGCAGAGTGGGCATCAGGCTGAGGATGACCTAGCGATGGTGGTGGCTGAGGATGACCTAGCGATGGTCATGCCTGTCCTGCCTGAAGATGGCCTCGTGATGGTGGTGGTGCCTGACAATGACCTCGCGCCGGTGGTGGCGTCGGCGATCCCACAGCTGGGCGACATGACCACGCCAATTGTGGTAGAAGACTACATCCCACTGCCTCCACCGCCTCGCCGCTCTTGGCGCATCAGGCTGAGGAAGGAGAAGGAGAAGAACAATGAGAACTGAACTATGTCAGGTATGTTTGATCTCCAAAATGATCTATATATACTTAGCTTTGTTTCCTCCGAAATGACATAAGTTAGCTCTAATATGCTTAGTTACCTATGTTAGCTCTAATATGCTAAGTTATCTCTACTATGCTTACTTTCCTATAGGTTAACTCCAAAATTACTTATGTTAGCACAAAATGACCAAGTTTACATAATAAGCTTATAGTCTTCTTCTTCTTCTTCTTCTTCTTCTTCTTCTTTATTCTTCTTCTTCTTCTTCTTTATTCTTCTTATTCTTCTAGTTTCTTCTAGTATTCTTCTAGTCTTCTTCTTTTCTTCTTCTTCTTCTTCTTCTTCTTTTTTCTTCTTTTTTTCTTCTCTTCTTCTTCTTCTTCTTCTCTTCTTCTTCATTTTATTCTAGGTTAGCTCCTTTTACTTAAGTATGCTTACTTCTTATAGTCTTGTTCTTCTTCTTCTAACATCTTGTTTATCATTTGCAGATTTGATTTAATTAACGGAGCTTGACATTGATGGAGTGCTTCTTTTCCATTTGTGCTTTTATTTTGTATCAATGAACTTGCATGGTTGGAACTTGTTATATGGATGGATGGATAACGGTGTTGGATGAACAATGTGAAACTTTTGTAATATGTAAGGATGGAACTATATATGTGTTGGTTATGTATGTATATATGATGAAACTAGTGTGTTGGATATGCTTGTTGTGTATATATGTATATCTGTGAATTGCTGTCAAATTGAATGAATTAAATTAAAAACAGGGCTGTACAGGCTCTTTGCCGTCAGCTAGCTGACGGCAAACATGCCACGTGGCAGCTACCTGTGATTCCTTGGACTGGCATGTTTGAGCACTTTGCCGTCTGCAGTGGACGGCAAAGACGTTAGCCTCTTTGCCATCCGCTGGCTGACGGCAAAGCACGCCGTTAACCCCTAACGGCCCTCACCCCACCTCACTGCCGTCCACGATCTTTGTCGTCTGCTGGCCACCAGAGGCGGACGGCACAATCCTTTGGCGTCCGTTTCCAGGAAGCGGACGGCAAAGAAGGCCTTTGCTGGCACGTGTTCATCCGGACAATTTGCCGTCTGCTGGCGGACGGCAAAGAGGATTGCCGTCCGTGATCTATGCCTTTGCCATCCGCCGTGGCGGACGGCAAAGAAGATGATTCCAGTAGTGTCAGGAGGTTTTTCAACTTCAGGTTCACTAGAGGCATGCAAAGTCCTATCATTTTTCTTCTTTTTTTTCTTTTTAGAAGGACTAGGTACATCAGTGTCAACTCTTTGAGAGTCTTATTCAATTCTTTTTGGGTGTCCCTCAGGATAAAGTGGTTCCTGAGTCATTCTACCTCCTCTAGTCATTACTCTATCAGCATGATCATTGATATTATTATTCATTTCATCAAGCAACTCTCTTTGAGATTTAGCAACTTGTTCTAATTGAGTTTGAACTATAGAAGCATGCTTTCCTACACCTCTAACATCATTTGAGATTCTAAATAACAAGTCAATCAAGCGAGCAATCATATCAGAATTGTATTTCAATTGTTTCATAACATTTGCATTGAAGTGATATTGCTTTCCAATGTAATTATCAAACTCATAAAGGCATTGACTAGGATGTTTATTATAAGGAATATCACCTTCATCAAACTTTAGTAAAGAATTTACCTCTACCACCTTAGGTGGTGGTGGTGTTTCAAGCCCATGTATTTCTTCGATAGGTGGTAAATTTTTAACATCCTCTGCTTTAATACCTTTTTCCTTCATGGATTTCTTTGCCTCTTGCATATCTTCAGGACTGAGATATAAGATACCCCTCTTCTTTGGAGTAGGTTTAAGTGGTGGTTCAGGAAGGATCCAATCATCATAATTTTTCAATATGTTATTCAATAATTCTTCATCTTGTTCAACAGTTCGCTCCCTGAAAACACAACCAGCACAACTATCTAGGAAATCCCTAGAAGCATCGGTTAGTCCATTATAGAAGATATCAAGTATTTCATTTTTCTTAAGAGGATGATCAGGCAAAGCATTAAGCAATTGGAGAAGCCTCCCCCAAGCTTGTGGGAGACTCTCTTCTTTAATTTGTGCAAAGTTAAATATTTCCTGTAAGGCAGCTTGTTTCTTATGAGCAGGACAATATTTTTCAGAGAAGTAATAAATCATATCCTGGGGACTACGCACACAACCAAGAGCAAGAGTATTATACCAAGCCTTAGCATCACCCTTTAATGAGAACGGGAATAATTTGAGAATATAATAATAGCGAATCTTCTCATCATGAGCAAAAAGGGTGGCTATATCATTCAACTTAGTAAGATGTGCCACAACAGTTTCAGTTTCATAACCATGGAAAGGATCAGATTCAACCAAAGTAATTAGCTCTGGGTCGACAGAGAATTCATAATCCTTATCATCAACAAAGATAGGTGAAGTAGCAAACTGAGGATCATATTTCATTTTAGCATTCAAAGTCTTTTCTTGCGTAATAATTTTTCCAGATCATCTCTATCCTTACAAGCAAGAATGTCTCTGGTTGCCTCCTCATCCATAACATAACCTTCCGGTACCTTTGGAAATTCATATCTAGGAGAACTAGGTGTAATTGGTGTTTCAAGATTTTTAGTTTCAAGCTCTTCATCAGTTTCAACAATCTCATTCTGTCTTACTCTAGCAATTTGTTCATCAAGAAATTCGCCTAGTAGCACATTATCATCAAGCAAGGTACTAGCATCATCATGAGTAGCATTCATAGCAGAAGTAGCATCATCAATAAATTGCGACATATCAGAATTGATAGCATGTGGTGGTGTTGCAAGTTTACTTATAACAGAAGGTGAATCTAAAGCGGGGCTGGATGGCAGTTCCTTACCTCCCCTCATCTTAGAGGGAAAAATCTTAGTCTTAGCATCCTTCAGATTCTTCATAGTGATAATTTGATAATAATCCCAAGTGACTCAACAAATATAGCTATGCTCCCCGGCAACGGCGCCAGAAATTCCTTTTGATGTTTGCTTGAACTACATCGGTATTTCCCCAAAGAGGAAGGGATGATGCAGCACAGCAACGGTAGGTATTTCCCTTAGCGATGAGACCAAGGTTATCGAACCAGTACGAGAACCAAGCAACACTACATAAACAGCACCTGCACACAAAGAACAAATACTTGCAACCCGACGTGTTAAAGGGGTTGTTAATCCCTTTCGGGTAACGGTGCCAGAAATTGGCAAACGGATGTGAGAAAGTTGTAATAGATTGATAGATGCAAATAAAATTCAGCGAGGTTTTTTTTGGGTTTTTGATTATATTGATATGAAAATAAAAGATGCAAATAAATAAAAAGGCAAATAGCAATATAGATTTGAAAGTATATGATGGGAAAATAGACCCGGGGGCCATAGATTTCACTAGTGGCTTCTCTCGAGAAAAATAGCATACGGTGGGTAAACAAATTACTGTTGGGCAATTGATAGAACTTCAAATAATTATGATGATATCCAGGCAATGATCATTATATAGGCATCACGTCCAAGATTAGTAGACCGACTCCTGCCTGCATCTACTACTATTACTCCACACATCGACCGCTATCCAGCAAGCATCTAGTGTATTAAGTTCATGGAGAAACGGAGTAACGCAATAAGAATGACGACATGATGTAGACAATATCTATTTATGTAGAAATAGACCCCATCTTGTTACCCTTAATAGCAATGATACATACGTGTCGGTTCCCCTTCTGTCACTGGGATCAAGCACCGTAAGATCGAACCCATCACAAAGCACCTCTTCCCATGGCAAGAAAAATCGATCTAGTTGGCCTAACTAAACCAAAGATTCGAAGAAGAAATATGAGGCTATAAGTCATCATGCATATAAGAGATTGAAAGACTCAAATAACTTTCATGGATAAAAACATAGATCTGATCATAAACTCAAAGTTCATCGGATACCAACAAACACACCGCAAAAAGAATTACATCAAATAGATCTCCAAGAGACCATTGTATTGAGAATCAAAAGAGAGAGAGGAAGCCATCTAGCTACTACCTACGGACCCATAGGTCTACAATGAACTACTCACGCATCATCGAAGAGGAACCAATGAGGATGATGAACCCCTCCGTGATGGTGTTTAGATTGGATCTGTGGTTTTTTGGAACTTGCGGTGGCTGGAATTGATTTTCGTCGACTCCCCCAGGGTTTCTGGAATATTGGGGTATTTATAGAGCAAAGAGGCAGTGCGGGAGGCGGCCGAGGTGGGCACAACCCACCTGGGCGCGCCTGGGCCCCCAGGCGCGCCCTGATGGGTTGTGCTCCCCTGGGAGCCCCCCTCAGGTACTTTCTTGGCCCAACTTGTGTCTTATGGTCCAGAAAAAATCACCAAAAAGTTTCGCTGCGTTTGGACTCCGTTTGGTATTGATTTCCTATGAACCAAAAAACAAGAAAAAAACATCAACTGGCACTGGGCACTATGTCAATAGGTTAGTCCCAAAAAAATGATATAAAGTTGCTATAAAATGATTGTAAAACATCCAAGAATGATAATATAACAGCATGGAACAATAAAAAATTATAGATACGTTGGAGACGTATCAGGACCGATCTCGGTGTTGTGGATATATTGATCAAATTCTTCTTTAATAATGGCCATGATCATGAAATCGTCGCACGGCCATAGACATGATTTGGTGGCGGCATCCCGTATAGAATTTGCACTTGGTTCAACATAAGACCGACGAACGGAGCTGCTACTAGAAGATGCCTCCGAGGACCTCCGCCTCGAAGAACTCCTTCCAAAGAGGTTTCATCATATTTGTGAACAATTTCTGAAAAAAATTGGGTCACAAAATTTTGTCAACAAAACTTCACAAGATTGATATCAACTACTCATAGGGATGCATAGAGGCCTTATCAAGCATTCAAACTACTTAGAAGTCTAAGGATTCAACATGCAAGCTCGTCTACAGCAGCACCAAGAGTAACTAACTATTCAAAATATAAACGACTAAAGCAAATACTAATTGGACCAATGGAGGAGTCACATACCAAGTAGCAATCCCCGAAAATAGTTTCAGAAACGGAGCTTCGAGCAAAGAGATTGAAATCCGCGGGTTTGAGAGCAAGAACACGAGAGAGAGAGAGAGCAATGGTGAATTTTTTCTGGAGGTAGGTGATGACATGGGCTAAAGAGATAAGTGAGGGGGCCCACGTGGGGACCACAACCCACCAGGGCACGCCTAGGGGTGCTGGCGCGGCCAGGTGGGTTGTGCCCACCTGGTGCACCCCCTCTGATGTTATTTGCACCAAAAATTCTTAAATATCCAGAAAAAATCGTATTAAATTTTCATAGAATTCTGAGAACTTTTATTTTTGGGTCATTTTTATTCCATGGGAAATTCAAAAAATAGACAAAACATGGCATTTTATTTTATTTAACTAAGAAAAACAGAAAACAAAAGGTAAAGACAGAAGGTAGTGCTCACTAAATTCATCAACTTCATACCTCTCAAAAATGATCCATTAATAAGGTTGATCAAGTCTTATTAACAACCACTTTCGACTAGCATGAAACCGAAGAACTTTCGTAAAACACTAAGTTACCTCAATGGGGATATGCATGTCCCCAACAATAAGCATTTCATATTTCTTTTTGGCAGTAGGTAGAGGTAGTTGAAAACTTCCAATAGTGAGTGTAGGAGATTTTTCAATAACATTAATACCATTCACTTGGAATTGTTTCTTCGGAAAGTGCACCGTATGCTCATTACCATTGATATGAAAAGTGACCTTACTTTTGTTGCGATCAACAACAGCCCCTGCAGTATTCAAGAAGGATCTACCAAGGATAATGGACATGTTGTCGTCCTCGGGCATCTCAAGCATAACAAAGTCATTTAAAATAGTAACATTTGCAACAACAACGGGCACATACTCACAAATGCCGATAGGTATGGCAGTTGATTTGTCAGCCATTTGCAAAGATATTTCAGTAGGTGTGAGTTTATTCAAATCAAGTGTTTTATATAAAGAGAAGGGCATAACACTAACACCAGCTCCTAAATCACACAAAGCAGTTTTCACATAGTTTCTTTTGATGGAGCAAGGTATAGTTGGTATTCCCGGATCTCCAAGTTTTTTAGGTACACCATCCTTAAAAGAATAATTAGCAAGCATGGTGGAGATTTCAGCTTCCGGTATTTTTCTCTTATTGGTGATGATGTCATTCGTGTACTTTTCATAAGGGGCCATCTTTAAAATATCAGTCAAGCGACTACGCAAAAAGACAGGCCTAATCATTTCAGCAATGTGTTCAAATTCTTCATCATCTTTCTTCTTAGTTGATTTTGGTGGAAAGGGCATGGGTTTCTGAACCCATGGTTCTCTTTCTCTTCCATGCTTTCTAGCAACAAAGTCTCTTTTAGCATATCTTTTATTTTTGGGTTGTGGGTTATCAAGATCAACAGCTGGTTCTATCTCAACATCATTATCCGGTTCCTTATCATTGTTTGGTTGAGTGTCTTCATGAACATCCTCATTATATTTTTCATAATCACTTGATTAATGTTCATTACCAGATTGAGTTTCAGCATCAGAGATAGAAACATCATTATTATCTTCAGGAGGTTTTTCTATTTCAGGTTCACTAGAGGTGTGCAAAGTCCTATCATTTTTCTTTTTCTTTTTAGAAGGACTAGGTGCATCAGTGTTAGCTCTTTGAGAGTCTTGTTCAATTCTTTTTGGGTGTCCCTCAGGATAAAGTGGTTCCTGAGTCATTCTACCTCCTCTTGTCATTACTTTAACAACATGATCATTGATATTATTATTCATTTCATCTAGCAACTCTCTTTGAGATTTAGCAACTTGTTCTAATTGAGTTTGAACCATAGAGGCATGCTTTCCTACACCTCTAACATCATTTGAGATTCTAAATAACAAGTCACTCAAGCAAGCAATCATATCAGAATTGTATTTCGATTGTTTCATAACATTTGCATTGAAGTGAGCTTGCTTCCTAATGTAATTATCAAACTCATAAAGGCATTGACTAGGATGCATATTATAAGGATTGTCATTATCATTGAATTTCATTAGAGACTTTACCTCTACCACCTTAGGTGGTGGTGGTGTATCAAGCCCATGTATTTCTTCAATGGGAGGTAAATTTTTGACATCCTCAGCTTTAATACCTTTTTCCTTCATAGATTTCTTTGCCTCTGGCATATCTTCGGGACTGAGATATAAGATAGCCCTCTACTTCTGAGTGGGTCTAAGCGGTGGTTCAGGAAGAGTCCAATCATCATAATTTTTCAATATATTATTCAATAATTCTTCGGCATGTTCAACAGTTCATTCCCTGAAAACACAACCAGCACAACTATCTAGGAAATCCCTAGAAGCATCGGTAAGTCCATTATAGAAGATATCAAGTATTTCATTTTTCTTGAGAGGATGATCAGGCAAAGCATTAAACAATTGGAGAAGCCTCCCCCAAGCTTGTGGGAGACTCTCTTCTGCAATTTACACAAAGTAAATATTTCTTGTAAGGCAGCTTGTTTCTTATGAGTAGGAAAATATTTTTCAGAGAAGTAATAAATCATATCCTGGGGATTACGCACACAATCAGGAGCAAGAGTATTATAGCAAGTATTAGCATCACCCTTTAATGAGAACGGAAATAACTTGAGAATATAATAATAGCGAATTTTCTCATCATGAGCAAATAGGGTGGCTATATCATTTAATTTAGTGAGGTGTGCCACTACAGTTTCAGTGTCATAACCATGAAAAGGATCAGATTCAACCAAAGTGATTAACTCTGGGTCGACAGAGAATTCATAATCCTTATCATCAACAAAGATAGGTGAAGTAGCAAACTTAGGGTCACATTTTATTTTAGCATTCAAAGTCTTTTCTTTATACTCGCATAATAATTTCTTCAGATCATCTCTATCCTTACAATCAAGAATATCCCTAGTTACCTCTCCATCCATAACATAACCCTCAGGTATCTCAGGCAATTCAGGTCTAGGAGAGCTAGGTCTAACATGTCTTTCAAGATTTTAAGTTTCAAATACTTCATCAGTTTCTGTGATCTCATCAGTTTCAATAATTTCTTTCTCTCTAACTCTAGCAATTTGTTCATCAAGAAAATCACCTAGTGGCACACCATCATCTAGCATAGTACTAGCATCATCATAAGAATTATTCATAGCAGAAGTAGCATCATCAATAACTTGCGACATATCAGGATTAATAGCATGTGGTGGTGTTGCAAGTTTACTCATAACAGAAGGTGAATCAAGTGCAGAGCTAGATGGCAATTCCTTAATTTCCCTAGTTTTAGAGGGGAAAATCTTAGTCTTGGTATCCTTCAGATTCTTCATACTGATAAACTAATAATAATTCAAAGTGACTCAACAAATATAGCTATGCTCCCCGGCAACGGCGCCAGAAAAAGGTCTTGATAACCCACACTTCGCTGACATTCCTTGGCAATGCCTTTGCATTCCTTCTCCCTCTGATTGATTACCCATACTCACATCAACTCCGTCATGAATCGCCAGATCCATTGTTGGGTTGTTATCCAACAGTGTCCTTAACGTCTGAAATGTTGTAAGTTCTCCCCTGATACATAATGCCTTTGGTAAAATGTTTCCTCTCCTTTAGTCAGCCATGCTCTACCACCGAACTTGAGTTATGTACTCCTGAAGTTCGTGGTATATGTTCCTAAGATGCCCCGATGGGTTGAACCTATGCCTTCTTAATCTGTGTGAACCCGATAATTTTCGCGGGTCATACTCCTCTGGTATTTCACCATGTAGTTCTTCATGTTCATATAATTTTTAACAGAGTAGTGAATGAAAGGTTATGCATTGAAGAAGTGGAAGTCGACCTTGAACCTTTGTGTTCATGCCCATGGACCCGATGTAGAAATTATCATGGAAGCTGCTCGTAAAAATAATTATTTTCTTGGTACAAATTCATCTTGTATCTGAGAATTGATACTTTGCAATCGTGGTTCCGACCATATTTTCTTCTTGCTTCCATTTCCCGGACAAGTTAAAATACTTGTCCTCTGCAGATCATTTCACCTGTCCAACCTCTATTCTGGTCTACCATCGAGTATTACCCCTAGTATCTCGAGAATATCACAGGAACTACATAATTTCTTATGAGTTCTTCATCTACTATCATTGATCACCAATTCCAATTTTCCCGGGTTCTGAGTTGTTTGTCACTCGAGAACACCGCTAAGTGAATCAATTCCGCACTCTGATTCAATAACTCTAAGTAATTTTTGCTACTTACGAGCTTAATAATCCTTCAAGTCATTCCTAGCCTGATCGGCTATATCATTATCATGCTAAGTTTAACTGTGCTACCTGGTCCTTATGCCCGGAGCAACCTCCGACGACGCGCTAAGCTTACGTCGATCTTCCTCATCCTACCATTTCACCTCAAACAACAAGCTTGATTTCGAGCTTGTGTCACATCCATGGTTCCAATAACCTTTCACTTCATCAGTCCATTTTCTTGATGTCGTCGCTGATCGATTACATCTCATGAAGCCTCTCGACAAAATGTTTCACCATCATCGTCAACCTTTTGACTTCTCTAAAGTTGTGAAATAAATTCATGGTTAGAAATACCATCCTTGTTGTGTTATCATCGATAACACCCTTGACTTTCTACCAACTCAGACTTGGTTATGTTTTGGTTATACCTTGCGTTCCACGATACTTCCGAAATTGTTCCTTTGTATCTCTTGAGATCTTCAGACCCAACCCTTACTTGAAACACCATATTAAGGCTACCTTGAAGCATGATTGTGGTATTCCGAATATCCACAAGAACATTGGAAGCACGTTGCCAAATGTTTCTTGCTCTATTATCCAAACACTGTTTTATGGATAACATCATGAATTCCCTTGCCCCTTTATTTAAATGGTGATGTACTTGTTGATCTGACACGTATATCGTGCTCTACTTTTCCTTGGGAAAAGCTACACTCCTAATTCTTGTGCATAACCACAATTTCCTTTCAATTGGTTTGTTTAACCTTTCTTGTGATTTATATGATATAAGCAGAAATAATTCTCTGCTTATAAAACACCCCGATGTACAACCTTGTCAGTGAGACCCTGTTACTATTGTTGATGACATTCCGGTAACCCCCGATGGATGAGAACTTTGCTTATTGGTCCGCCTCATTTTAACGAGCAGGAAAATGGCTCTCTTCGTCCCTCGCCCTTGGTACCGATGTTGACACCAACATAACTGACAGACTATTCTCTGACATACCTTGTTGTCGTGACTGGTAAGATGTCACAGTTCTCCCTACTCTTGATCGACACCCCCCCCCCCTACAGTTCCACAGGATCAGAACCTGACTCTCATGTACATCCTTGATTCCGAAGTATCCTATGACCTTGGTTTTGTGTGTTATTACGAGCCACCCTCCGAGAGATGATCTATTCTCGATGCTCTGAACCCCCTTCTCACACTTTGTTCAGGTATCGATCGGATGTCCATTCGCTTGAAACTTCTTATTGTACCTTCATACTTTGCTCTTGATGTTTTCTTAAGTTTCAACTCGAGAGATACTTCTGCCACATTCCATGAATTGTTCACCAGATAATTAACCCTATAAGGGTCAGTTCTCCCGAAGTTACTCTTTACTTCCCCACTTAAATCTCGGGACGAGATTTCTTGTAGTGGAGGAGATTTGTAACATCCCCAGCATCACACTACAGTAATCCCTTATGATCAGTGTCAAGTCATCTTGAATTACAGAGCTTAATCATGTTGGGATAATATCTCAACTCAAATCCGTTCTCTGAATTCTATTCAAATTCAAAATGAAATTTGAAGTTGCACAAAAGTTGCTGGAATTTTTTTCATTATTTAGCAAATATTCCAAAACAATTTGATGTTAAGGAAAAAAACATCACTATGTTGCTAAAATGAGCAGTAGCAATTAATCCGGTGCAATTCTAGCATTTTAAAATGCTATTCCATTTATGAAAAATTCAGTTGGATTCAAATCTCTCCCAAAATAATTGTGGCAGTGCCATAATTTGCAAAGAATATTTTGGGCCAAGGTTCACCTTTGTCAAAAGTCATTTGGTGACTTAAATGTTTCTGCAAAAGTTTCTGAAAAAGAAAAATAGAAAAGCAAAACGAGAAAAGGAAAAATGATACTATGGACTGGGCCTAAGTGCACAGTACGGCCATCCCATAGCACAAACCTCGCTCCTTCTATCTCCCTCACCGAGTCAGCCGCTTCGTGGCCACCACGTGCTGCTCCAGCCGCTGGTCGACACGACGACGGCCACCGGCGCTAGGAGGGGATAAGGACCCCTGAGGCAGTCCTGGATTACGGGGTCCTCGGGTGGCCGGGCTATATGACATGGGCCGGACTGATGGGCCGTAAGGATACAAGGTAGAATACCTTTCCTCGTGTCCGGGTGGGACTCTCCTTTGCGTGGATAGCAAGTTTGGCCTCCGGATGTGTAGTTTCCTTCCTCTGTAAACCTACTCTGTACAACCCTAGCCCCCTCCGGTGCCTATATAAACCGGAGGGTTTGGTCCGTGGAGGCCATCATAATATCCATAGGCTAGACATCTAGGGTTTAGCTATTACGATCTCGAGGTAGATCAACTCTTGTAACCCCCATACTCATCAAATATAATCAAGCAGGATGTAGGGTTTTACCTCCATTAAGAGGGCCCGAACCTGGGTAAACATCGTGTTCCATTTGTCCCTTGTTACCTTCGATCCTCAGACACACAGTTCGGGACCCCCTACCGGAGATCGGCCGGTTTTGACACCGACATTGGTGCTTTTACTGAGAGCTCCTCTGTGTCATCGATGGAAGGATCGATGGCTTGTTTGATCATCAACAACGATGCTATTTCCGGGGAGATTTTCCTCCCCGGTCAACTTTTTGTATTCGGCGGCTTCGCTCTCCGCGCCAATTCAGTTGGCCACCTTGAGCAGATCGACAGCTATGACCCTGGTCATCAGATCAGATTCGGCACCCTGAATTACGTCGCTGATATCCGAGGAGACTTGATCTTCGAAGGGTTCGCGGCCTCGACCACTATTCCTCATCTTCAAGAAGGCAACCCATCGGATCCATCATCAGGCGCCGCTCAAGAACCAACTGTTAGGGAACGTAGTATTTCAAAAAAATTCCTACGATCACGCAAGATCTATCTAGGAGAAGCATAGCAATGAGCGGGGAGAGTGTGTCTACGTACCCTCGTAGACCGAAAGCAGAAGCGTTTAGTAACGCGGTTGATGTAGTCGAACGTCTTCGCGATCCAACAAATCAAGTACCGAACGCACGGCACCTCCACGATCTGCACATGTTCAGCTCAGTGACGTCCCTCATACTCTTGATCCAGCTGAGGCCGAGGGAGAGTTTCGTCAGCACGACGGCGTGGTGACGGTGATGATGAAGTTACCGACGCAGGGCTTCGCCTAAGCACTATGACAATATGACCGAGGTGGAAAATCTGTGGAGAGGGGCACCGCACACGGTTAAACAATCAACTTGTGTGTTCTAGGGTGCCCCCCTCCCCACGTATATAAAGGAGGGAGGAAGGAGGTGGCCGGCCAAAGGGGGAGGCGCACCAAGGGGGGCAGTCCTTCTAGGACTCAAAGTCCTAGTAGGATTCCACCAAGAGGAGAGGGGAAAAGAGGGGGGCTGCGCCCCCAACCCCTTGTCCAATTCGGACTGGGCTTGGGGGGGGGGGGGGGCGCCACCTCCTGGCTGCTGCCTCCTATTTCCCGTATGGCCCAATAAGGCCCATTACTTCTCCTGGTGAATTCCCGTAACTCCCCGGTACTCCGAAAAATACCCGAATCACTCGGAACCTTTCCGATGTCCGAATATAGCCTTCCAATATATGAATCTTTACCTCTCGACCATTTCGAGACTCCTCGTCATGTCCCCGATCTCATCCAGGACTCCGAACAAACTTCGGTCATCAAATCACATAACTCATAATACAAATCGTCATCGAACGTTAAGCGTGCGGACCCTACGGGTTCGAGAACTATGTAGAAATGACCGAGACACATCTCCGGTCAATAACCAATAGCGGAACCTGGATGCTCATATTGGCTCCTACATATTCTACGAAGATCTTTATCGGTCAAACCGCATAACAATATACGTTGTTCCCTTTGTCATCGGTATGTTACTTGCCCGAGATTCGATCGTCGGTATCATCATACCTAGTTCAATCTCATTACCGGCAAGTCTCTTTACTCGTTCCATAGTGCATCATCCCGTAACTAACTCATTAGTCACATTTCTTGCAAGGCTTCATATGATGTGCATTACCGAGAGGGCCCAGAGATACCTCTCCAATACTCGGAGTGACAAATCCTAATCTCGATCTATGCCAACTCAACAAACACCTTCTGAGACACCTGTAGAGCATCTTTATAATCACCCAGTTACGTTGTGACATTTGATAGCACACAAGGTGTTCCTCCGGTATTCGGGAGTTGCATAATCTCATAGTCAGAGGAATATGTATAAGTCATGAAGAAAGCAATAGCAATAAACTTAACGATCATTATGCTAAGCTAACGGATGGGTCTTGTCCATCACATCATTCTCCTAATGATGTGATCCCATTCATCAAATGACAACACATGTCTATGTTTAGGAAACTTAACCATCTTTGATTAACGAGCTAGTCTAGTAGAGGCTTACTAGGGACTCGGTGTTTTGTCTATGTATTCACACATGTATTAAGTTTCCGGTTAATACAATTCTAGCATGAATAATAAACATTTATCATGATATAAGGAAATATAAATAACAACTTTATTATTGCCTCTAGGGCATATTTCCTTCAGTCTCCCACTTGCACTAGAGTCAATATTCTAGTTCACATCGTTGCCTCTAGGGCATATTTCCATCAGTCTCCCACTTGCACTAGAGTCAATAATCTAGTTCACATCGCCATGTGATTTAACACCAATAGTTCACATCTTTATGTGATTAACACCCGTAGTTCACATCGCCATTTGACCAACACCCAAAGGGTTTACTAGAGTCAATAATCTAGTTCACATCGCTATGTGATTAGCACCCAAAGAGTACTAAGGTGTGATCATGTTTTGCTTGTGAGAGAGGTTTAGTCAACGGGTCTGCCATATTCAGATCCGTATGTATTTTGCAAATTTCTATGTCTACAATGCTCTGCATGGAGCTACTCTAGCTAATTTCTCCCACTATCAATATGTATCTAGATTGAGACTCAGAGTCATCCAGATCAGTGTTAAAGTTTGCATCGACGTAACTCTTTACGATGAACTCTTTATCACCTCCATAACCGAGAAATATTTCCTTAGTCCTCTTAGGTAACTAAGGATAACTTTGACTGCTATCCAGTGATCCACTCCTGGATCACTATCATACCTCCTTGCTAAACTCATAGCAAGGCTCACAACTGGTCTGGTACATAGCATGGCATACTTTATAGAACCTATGACTGAGGCATAGGGAATGACTTTCATTCTCTTTCTATCTTCTGCCGTGGTCTGGTTTTGAGTCTTACTCAATTTTACACATTGTAACACAGGCAAGAACTCCTTCTTTGACTGATCCATTTTGAACTTCTTCAAAAACTTGTCAAGGTATGTGCTTTGTGAAAGTCCTATTAAGCGTCTCGATCTATCCCTATAGATCTTGATGCTCAATACTTAAGCAGCTTCAACGAGGCCTTTTTATTGAAAAATTCTTATTCAAGTATCCTTTTATGTTATCCAGAAATTATATATCATTTCCAATCAACAATATGTCATCCACATATAATATCAGAAATGCTACAAAGCTCCCACTCACTTTCTTGTAAATACAGGCTTCTCCGCAAGTCTGTATAAAATAATATGCTTTGATCAACTCATCAAAGCGTATATTCCAACTCCGAGATGCTTGCACCAGTCCATAGATGGATCGCTGGAGCTTGTACACTTTGTTAGCACCTTTAGGATCGACAAAACCTTCTGGTTGCATCATATACAACTCTTCTTTAATAAATCCATTAAGGAATGCAGTTTTGACATCCATTTGCCAGATTTCATAAAATGCGGCAATTTCTAACATGATTCGGACAGACTTTAAGCATCGATACAAGTGAGAAAATCTCATCGTAGTCAACACCTTGAACTTGTCGAAAAACCTTTTGCGACAATTCGAGCTTTGTAGATAGAAACACTACTATCAGCGTCTGTCTTCCTCTTGAAGATCCATTTATTCTCAATGACTTGCCGATCATCGGGCAAGTCAACCAAAGTCCACACTTTGTTCTCATACATGGATCCTATCTCAGATTTCATGGCCTCAAGCCATTTCGCGGAATCTGGGCTCATCATCGCTTCCTCATAGTTCGTATAGGTTCGTCATGGTCTAGTAACATGATTTCCAGATCAAGATTACCGTACCACTCTGGTGCGGAACGTACTCTGGTTTACCTACGAGGTTCGGTAGCAACTTGATCCGAAGTTTCATGATCATCATCATTAACTTCCTCACTAATTGGTGTAGGCATCACTGGAACTGATTTCTGTGGTGAACTACTTTCCAATTCGGGAGAAGGTACAATTACCTCATCAAGTTCTACTTTTCTCCCACTCACTTCTTTCGAGAGAAACTCCTTCTCTAGAAAGGATCCATTCTTAGCAACGAATATCTTGCCTTCGGATCTGTGATAGAAGGTGTACCCAACAGTCTCCTTTGGGTATCCTATGAAGACGCATTTCTCCGATTTGGGTTTGAGCTTATCATGTTGAAACTTTTCACATAAACATTGCAACCCCAAACTTTAAGAAACGACAGCTTAGGTTTCTTGCCAAACCACAGTTCATATGGTGTCATCTCAACGGATTTAGATGGTGCCCTATTTAACATGAATGCAGCTGTCTCTAATGCATAACCCCAAAACAATAGTGGTAAATCGGTAAGAGACATCATAGATTGCACTATATCCAATAAAGTATGGTTATGACATTCAGACACACCATTATGCTGTGGTATTCCAGGTGGCATGAGTTTGTGAAACTATTCCACATTGTTTTAATTGAAGACCAAACTCGTAACTCAAATATTCTCCTCCATGATCGGATCGCAGAAACTTTATTTTCTTGTTACGATGATTTTCCACTTCACTCTAAAATTCTTTGAACTTTTCAAAATGTTTCAGACTTATGTTTCATCAAGTAGTGTAAGTGCATCTAGTGCCCCTTAGTGATTTTGGTGTATTGAAGACTTATAGGTTAAGGGACTAATGAGTTTGTGAGTGTACACAGGTCTATAAGTCTATGAGGAGTTTGACATTTAGGATGAAAGTCGACCCCTAAAAATGAATGTCTTCAACTGAAGACTTTGGTTTTCTTGAAGACTTTGAAAGTGAAGAAATTGGTGTGACCCTGAAGACTTGATATTCATGTGACGATTATGAAGCGTGAAGACTTTTGTTTTCGTAGTTTCATTTTCTTCTCCTTGAGTCATAGGAAACACCGTACTGTTAAAAGGGGTCGAGGTAAAACTAAGGAAAAGTTTCCAAGTGATGCTCAACTCAAAATCCTACACCTACCCAATCCTTTCGAGTGAAGCCATAGGAAATCTCATACAGTTTAGTCAAGTTCTTCAGTAACAGAGACGAAGTTCTTCTGTTCTCTGAGGAATTTGTTCTGACTGAGGAATTAGGAATTCGCCAGTGCGAATTGCCTACAAGTGAGGAACATGATAGCCCTGAGGAATTTGATACTCAAATATCCGACCGTTGCTGTGCTGCGCGCCAGCTTTCCAAATATCCTACCCACCTAACGGTCATATCATTGAAGGGCACTTATGTCTTATCATGTCGGGTTGCTCCCTAGGCTATAAATAGCCGCCCCCTTCAACCACTAGTTGGTTGGCTGCTCCGAGAGATAGATTGACACTTGTCATTTAGAGCATCCCATCCTCCGAGGACTTTGAGCGAAAATCATCAAGTGAGGAAAAACCCAAAAACCCAAACACCTACAAACCCAAAGTGATTGAGCATCACTGAAGAGATTGTTCCTGTGTGGAACCGACGCTTGTTACCTTTGAGGACTGTGCATCCCCCAGACGGTTAGGCGTCATGGTCTAGAGCATCCAAGAGGAAATTGTGGATTGCCGAGTGACCGAGTATGTGAAGGTTTGGAAGTCACCTGAAGACTTACCACGAGTGATTGGGCGAGGTCTGTGTGACCTTAGCTCAAGGAGAATACGGTGAGGACTGTCTGTCCGGGACTGTGTGTCCTCAGGTTTAAATACCTAGCCGCTCTAACCAGACGTACAACTGTCACAGCAGTTGGAACTGGTCTACCAAATCATTGTCTTCACCGAGCTACTGGTTCTATTTCCTCAACCATTTCATTTCCTCGCATTCTTGCTATGTATTTGATCATTACTGTTTGAAGACTTTGACTGAAGACTTTCTCAATTTCCTCAGTTCAATTTCTTCAGTCAGTTTGTCTTCAGCCTGCTTATCCTGTGTTTACGCTACTCGTACTTTGTGCTTGTTTTCATTTCATCATGATGACTGTGCTACTGCTCTGTTATGCTTGCATCTGAGTACTTATTCCGCTGCTAAGTAGTTTGTCGCTTAGGAATTTCCTCACCTTGAAATTCCTCAGTGACGAATTTGTAAAAATCGCCTATTCACCCCCCCTCTAGTCGATATAACGCACTTTCAATTGGTATCAGAGCTAGGTACTCCCTTGTTCTGTGTGATTTTGGTTTAACCACCTGGAGTTTCAGTTATGTCGACTGCAGGCATGATCAAGGTCTCAGCTGGGTGTCCTACCTTCGATGGGACGGACTACCCCTACTGGAAGAACAAGATGCGCATGCATCTTGAGGCAATTGACAACGATCTCTGGTATGTTGTGGAAAAGGGTGTTCCCTCTGTCACTCCTTCCATAAATGCTGCTGATGTGAAGAGATTCAAGCAACTCGACTCTCAAGCGAAGAATATCATATGTGGCCATCTGAGCAAAGGGCAGTATGGCAGAGTGAGCGCTTTGGAGTCAGCTAAGCTTATCTGGGATAGGCTGTCCAAGGTCAACGAAGGAGTCTCAACTCAACGTGACTCTCGAGTTGACGTTCTTCGCAATCTCTTCAACCGCTTCAAAATACTCGACAACGAAAATGTTCAGCAAACCTTTGATCGCCTCACTGACATTTCAAATGAGCTTCAAGCACTGGGTGCCACTGACATCACCGACCATGAGGTGGTGAAGAAATTGCTGAGGTCACTCGATTCTTCATTCGATACACTGGCACTGATGATTCAAGAACGTGGAGACTACAAGTCACTTGATCCTGCTCATATTCTTGAGAGGCTGAACACTCATGAATTCCAACTAGCTGAGAAGAGAGATCTCTACGGACCGAGCTATGGTAGATCTCGTGCACTGAAAGCCAAGGCAGTCTCTGAATCTGAAGATGAAGATTCTGGTAGCAGCCTTGGTGATCCTGAAGAACTGAGTCAGGAGCTAGCAATGCTCGTGAGGAAATTCCAGAAGTTCTCTAGACGTGGCCGATTTGGAAAATCCTCAAGAGGTGATGACATGAAATCAGATTCCTCATCCCGTGACTAGAAGAAGAGAACTTGCCATAAATGCAAGAAACCTGGTCACTACATTACTGATTGTCCTCAGTGGGAGAAGGAATCAAAGAAGAAGAAATACAAGGATGATAGTTCAGATGACTCTAAGAAGAAGAAGAAATCTTCAAAGTCCTCATCGTCAAAATCTTCAAAGTCTTCATCTCACAGGAAGAGCAGCTCCAAGAAAGCTCGGGCATTCATTGGCAAGGAAATGGACTCTGAAGCTGAATCTGAGGAACATGAGGAAGAGGAGGCATCTGAGGAGTCAGACTCTGGTGTGGCGAGCCTAGCCCTCGCTACTGCTTATGTTAGCAATTCCGTCTTCAAAACTGAGGACAATGGCTTCCCCAACACTGCTGATGACGACAACGATGACTATGCTCCCACCTATTGCTTCATGGCAAAAGGTGCAAAGGATGATTTACCCAAAGCTACTGAGTGGGTCCTCGATAGTGGATGTACAAATCACATGACCGGTGACAAGAGCTTACTGATGAACACACCTTTATCTCCATCACACTTGAAGCATATCACCTACGCTGACAAAGGCAAAAGCAAGGTATTGGGTCTAGGTAGGGTTGCAATCTCAAAGGATCGACACATGGATAAAGTCATGCTTGTCGAGTCCCTCGGATTCAACCTCATGTCCGTCTCAATGCTTTGTGATCTTGATATGGTTGTTGTCTTTGGAAAATATCGTTGCTTAGTGCTCATGGAATCTGACAATTCCAAAGTCTTCGAAGGCTTTAGGAGAGGAGACTTGTATATTGTTGATTTCTTTGCAGGACCACAGCCTGCCACGTGTCTACTTGCTAAAGCTTCAGAAGGCTGGCTATGGCATCGACGACTGGGTCATGCTGGCATGAGGAACTTACACACGCTAGTGAAGAAAAAGCACGTCATTGGCATCGAGGGTGTCAAATTCCTCAAAGATCATCTTTGTGGGGCTTGTGAGGCTGGAAAAATGACCAGAGCCAAGCACCCCTCGAAGACTATCATGACTACTTCTCGTCCTTTTGAATTGCTTCATATGGATCTCTTTGGTCCTACTCATTATGCCACACTAACAAATGCAGCATCTCTATATGGCTTTGTCATTGTTGATGACTATTCTCGTTACACATGGGTGCATGTCATTACTTACAAAACTGAAGTGCAGGAAGTCTTCAGACGATTTTCCTCAAGGGCTTCGACGAATTTCGGTGTGAAGATCAAGCATATACGTAGTGACAATGGGACCGAGTTCAAGAATACTGGTCTTGATGACTATCTTGATGAACTTGGTATTACTCATGAGCTATCTGCCCCATACACTCCTCAACAGAATGGCATTGTGGAGCGCAAGAACAGGACTCTTGTTGAGATGGCTCGCACCATGCTTGATGAATACAAGACACCTCGTCACTTCTGGCCTGAGGCAATTGATACTGCATGCCACATCATCAACAGGGTATATCTTCACAAATTCTTCAAGAAGACCTCATATGAACTCCTCACTGACAAGAAACCCAATGTGAGTTATTTCAAAGTCTTCGGTGCTAAATGCTGGATTAGAGATCCTCATCACAATTCTAAATTTGCACCGAAAGCACATGAAGGTTTTATGCTTGGCTACGGAAAGGACTCGCACACCTACAGGGTCTTCAACACCTATCACAACAAGGTTGTTGAAACTGTAGATGTGCGGTTCGATGAAACTAACGGCTCGCAAAGAGAGCACCTACCTCCTATGCTAGATGAAAAGACGCCTGAGGAAACCATGAAGTTCAAAGCTACTGAGGATGTCATTCCTACTGAAGAATCTGCTGAAGAAATCATTCCAGAACATGAATAACAGCATGTTGGCGCACCTGAAGAAACTGGCTCTGAAGAAAATACTGAGCCAAATCAAAGTCGTCAACCTGCTCATCCTCGTGTTGCAAATGAAGTACAGATTGAGAGAATCATCAACGACATCAATGCACCAGGTCCTTTGACTCGCTCAAAAGCTTCACATTTATCTAACTTTTGTGGGCATTTTGCTTTCGTGTCCATCACAGAGCCCACCAAAGTTGATGAGGCATTTCTGGAGCCTGAATGGATTCAAGCAATGCAAGAGGAATTACATCAATTCAAGCTGAACAATGTATGGGAGCTTGTCAAGCGACCGGACCCATGCAAGCACAATATCATCGGTACCAAATGGATCTACCGCAATAAGCAAGATGAAAATGGCCTAGTGGTGAGGAACAAGGCTCGTCTTGTGGCTCAAGGCTACACACAGATTGAAGGAATTGATTTCGATGAAACTTTTGCACCTGTTGCTAGACTTGAGGCTATTCGCATATTGCTTGCTTATGCTAACCATCATAATATCATCTTATATCAAATGGATGTGAAAAGTGCATTCCTCAATGGTAAGCTTGAGGAAGAAGTATATGTTGCTCAACCCCCAGGTTTTGAAGATCCTAAGCATCCTGACAAAGTCTTCAGACTCAATAAGGCCCTCTATGGCCTCAAGCAGGCCCATCGGGCGTGGTATGACACTTTGAAGGAATTCCTCATGAAGAAAGGCTTCAAACCCGGTTCACTCGACCCAACTCTTTTCACCAAAACCTATGATGATGAATTATTCGTGTGCCAAATATATGTTGATGATATTATCTTTGGCTGTACTAACCAACATTACAGTGACGAATTTGCTTACATGATGAGTGAGGAATATCAAATGTCCATGATGGGGGAATTGAAATTCTTCTTAGGTCTTCAAATTCGTCAACAACGCAATGGCATCTTCATTTCTCAAGAGAAATACCTCAAGGACGTTCTGAGGAAATTCGGTATGCAAGAATGCAGAGGCGTCAAAATCCCTATGCCCACAAATGGCCATCTATGCACTGATGAAAATGGAATAGACTTCGATCAAAAGGTATACCGCTCCATGATTGGCTCTTTATTGTACCTATGTGCATCTAGGCCGGATATTATGCTTAGTGTTTGCATGTGTGCCCGTTCTCAAGCTACACCGAAGGAATCACACCATAAGGCTGTGAAACATATTCTTCGATATCTAGCTCACACTCCAACACTTGGATTATGGTATCCCAAGGGCTCGGCTTTTGATCTCATCGGATATTCTGACTATGACTATGCTGGTGATCGTGTGGACCGCAAGTCAACATCAGGCACATGCCATTTCCTCGGACGATCCTTAGTATGTTGGTCCTCGAAGAAGCAGAACTGCGTATCACTCTCTACTGCTGAAGCTGAGTATATTGCTGCTGGTTCTTGTTGTGCTCAATTGCTGTGGATGAAGCAAACCCTCAAGGACTACGGCATCAATGTGAAGAATGTGCCACTCTACTGCGACAACGAGAGTGCCATCAAAATTGCTCATAACCCAGTTCAGCACTCAAAGACAAAGCACATCAAGATTCGTCATCATTTTCTTCGAGATCATGTGTTGAAGGGTGACATCTCTATTGATCCCGTGAAGTCTGAAGAACAACTAGCGGATATCTTCACAAAGCCCTTGGATGAGAAGAGATTTAGCAAATTGCGGTGTGAGCTAAATATCTTAGAATCTTCGAATGTCCTTTGAAAAGGACACACATCCTAACACTTATGCAAACTGATGACTTAGATGTGCAACACACGAAGAAACGTTTTTCTTCAATCAATGAAGACTAACCCTCTAAGAGTGAAGAAATTAATGAAGAATTTGATTCTCAGAGCCCTACGACAATTGTACGCGGTGTCTGAAATCATCATTCTTACACGGTGGGTCACGCCACCACAAAAAGTTGAAAATCTTCAAAATTTGTGTTTTTCATGATTGTGCAAATTCTTCAAATTTTCAAATTCTTCAACTTTGCAAAATCTTCACTCTTTCTGTCTGTGTTCTTTATTGACTATATATATATATTTGAGTTTTCTGTCCTCTACAGCATTCACTTATTGCTAATTCTTCAAGTTGTTTTTCTTCTAAGTGAACGTGATCGGACCCGTTCCCCCTCTGTGCTAAACTCAATCCAGTCCGTTCACAAATTCTTCATGTGCGTTCTATGTGAAACCCGTTCAAAGTCTTCACTGTGTCCTTGACAGCTGAAGAATTTGTGAACGAAACATTAAAATATTCTTATCTGAAATTTCGGCTTTTGCCGCTCAAACCGTTCCATATCCCTCGATAAGATTAATCTATTCACCCACGATCTAACACGATCTCCAATTCACAGTATGTGGGAGACACATGTCGCTAGGATGAGAAGGGTCAGGGGCACGTTCGTCCATTTTCTTCGGACGAGCGGTTTTTTCACCTCGGCTATAAATACCACCCTCACCCTCCTCAGATTTCTCCTCCCGCTCGATCTCACTCTCCTCGCTCGAGCTCTCAGACCTAGCGCCGCCGCTACACTCCATCGTCGCCGGTGAGGAAGAGCTTCACTGCCTCGACCTTGTCGCCGTCGTACTCACGCCGGCCGCGGAAATCTTCACTCCGTCGCCGCCGTAGCTGTTTTCCATCGCCAAGTTAGGGCGTGGAAGATCTGAACGGACGAACATCTCCACTGCTACTCTCAGTTCGTCGTGTTCTTCGTCAAGGGTAAATAAAATTTATTTTTACTGCCCTTGTTGATTCTGATGATTTCCACAAAATCTTCAAAAGGTGTTTATTCTTCAACTTTCATGTTCTTAAACACCAACTTGCTTCTGTCCTTGATCAGTTTCTCTAAGCAGTGTTTTTTTCTTCAAGATTCCTCAATTGTGTGGATTTTCAATCTACACAACTCTGGAACCTAAGTCAAAAATGCTTAGTGAAATTCCTCAAGACAACCCTGGTCATCTTCCTCAAACTTGATACTTTTGAAAATCTTCTGAGAACGCATATGACCTCTCCAAAATTCTTCGCACCTATATTCTATTCACACGTGCACATGTCCGTTGCTGAATCTCTAGGTTCTCATCAGCTTAACTCATTTGCAGCGTTCCTTGAAGAAAAATTGCATACCTCATCAGAAAATTCGATTGTTCAAAACCCTCAAGTGAAGAAAATGGATGATGGTAAAAGACCTCAGAAGGGAGGAAAGAGGCCAGAAACAAATACTGCTTTTAAGATCCCTGATGACATCTATGATGAATATTGTACTCCTGATGAAGCAACTCATGGCAAGGAGAGCAAAAATCAGCGCAAAGTGCGCATTCAGAAGATTGAGAGGAGATGGGCAAGAGAATGGAGGGAATATCGCTATGTCACTCCCAAGTATATGAAGAAATTTGATGTTAACCCTCCATGTCCAAGACCTCCATTGGCTCCTCGCCAAGAAGCTGATCACACTAGCATCAGAAGAGGTGAGGAATTTCCTCAGGAGTGGGCTAAGCATCAAGCCAAGCTGGCCAAAGTGGCTAAAGAGGCATTGAAGAAATTCAATGAAGATTCTATTGCTGCCGCCACTGAGGCCTCTGCTATCAAGCCTAAGAAGGCTATGCTGAAGAAATCAGCTGTCAAGACAAGTTCCTCAGCTGCAATGCCCTCACGGCCAAGCTCTTCAAAGCCCTCACGGCCTGTCCCTCAAGCAAATTCCTCTAAAGCAGCTCCAACTCCCTCAGTTGCAAAATCCTCAGCTGCTCCTACAATGTCCTCGGCACCTGTGCATCTTGCCACATGCCAAAGGACTACTGGAATCTCAATTGCTTCAGGAGTCTCTGCAAGTTCTTCAGCTCCACCTCAGTCTTCAACAACTCCGACCTTGCTGAAGAAAAAGGCCACTGCTGGACGAGGCACAAGACCAAGTCCTCACAAGAAGCAGGTCGCCTTTCAGGTTCCGTCAAGCGAAGACGAAGCTGATGATGAAGAATTAGCTGAGATCATCAGAGATCGACAACAAAGGGCCGCTAGAGCCAAAGGAAGTGCGGTGCCCCTCATGCTGCATCCAAGGAAGATCCTTGATTTCATCGATCTATGGCACAAGGATCCAAATACACCTTTGCCTGAATTAAACCTCACTCCTGGTCAAAGTCACATGTTGACGGCCTTCATAAATGAAGAGAAATGGAAATTTGAAAAGGCCAGGCAGGTGAAGAAGGCTCAGTACAAGAAGGAGCATTTTCTGAAGAACAATGTTGTGAAAATGTCTCCTGAAGAACTTGTGTCTATGCAGGCTGAGATCAAAGCACTCAGTGATGAATTTCATGCATTCCGTGCAGATTGGCTATGTGCCAAAGTCAGATTCGTCAGAATGGCAAAAGGATTTACTCCAAGTGTTGCAGCTTCATCGCAACCCAGATTTCCTCAGACTAGAACATCTGTTTAGTCTGCTGAAGAAAATGAAAGCGCCAGAGCTGCTGAAGAAATTCCAGTCTCTGAAGAAAATGCCAGGGCAACCTCCAATATTGCGCCTGAAGAGCAATCCAGGCCAGTTGAAGCATCTGCTACTGTGCCTGAGGAATCTGAACAAGCCAGGGCAACTGCATCAGTTGTGCCTGAAGAAATTCAACCAATTTCCTCTGCTCCTCCTGCACCGATGACAAGCATCAACCTTCCTTCTGCAACAGAAGCGAAGAAAACCAAGGCTGCTGAGCGAGCAGCTGTGAAGAAAAGGAAAGCATCTGCCTCCTCAGAGTCTTCAGCTCCCAAGAAATTGAAGACTTTGACGAGTTCAACTGAAGACCCAATTGATGCTATTCCAATATCAAGCATGCCATCAAAGGAGATCATTCCCTTTGGTGAGGAATATGAAATTCCAAGTAAATCGGATGAAGAGGATCCTTCTGCTGCTTCGACAGAGCAGATGGATGAAGAAATTGAAGTGGATACTTTCTCTTCAACCCCACTGGTATCATCGCCCATGCCTCAGTTCACAGCTGAAGAGGCAGGCGTCGAAGGAATTGAAGAAGATGAGGATGTGGATATTGGGTCTACAACACCTATTCTGAATGATGACTTTTGGGAAAGTCATCACCCCAATTCACCTCTGACAACCCCTCTACATCATGTTCCTCAGTCCCCTATGCAAACTGAAGAAATTCATACGGGCTCTGATGAACGTCAAGCTTCACTTCATTCTATTCCTGAAGAAGTTCCAGTCACTAGCGCTGATGTACATATGTCTGAAGAAATGGAGGCCAAGGCTGCTGCTGAAATTCCTCAGCCTGTGGCTCCAGTGGCTATACCTCAAGAGGCTGTAAATTCTTCAACTGCTAATCTTCAGCCCAAGCCACAGAACCCTCACTCCAAGAAGCAGAAGTTTAATGCTGAGGATTTCTTCAATGAGCACATATTCTTCACTGACTACAATCCCTATGACTCTGCTCGTCTTCGTCGCAAGCGCTTCTGGACTGCAAGCCAGATGAACTTCTACTCCTCATTGTTGGTTGATAAGGATAAGATCTTTTAACATCAGCAAATTCCTCATGTAGATATGGAATCGCTGCCCTGCTTCACACCAGTCCTCAGTGTTCTTCATGACGCTGGGTTACTCAATTTCTGCACCGACATCTGCGATTGGAATGAAGAACTCATTCTTCAATTCTTCGCCACGCTGCACATTACTGGAAATGTTGATGATGTCAATTCATGGGTATTGGACTGGATGACCGATAATACTCATTTCAAAGCACCGGCCTCTGAATTGCTTCATGCCGTTCCAGTCTGTCCTCCCACTGAAGGTGCAAGGCTTCTCTATGTTGAACCTGAACTGTCTGATCATCTGATGCAAGTGCTGATGAAGCCTTTGAAGGCAGGCCAAGCTCCAAGGACCAAATTCCTCGTCAAGGAATTGCTCTATGTGCCAAGGACAGTTTATCGCATATTGACCAAAACCCTCAGTCCAATCAAGGGCCACAACTCTGATGATGAAGAAGTTGTTGGCATTATGAAGAATCTGCTGTTCAATATCATTCACGGTATTCCTATCAACTACCACGATTTCTTCATGAGGACTTTGGCCAATGCTGCTCTGTCACCTTTTGAGTTGAAGCCTTATGCTCCCTGGATCATGAAGTTCATCAGATCAAGGTCTTCAATTCATTATAAGGCTGATTTTCAAAATCATCTCAGCTATTTGCCCCCTATCGAAGTCCTCAAACGGACTATTTCCTCAGCTGACGAGAGGGGCAAGGCTGCTGTTATTGATGAAGGTACTCGCCCATTGGATGGACAGTTTCGCAAAGCTACTTCCTATTCCACCAATGATGACTCTGCAACTCAAGATTCTACCGCCAAAGCTTCAGAACATCATCCTCAAGCCACAGCTCCGCGTGTGATGACTGATCGTGAACTTCTCCTTAGTCTTCATCAGAAAGTTGATCGAAATCACAAGTGGGTCAAGCGTCAGTTTGGTGCAATTCTTCAGAACATGACAGTCACTCAAAATACTGTGAAGAAGAATCACTACTACTTGCATGAAGTCTTTGACCGCACTTGGGCGATTCTGTCTAATCTTCATAGAGCTGAAGAACTCAAGGAGATGGGCTTCCAACAGGACTTTGACTGGTCTCAGCCACCTTCGAAGAAATTCAAGAAAGTCAAAGTTCCTCAGCTTGTTGCCAGTTCATATTCTTCATCGCGCGAGACGAATGAAGCTGAAGACTTGAATGACACTGCGGCAGGCCCTACCTCAACGGACGGCCCCAACAATGCTGGCGCTCCTCCATCAACATCATGATGATATTCTTCAGGGGCGTTAGTCCTCATTTTTTGTCCCTTTTGGTCATTCGATGACAAAGGGGGAGAAATTTGAGTTAGTCTTCAAGCGGGTCTTATATATGGGCTATATTTCCGTTAAGTTACAACTCTTGCTTTTCTGAGGTGTTTGCTCTAATGAGTTGTAAACTTAAGTCCTATGGTGGTCTGATACTTTTGAACTGCTTTCTGCATGCTTATTTCCTCAAGTACCTTAATGCACGCATGCTGAATTTCGTCAGACACCATATCTCATCATGCATTTCAAATTCTTCATATCATATGTTAAATGCGTGGATGAATTTGAAGATATAGGAAGAGATCTCCATGATATTACTCAACAATGTGCGTTTGCTATTCAAAGCAAATTCCTCAAATATGCACATCTTCAGGGGGAGTTCTTCTATATCTTGCAATCAAATTCCTCAATATCAGTATTTACACTTCATATGTTTATCCCCGTTGAAAACTTAACCTATATTGTCATCAATCACAAAAAAGGGGGAGATTGTAAGTGCATCTAGTGCCCCTTAGTGATTTTGGTGTATTGAAGACTTATAGGTTAAGGGACTAATGAGTTTGTGAGTGTACACAGGTCTATAAGTCTATGAGGAGTTTGATATTTACGATGAAAGTCGACCCCTAAAAATGAATGTCTTCAACTGAAGACTTTGGTTTTCTTGAAGACTTTGAAAGTGAAGAAATTGGTGTGACCCTGAAGACTTGATATTCATGTGAGGATTATGAAGTGTGAAGACTTTTGTTTTCATAGTTTCATTTTCTTCTCCTTGAGTCATAGGAAACACCGTACTGTTAAAGGGGGTCGAGGTAAAACTAAGGAAAAGTTTCCAAGTGATGCTGAACTCAAAATCCTACACCTACCCAATCCTTTTGAGTGAAGCCATTGGAAAACTCATACAGTTTAGTCAAGTTCTTCAGTAACAGAGACAAAGTTCTTCTGTTCTCTGAGGAATTTGTTCTGACTGAGGAGTTAGGAATTCGCCAGTGCGAATTGCCTACAAGTGAGGAACATGATAGCCCTGAGGAATTTGATACTCAAATATCCGACCGTTGCTGTGCAGCGCGCCAGCTGTCCAAATATCCTACCCACCTAACGGTCATATCATTGAAGGGCATTTATGTCTTATCATGTCGGGTTGCTCCCTAGGCTATAAATAGCCGCCCCCTTCAACCACTAGTTGGTTGGCTGCTCCGAGAGATAGATTGACACTTGTCATTTAGAGCATCCCATCCTCCGAGGACTTTGAGCGAAAATCATCAAGTGAGGAAAAACCCAAAAACCCAAACACCTACAAACCCAAAGTGATTGAGCATCACTGAAGAGATTGTTCCTGTGTGGAACCGACGCTTGTTACCTTTGAGGACTGTGCATCCTCCAGACGGTTAGGCGTCATGGTCTAGAGCATCCAAGAGGAAATTGTGGATTGCTGAGTGACCGAGTATGTGAAGGTTTGGAAGTCACCTGAAGACTTACCACGAGTGATTGGGCGAGGTCTGTGTGACCTTAGCTCAAGGAGAATACGGTGAGGACTGTCTGTCCGGGACTGTGTGTCCTCAGGTTTAAATACCTAGCCGCTCTAACCAGACGTACAACTGTCACAACAGTTGGAACTGGTCTACCAAATCATTGTCTTCACCGAGCTACTGGTTCTATTTCCTCAACCCTTTCATTTCCTCGCATTCTTGCTATGTATTTGATCATTACTATTTGAAGACTTTGACTGAAGACTTTCTCAATTTCCTCAGTTCAATTTCTTCAGTCAGTTTGTCTTCAGCCTGCTTATCCTGTGTTTACGCTACTCGTACTCTGTGCTTGTTTTCATTTCATCATGATGACTGTGCTACTGCTCTGTTATGCTTGCATCTGAGTACTTATTCCGCTGCTAAGTAGTTCGTCGCTTAGGAATTTCCTCACCTTGAAATTCCTCAGTGACGAATTTGTAAAAATCGCCTATTCACCCCCCCTCTAGTCGATATAACGCACTTTCAAGTAGATATACGCATATCTGCTCAAATCATCTGTGAAGGTCAGAAAATAACGATACCCACCGCGAGCCTCAATATTAATCGGACCGCATACATCGGTATGTATTATTTCCAATAAATCTGTTGCTCGCTCCATTGTTCCGGAGAACGGAGTTTTAGTCATCTTGCCCATGAGGCATGGTTCGCAAGTACCAAGTGATTCATAATCAAGTGATTCCAAAAGTCCATCAGTATGGAGTTTCTTCATGCGCTTTACACCAATATGACCCAAACGGCAGTGCCACAAATAAGTTGCACTATCATTATCAACTCTGCATCTTTTGGTTTCAATATTATGAATATGTGTATCACTACGATCGAGATTCAATAAACCATTTATATTGAGTGTATGACCATAGAAGGTTTTATTCATTTAAACAGAACAACAATTATTCTTTGACTTAAATGAATAATCGTATCGCAATAAACATGATCCAATCATATTCATGCTCAACGCAAATACCAAATAACATTTATTTAGGTCCAACACTAATCCCGAAGGTAGAGGGAGTGTGCGATGGTGATCTTATCAACCTTGGAATCACTTCCAACACACATCGTCACCTCGTCATTAACTAGTCTCTATTCATTTTGCAACTCCTGTTTCGAGTTACTAATGTTAGCAACTGAACCAGTATCAAATACCTAGGGGATACTATGAACACTAGTAAAATACACATCAATAACATGTATATCAAATATACTTTTGTTCACTTTGCCATCCTTCTTATCCGCCAAATACTTGGGGTAGTTCCGCTTCCAGTGACCAGTCCCTTTGTAGTAGAAGCACTCAGTTTCAAGCTTAGGTCCAGACTTGGGCTTCTTCCCGGGAGTAGCAACTTGCTAGCTATTCTTCTCGAAGTTCCCCTTCTTCCCTTTGCCCTTTTCTTGAAACTAGTGGTCTTGTTAACCATCAACACTTGATGCTCTTTCTTGATTTCTACCTTCGTTGATTTCAGCATCACGAAGAGCTCGGGAATCGTTTTTGTCATCCCTTGCATATTATAGTTCATCACGAAGTTCCAGTAACTTGGTGATAGTGACTACAGAATTCTGTCAATTACTATCTTATCCGGAAGATTAACTCCCACTTGATTTAAGTAACTATAGTACTCAGACATTCTAAGCACATGCTCACTGGTTGAGCTATTCTTCTCCATCTTGTAGGCGAAGTACTTGTCAGAGGTCTCATACCTCTCGACACAGGCATGAGTCTGAAATACCGATTTCTGCTCTTGGAACATCTCATATGCTCCATGTCGTTCAAAATGTTTTTGAAGTCCCGGTTCTAAGCCGTAAAGCATGGTGCACTAAACTATCAAGTAGTCATCATACCGAGCTTGTTAAACGTTCATAACGTCTGCATCTGCTCCTGCAATAGTTTTGTCACCTAGCGGTGCATCAAGGACAAAATTCTTCTGTTCAGCAATGAGGATAATCCTCAGATCACGGAACCAGTCCGCATCATTGCTACTATCATCTTTCAACTTAGTTTTCTCCAGGAACATATCAAAAATAAAACAGGGGAGCTATACGCGAGCTATTGATCTACAACATAATTTGCAAATACTACCAGGACTAAGTTCATGATAAATTAAAGTTTAATTAATCATATTACTTAAGAACTCCCACTTAGATAGACATCCCTCTAGTCATCTAAATGATCACGTGATCCATATCAACTAAACCATGTCCGGTCATCACGTGAGATGGAGTAGTTTTCAATGGTGAACATCTCTATGTTGATCATATCTACTATATGATTCATGTTCGACCTTTCGGTCTCAGTGTTCCGAGGCCATATCTGCATATGCTAGGCTCGTCAAGTTTAACCCGAGTATTCCGCATGTGCAAAACTGTCTTGCACCCGTTGTATTTGAACATAGAGCCTATCACACCCGATCATCACGTGGTGTCTCAGCACAACGAACTTTCGCAATGGTGCATACTCAGGGAGAACACTTGTACCTTGAAATTTAGTGAGAGATCATCTTACAATGCTATCGCCGTACTAAGCAAAATAAGATGCATAAAACGATTAACATCACATGCAATTCAATATGTGACATGATATGGCCATCATCATCTTGTGCTCTTGATCTCCATCATCGAAGCACCATCATGATCTCCATTGTCACCGGCGTGACACCTTGATCTCCATCGTAGCATCGTTGTCGTCTCACCAACTATTGCTTCTACGACTATCGCTACCGCTTAGTGATAAAGTAAAAACAATTACATGGCGATTGCATTGCATACAATAAAGCGACAACCATATGGCTCCTGCCAGTTGCCGATAATTCTGTTACAAAACATGATCATCTCATACAAGTTAGACGTCCTCTACTTTGTTATTGCAAATTTTACGTGGCTGAAACGGGCTTCGAGCAAGAACCGTTCTTACCTATGCATCAAAACCACAATGTGGTGTAGTGATTGCTTTTTGATCTTCTAAAAGAACCCTCTTCATTGAAACCGGTTCAACTAAAGTGAGAGAGACAGACACCCGCCGGTCACCTTTAAGCAACGAGTGCTCGCAGCGGTGAAACCAGTCTCGCGTAAGCGTACGCGTAATGTTGGTCCGGGCCGCTTCATCTCACAATACCACTGAACCAAGTAACAACTAGTAACGGCAAGCAATATGTATACACCCACGCCCACAACTCCTTTGTGTTCTACTCGTGCAAATAACATCTACGCATAGACCTGGCTCGGATGCCACTGTTGCGGAACGTAGTATTTCAAAAAATTTCCTACGATCACGCAAGATCTATCTAGGAGAAGCATAGCAACTAGCGGGGAGAGTGTGTCTACGTACTCTCGTAGACCGAAAGCGGAAACGTTTAGTAACGCGGTTGATGTAGTCGAACGTCTTCGCGATCCAACCGATCAAGTACCGAACGCATGGCACCTCCATGATCTGCACACGTTCAGCTCGGTGACGTCCCTCATACTCTTGATCCAGCTGAGGCCAAGAGAGAGTTTTGTCAGCACGACGGCGTGGTGATGGTGATGATGAAGTTACCGACGCAGGGCTTCGCCTAAGAACTACGACAATATGACCGAGGTGGAAATCTGTGGAGAGGGGCACCGCACACGGTTAAACAATCAACTTGTGTGTTCTAGGGTGCCCCCCTCCCCATGTATATAAAGGAGGGATGAAGGAGGTGGACGGCCTAAGGGGGAGGCGCACCAAGGGGGGGGGAGTCCTACTAGGACTCCAAGTCCTAGTAGGATTCCACCAAGAGGAGAGGGGAAAAGAGGGGGGCTGCGCCCCCAACCCCTTGTCCAATTCGGACTGGGCTTGGGGGGGGGGGGGCGCCACCTCATGGCTCCTGCCTCCTATTTCCCGTCTGGCCCACTAAGGCCCATTACTTCTCCCGGTGAATTCCCGTAACTCCCCGGTACTCCGAAAAATACCCGAATCACTCGGAACCTTTCCGATGTCCGAATATAGCCTTCCAATATATGAATCTTTACCTCTCGACCATTTCGAGACTCCTCGTCATGTCCCCGATCTCATCCGGGACTCCGAACAAACTTCGGTCATCAATTCACATAACTCATAATACAAATCGTCATCGAATGTTAAGCGTGCGGACCCTACGGGTTCGAGAACTATGTAGACATGACCGAGACACATCTCCGGTCAATAACCAATAGCGGAACCTGGATGCTCATATTGGCTCCTACATATTCTACGAAGATCTTTATCGGTCAAACCGCATAACAATATACGTTGTTCCCTTTGTCATCGGTATGTTACTTGCCCGAGATTTGATCGTCGGTATCATCATACCTAGTTCAATCTCGTTACCGTCAAGTCTCTTTACTCGTTCCGTAGTGCATCATCCCGTAACTAAGTCATTAGTCACATTGCTTGCAAGGCTTCATATGATGTGCATTACCGAGAGGGCCTAGAGATACCTCTCCGATACTCGGAGTGACAAATCCTAATCTCGATCTATGCTAATTCAACAAACACCTTCGGAGACACCTGTAGAGCATCTTTATAATCACCCAGTTACGTTGTGACGTTTGATAGCACACAAGGTGTTCCTCCGGTATTCGGGAGTTGCATAATCTCATAGTCAGAGGAATATGTATAAGTCATGAAGAAAGCAATAGCAATAAACTTAACGATCATTATGCTAAGCTAACGGATGGGTCTTGTCCATCACATCATTCTCCTAATGATGTGATCCCATTCATCAAATGACAACACATGTCTATGGTTAGGAAACTTAACCATCTTTGATTAACGAGCTAGTCTAGTAGAGGCTTACTAGGTACTCGGTGTTTTGTCTATGTATTCACACATGTATTAAGTTTTCGGTTAATACAATTCTAGCATGAATAATAAACTTTTATCATGATATAAGGAAATATAAATAACAACTTTATTATTGCCTCTAGGGCATATTTCCTTCACCAACTACCATCCCTGCCCTGGCCATAGACCCAGGGCAGGCCACCTCATTCGAAGATGGGATCCTAAAACCCACCGGACCCTCTCCTCTCGTGGAGCGCTTTGCCGAAGACCCAGAAGCAACTCTATGTTCGGCGAGCTTGGAATCAAGCAAGACCCTCCTATTCAACGGAGAGCCGAACTCGCCTCTGGAGGCCAACTCCGAAATCTCAAGGTCTGCGGCTGGTGAGCACAACCCGGTAGAGTTGGTCATGCCCTGCTCCGCAGGTCCTCGGTTCCCCGTCCGGCCTTCGCTCTTAAGCGAGGCCTTGGACTTAATGTGGTCTCTCGTCATCACGGAGGTATCAGCTCCAAAATACGCTCAGCCCGAACTAGGGGCTGAGTGCGGGGAATTTTGCATCCCACCCACCACCCACTTGGTAGCCACTGTCGAAGACTTAACCGACATGCTCGACTACGCCTCCGAAGACATCGACGGTATGGACGACGATGTCGGACCCGAACCAGGCCAAAACCCGCCCGTCACCGGACGGTGGACTGCCACTTCTACGTACGACGTGTATATGGTGGATGTACCCAAAGAGGACGAAGATGATAAGCAAGATCTGATCAAGGACAAGCCCGTCGAGGTACCACCAAAACGTCGATGTCAGCGGCGCCATTCATGATCGCGGCGGGAAAAAGAAAGTAATACCGGCACCGGAGACATTGACACTCCGGAGAATGCCGGAGACTCTGACCAACCCATCGAGCCTGCTGTAGAGTAGGATAATTGGGAAGAGGGACAAGTTAACCCCGACTAGCCAGTCGGGAACGAAGATTCAGAAGATAGTAACTATCTACCGATCTCTGAGGAGGATGTCAGCGTCGGCAACGAAGACATCATCGTGCCAGAGGAACCCCTTGAGCAAGAGTGCTTCAAGCGATAGCTCATCGCAACTGCGAGGAGCCTAAAAAAGAAACAGCAACAGCTTCAAGCCAAACAGGATACGCTCAACGACAGATGGACCCAGTTCCTAGCTGCCGAGGAGTACGGCCTCGCACGCCCAACAAAGAGCTATCCGAAGCGTCGGCTACTGCCACAATTCGATGATGAGGCCCTAGAGCCAATACCGTCAAGACATAATCATGCTGATCAACCAGACCGACCACCACGTTGGCGAGACAAAGCGGCTACTCACGCCGAACACCAACCCGCACCACCTCGTCGTCAAGGCAAAGAGGTAACAACTCAGGGCAACTCATACGACTTACGTCAGGACCTGGACAATAGAGCAGGCAAGACCAGATCAATATACGGATCAAGGGAGCGTGCTCCGACGAGAGACGACGGCCTTCAAGACTGGCGCGAGCAGCATAACCGAACTCGGGCCGAAAACCGAACACGGATGTCATCCGAACACCTTCGTGACGTTGCCCGATACAGAGGCGCCGCACACCCCTTGTGCTTTACCGATGAGGTAATGCAGCGCCAATTTCCAGAAGGGTTTAAACCCGTAAACATCGAATCATACGATGGAATGACAGATCTCGCGGTATGGATTGAGGATTTTCTTCTCCATATTCACATGGCCCGCGGCGACGATCTCCACGCCATCAAATACCTCCCCCTAAAGCTGAAAGGATCAGCGCGACACTGGTTAAACAGCCTACTAGAAAACTCTATTGGTAGCTGGGAAGACTTGGAGGATGCCTTTAGAGACAACTTCCAAGGCACCTATGTCCGGCCTTCGGATGCCGATGACCTTAGTCATATAGTCCAGCAACCCGGTGAGTCAGCCCGCAAACTCTGGACTAGGTTCTTAATTAAAAAGAACCAAATCGTCGACTGTCTGGACACTGAAGCCCTCGCGGCCTTTAAACATAGCGTCTGCGATGAATGGCTCACCCGACACCTTGGTCAGGAAAAGCCGACGTCTATGGCAGCTCTTACTGCACTCATGACCCGCTTCTGCGCGGGAGAGGACAGCCGGTTGGCTCGTAGAAGTAATAGTACAAGCAACCCTGCACCTCCGAAGTCAGGGACGGCAATGGCAGGCCACGACACAACAAACACAAGCGTCGAAACAACAACGAAGAAACTAAAGACACAGCGGTTAACGTCGGATTCAATGGCTCTAAATCCGGTCAGCGGAAGAAGCCATTCAAAGGAAATAAGGACGGTCCATCTAATTTGGACAAAATACTCGATCGGCCTTGCCAGATTCATGGCACACCCGACAAGCCTACCAACCACTCCAACAGAAATTGTTGGGTCTTCAAACAGGCCGGTAAGTTCAATACCGAACATAAGGGGAAAGGGCCGCCAAGCGAGGACGATGAAGAGCCCCGCCCACCGAACACAGGGGGACAAAAGAAATTCCCCCCTGAGGTGAAAACAGTGAACATGATATATGTCACGCATATCCCCAAAAGGTAGCGCAAGCGCGCACTAAGGGACATCTACGCTGTAGAGCCCGTCGCCCCCAAATTCAACCCATGGTCGGCTTGTCAGATCACTTTCGATCGCAGAGACCACCCGACCAGTATCCGTCATGGAGGTTCGGCGGCCCTGGTCCTCGATCCAATTATTGATGGATACCATCTGACTCGAGTCCTTATGGACGGCTGCGGCAGTCTCAACTTGATCTATCAAGACACTGTCCACAAAATGGGTATTGACCCATCAAGAATCAAGCCTAGTAGCACCACCTTTAAAGGAGTGATTCCCGGTGTCGAGGCCCGCTGTACGGGCTCATTAACATTGGAATTAGTCTTCGGTTCGCCGGACAATTTCCGAAGCGAAGACTTGATCTTCGACATCGTCCCCTTCCGCAGTGGTTATCACACACTGCTCGGACGTACTGCCTTCACCCGCTTCAATGCAGTCCCGCATTATGCTTACTTAAAGCTCAAGATGCCTGGACCCCGCGGCGTTATCACAGTCAATGGAAACATGGAACGCTCCCTCCGTACCGAGGAGCACACCGCGGCCCTTGCAGCCGATGTACAGAGCGGCCTTATCAAGCCAAACACACCATCGGCCATGAAGCCTCCGGACACTATTAAACGAGCCCGGCCTACTCTGCAGAACGACAGCTCGGTTAATCCGGTGCTGGACTAGCAGTTTTGCCTCTGTCCACCGCCCAATCTAATCGCGGCATATGTACCGCGTGTGCATAACTACGCACTCAAAATACCTTGGGCGATGACGGAGGCACTCCGAGGACGAGGTCCATAATTCGGCTCGACCCTATTCGGACCTTACTCTCCTTCTTTTTTTTTCTCTTTTCTCTTACATTACAGGTTCCTTAAAACCTAAAGTCACTTTACGGTGGAGCAGGGCCCTTTCCCAGGCCCCTTCTACATACATGATCGTCGATCCTTTCAAAGGATCCTCCACCAAGGCGAAAAGCGGCACAGACGTGCGACAGGGTGTCCAAAGGATCTTCACGATACCTTTTCTTTTTTAGGACCTGTATACAGCTTTCCCTTGTTCTCAAATCCTCGGCATGTAAAATAGCCCTGATGCTTATCACATTATCTGTAAAAGCACTTTTTGACGTATCAATCAGACTATAATGGAAAGAGTTTTCACCAACCCTATTCGGTATTGGTTTATTTCATAATCTGTATTCCCTCTTCATGTCCGATTGGCGTATACACTTCGACATAGCTTAAAATGCCAGGGGCTCTATTCGGCCACCTATATTTTCAACAAAAAAAAGTCCGAACACTTTTATAGTGCACTTCGGCGTCCCGAATATTGCATTATATGCATCAGCTCCGAATCATGTCTTTGGTCAATAGTTGGGTTGCCCGGCTCCTGTCGTTACTACCTTACGTTCCGCTCGTTCGGCTAGGGTAGTAAAGGGAGGACTACTGTGATTGTGTTTCTGGTTCGTCCGGTCAAGCAACTCAGTAGAGAAAGCCAAAAACTGACTGTCATGGTGTGGCGAGAGCTGGTCAGCTATTCGGCGACTTGCTATAAATCTTTTTGCGATTTCTTCCGTATTATGTGAAGGACTGGCCTATGTCCGGTCATGTGCTTAAGGTATCCCAGTTCGGATAGCCGCATACGCACCAGGGGCTAGTACTTAGCCCCATCGTCAAACTCCTATGGCTAAGTGAGAGTGATAAAGCAGCATAGTTTGATTGCCTAGTTCGCCTACGCAGACACCTACTTCACGGACCAAGACGTTGGGTCAAGAGTGATCATGCGTTATTCCGAACACCCCGTATTATCTACGTGGGGGCTGAAGCCGACGACTGGCAAACTTTCAAGATAACAAAATACGGCCGCACAGGAGGCAAGCAGTTCCAGATAAATATATTACAAAGACTTGGTTTATAAAACAACGTCTGGGTAGCTCGGATACATTCACTCAAATATGATATCCTTTTAGCATTGGCCCTCAATTAAGCGGGCACCCTCAAGGACGTCTTCAAAATACTGCTCTGGTTTGTGGTGGTCCTTGCCTTCGGGTGGGCCCTCGACCGCTACGACGGCGACCTTCATCTTTGCCCAGTGCATCTTGACACGGGCAAAGGCCATCCGTTCACCTTCTATGCACGCCGAGCGCTTGACAGCTTCAATCCGGGGCAGCGCGTCGGCAAGTCGCTGCACCAGGCCAAAGTAACTGCTAGGAATGGTTCGGTTGGCCACAGCCGGACTATGATGTCCTTCATGGCCAATCCGGACATCCTGTGGAGCTCTGCCAGTTGCATCATGTGGTTGTTCAACAGCACTGGACGCTCCGACGCCGCGAACTGTGACCAGAACAGCTTCTCCGTCGTGTGCCCCTCCTGGGCCCGGAAGAACTGCGCGGCGTCGGCGGCACTCTTTGAAAGATCCGTAAATGCGTCTGGAGAACTCCACAGTCGAGTAAGTAAGGCATATCTCTGACCGCCAAATATAGTCTGCAGAAGAAAGGGCTTACAAGCCGCTATCTGTTCGGACAGCCGGATTTCCTCGCGAGCTGCCCGGGACTCGGTCCTTGCCTCCTTGGCCTCTTGGAGGGCCTTGTCGAGTTAGGCCGCCTGGGCTTTATTCTTCTCCTCCAAGGACTCGCACTTGCCGGCAGCGTCCTTGAGCGCCTGCTCCACTTCGGTCACCCTCTCCTCGTACTGGCGGCGAGTGACCTGTTCGGCCTTCAAATCTACAGCCGCTTTGTCTGCGGCCGCTTTGTTCGCCTTCGCCTCCTCCTTGGCTTGGGCAAGGGCACTCTTGAGGGTCCCGACCTCGGCCGCGCTGCCTGCAATCATACACAATAGCAGCGCATGAGTTTAAATTCAGAGTTTGCATATCAAATCAGGCATATGCGAGTTTTTTCAAAACATACCTTGCGCCTCATCGAACCGCTTGTTCATGCGGTCGATATCATCATCAGCCAGCTGTAGCCTCCGCTTGAGATCGGAAACTTCAGCGGCCTGGGCGGTTGCCACCAACATGGAAGCCTGTTATACGATATAATAGTACGTCACTTCTTCCGAATACTATATGATCCTCTGTCCGGCTTTTTCAAAACCAGACAGAGTCTCAGGGGCTACTATCTACGCACAGGTCTGCCCCTTCATAAAAAGCGTCTAGAGCATTACGTCGCATACCTCGAAGCCTGTTAGCAGGCTGGTGAAGGCTTCGTTCAGCCCGCTCTTGGCGGACTGAATCTTCTCAACCACCACACCCATCAGGGTGCGGTGTTCCTCCACGATGGCAGCACGTCGTAGTGCTTCCACCATGGTGTTCGGCACCTCCGAATCAGTGGAGGTCGCCATCGGAGCTGATACTCCCCCCTCCTTCGAAGGGGGCTGCTCACTTGACTGCGGAGCCGCATTGGTCTCTGGAATGATGTCCGGCTGGGGGCCAGATTATTCATGACCCCCACCGTCGGTCGCCATAGGGGTCTCCCCCTCCATGTCTTCGGCAGCTGAGGTATTGTCCTCGAGCGCCTTCTCGGCAGCCTCGCTCGCCCCTCTATGGCCAGGAGAGGTCCTTCGGGACAACACCTCGGTGTTATCCACAGTGATCGATGAAGGGGCTCGCGGTGGCGTCTCGCTCTCTGCCATCTCGTGTGGTAGAGAACTCCCTTCAGACAGCGATGGCTGAGGGAGGTCGCGGGCTGGGCTGAAATACACAATATGATATGTTATATTACAACCATAACAGACCGAATATTTGCTAAGTATCCTTTTCGACACTTACGATGCGGGCAGGGGTTTTTCCCTGCGGCGCCTCTTGGGGGTGTGTACAGCCTCCGAATCCGAACCGTCCGAGAGGGTTATCTTCTCCCTCTTGGACACCCCCTCCTCCGGGTCAGTGGAGGCGGCCCTTTTCTTCTTTCCCCCCTTTTGGGGAGAACCACATTCTGCCTCCTCCTCCTCTTCATCTTCATCCCCCTCGTGGGAGGAGTGGGCTTCGGTTTCTCCGGACACTGCGTCCGAATTACCCTTACGGTAGAGGCTGCCCTTGGCCTCCTTGCCCTTCTTCTTGGCTTTCTTCTCCGGCGCCTGATATGGCGCCGGAATCAGCATCCTCATCAGCAGAGGATTGGCTGAGTCTTCAGGTAGTTGAGCCGGACACTTGATCCGCTCCGCCTTCGCTGTCCAGCCCTGAATGAAAGAATGGAAATCTCAGTATAACCTTTGATTTATTTACCAAAAGTTGTGTTCGGAACCAAAATACTCACAGGAGTGGCCGGATTCTCGCTGTCGAGGCCAATATCTTCGGTCTTCTTCGGCCACGTCTTCTGGGCGTTGAAGAGCAGCTTCCAGATCTCTTCGTGCGTTGTACCGAAGAAGCGCTGTAGGGTCCGGGGACCTTCCGGATTGAACTCCCACATATGGAGAGGCCGGAGTTGATAGGGGAGGATCCGGCGTGAGAGCATCACCTGAATCATGTCAGTGAGACTGGTATTTTTGCTTATTATATTTTTGATGCGCTTCTGCAGCATCATTACTTCCGTGGTCGACCCCCAGTCCAGACCCTTGTTGGTCCACGATGCTAGCTGCATTGTGGGTCCGGATCTGAACTCAAGAGCGGCCGCCCATTTGGTGTCGTGGGGTTCGGTGATGTAGAACCACTCCTGCTGCCAGACCATGACAGTCTCCACAAAGACCCCTTTAGGCCAAATGGTGTTGGGGAGTTTGCTCACCATGGCACCGCCGCACTCCGCATGCTGCCCATCGACCACCTTCGGCTTCACATTGAAGACTTTTAGCCATAGGCTGAAGTGTGGGGGGATGCGGAGTAGCGCCTCACACACGACGATAAACACCGAGATGTGGAGGAAAGAATTTGGGACTAGATCATGGAAATCTAGCCCGTAGTAGAACATGAGACCGCAGACAAAGGGGTGGAGGGGAAACCCTTGTCCGCGGAGGAAATGAGGAATGAATACAACCCTTTCGCCAGGCTCCGGAGTGGGCATGACTTGATCCTTGGCTGGGAGCCTATGCGCGATTTCCGCGGACAGATATCCCGCTCCCCGGAGCTCCTTGATGTCCTTCTCTGTGACGGAGGAGGCCTCCCACTTGCCCTTCGAGCCAGATCCGGACATGACTGGAGAGGTTGGCGGTGGTGGGAAAGATTGAAGCTTGGGCGCTGGAGCTTGAGGATGGGAAAACAGGAGAAGGAAGAAGGCGTGGGGAAAAAAGAGGGATCTTTATCCACTTATATAGGTAATGAATATCAAGCGCCCGCCCCTCAAGCCTTAAAACTCGCCTGTTCCCAATGGGTCGTGCGAATGATACGGTTGGACTACCCAAACCCATATTGATAAGGATCCCGCAATAAGTGGGCACGATCTCCGCTTTGACGAGATGTATCAATAGAGGCCGTGTTTCGAGACACGAAGCGGGAGGCTGAAAAACGTGTCGAAATGATAAAAAGACTAGACGTGACGTTTCACCGAAAAAGTTGTCAGTTGATAGACGCTACTTTGGCTAAGCATTTTACCTTCATGGTTGAGGGTTGTGATTGTCATGCAGAGCCGGATACAGTTCTTTTATTCAGAAGATCGCTTTGGAGTATTCAGAGAAGGAACCCGCCTTGCAATGCCGAAGATAAATCTGCGCGCCGAACATGTCATCATTGAAGATTGGTTCAGGGGCTACTGAGGGAGTCCTGGATTACGGGGTCCTCGGGTGGCCGGGCTGTATGACATGGGCCAGACTGATGGGCCATAAGGATATAAGGTAGAAGACCTTTCCTCGTGTCCGGGTGGGACTCTCCTTTGCGTGGATAGCAAGTTTGGCGTCCGGATGTGTAGTTTCCTTCCTCTGTAAACCGACTCTATACAACCCTAGCCCCCTCCAGTGCCTATATAAACCGGAGGGTTTGGTCCGTGGAGGCCATCATAAGATCCATAGGCTAGACATCTAGGGTTTAGCTATTACGATCTCGAGGTAGATCAACTCTTGTAACCCCCATACTCATCAAATACAATCAAGCAGGACGTACGGTTTTACCTCCATTAAGAGGGCCCGAACCTGGGTAAACATCGTGTTCCCTTTGTCCCTTGTTACCGTCGATCCTCAGACGCACAGTTCGGGACCCCCTACCCGAGATCGGCCGGTTTTGACACCGACAACCCCCCCTTGGTCTCTCCCCTCCCTCTCTCCGTCCTTCAGATCCGCCGTGCCCGACCGCGCTCGCCGCTGTGCCTCGCCGCTGCCGCGGCCACCGGTGCCCGTTCGTCTTTCCATGCTGCCCAGGAGCTCCGCCGACCTCTGCCTCTTCCTCCCCGACCGCTGGTTGGAGCCAGGAAGCTCCACATCGAGCAGATCAAGTCGCTCGCTCTCTCCTTGGTCTCCGGCGTCCCCAGCTCCACTACTGCTACTAACCTGTCACCGGGCCTACTTGTGCCTTCTCCGTGAGCTCCTTTCCAATCCTCTTCTCTCCATCGCCCGCACGAGCTCGCTAGCTAGCAGCTCCGCCATGGCCGTACCCGCCGCCGCTGAGCACTTCATCGCCGCGGCCACAGCCGCTGTCATGCTTGTCTGAGCACTCCGTCATGCTCCTGGTTCTCCTCGGAGCACAATGAGCACACGCACGCGCCTTCCCGAGCTTCCTAGCACCGTTCCTGTCGGGAGCCCGAACGCTCCGCCGCCCGCCTCATCACCAGTGAGGCTCCGTTGACCAAATGGTCATGGGCCAGTGCCCATTGCACTCACCGCACCGCGCAGATCCTCCCCAGCCTCTCCATTTGCTTGCTAGCGCGTTGTAGCTCTGTTTTCGTCGAGCACCCGTGCGTGCCACCGCCTCTGCCGCTCGCCGGTGCCGATTCCGTCCAAGTTTGGCGATGCCACGGCCACCACTGGATGCGGCGCTGAGAGCTCGTTCGAATGAGCCTTGCCCCGCTCCTCCACGAGCCCTGTACGCGTTTTCCGACGAGGGCAGAGCCGCGCCACCGTGTATCAGCGTCGCCGGCGTTAAGCCGCTGGCCACCGCTGACTTGGCTGGCCTGGGGCCACACCAGGGTCACTGCCAGCGGGCCCCATGGGCACCAGTTGATTGGGTTGACCTAGTCAACTGCTGACTGGGCACCCTAGTGCCACTGACACGCGGGCCCCACCGCATAGTTAAGTTAATTAAAACATTTTATAAATAAAAGTAATTAGTAAATACTAATCAGTCACTGACATGTGGGGCCCTACTACTATTTAACCTCAGTTTAGCTTAAATAAACTCTGTTTGATACTAACAGAGGCTGACAAGTGGGTCCCAGTGGCCCCACTGGTCAGATTTGACTCTGGTCAGCCGGGTTTGACCTGCTGACATCATCATGATGTTCTGATGGCGTCACCATACACTGTTTTGGATAATTCAAATTAAATAATTCCAGAATTTCCAAAAAATGCTAAAATCTTTGAAAAATCATAGAAAATAATCCGTAGCTCGGATTGAAAAACTTTATACATGAAAGTTGCTCAGAAAAATCCCACGAATCCAACCGTGCCATCTGTTTCCGTGTCGGGACCCTCTAAGTAGGTGAACCTGCAACTTTTTGCCCATTTTTGGTAGATGAATAGTGCATATATACCGGTTAACAAATCTAACTTTAATCCTAAAAATAACTAAAATGATTTAGACATGTCTTTAGGCAACCCTGCACTGCATCTTAGCACAGCATGCTCTATGTTGCATATGTTTCCTGTGTATTTATCTGTTTCCTCCCCCACTTCTCTCTCGGTAGACCTCGGTACCGACGCAGTTCCCGAGACCGACGCAGCTCCGAAGATCGACTATGCCCCTGATGACTAGACCTTAGCCGCAGAGCTTCCAGGTAAGCAACCCCCCCTTGAGCATGCCTATATCGCCTATTCTCTTCTCTCTTGTGCTTGCATTAGAATTGCTGCTGTTACTGCTTTACCTATTCTGATGCATGACCTGATTTTGTAACCTGCTTTTGATACTTACCTGCTTATCCTAAACTGCTTAGAATAGGCTTGTTAGTGAACCCCTGTGACCCCACTTGTCCTAGTTGCCCCCGTTGGATCATCGGAAGGCTCGACGACCAGGCCCCAACACCGCACATCACCCCCTTAGTTGTATGACACTGCAGCGTTACTATCGAGTGCCGAGGGTGATACCTCGTTTAGCACTTCTGATGTTAACTCTGTAGAGTAGCTATTTGGCTGTGGTCATCGAGGGTGATTCCTCCTTCACCACTCCCGATAATGACGCTGTCGTGCAACACCTCAAGTGTGAACCCATCGAGGGTGATTCCTCCGAGTTCACCTTGACGGATACATCGAGTAGGAATCCAACAAGAGTGATACCTCAGATTCCCCTGATGTTATGAACACACGGTTACTTGGACTTTACAGATGTTACTTTGAAAGTTGGGTCGACTCTAAGGGGTACCTGAGCGAGCATAAGATGCGAGTGATGTGGAGACGGGTTGACCTTGAGGCTGCCCGTGAGATAAATATGAGGAATGGCCAGGCAATCTTAGCCCTTGCCGCAAGTCCTCGAGACGGGGCAACGGGGTCACATCGATCGTGAGTCTCTGCTCGTTACTGAACGCTACCAATGCACTAACGATTTGGATATTTGATCTGAGTGGGCCTTTGGCCCGATAGCCCTAACCATCACACGGGAATAAATATGGGTACTCTGCGTCATATGCATCAGCCGAAAGCTCTGTTAGACATCCAGTTCAGCATGGCGGCTAGGTCAGATCGTGCCGATGGCACTGGTATCCACCCCTGCACGCAACGACTTGGAGTGCACAGGGCGATGGCCCAAGACCCCTGAGCGCTTAGGATATAGACCGACGGGGAACTCTCTGCTGAGCTTTAGGTAGGGCTGCAGCGTGTCAATTAGCTGAGGCCGGGCATGACCCAGAAAAGTGTGTCCAGCCGGAGTTAAGCGAGCATGGTAGGTAATTTGGTGCACCCCTGCAGGGAAGAACTAATCTATGCATAGTTGGATCCTCGGTAACGGACGCTCGGAGTTGTATCCCGATCGATACAACTAGAACTGGATAATGGTGATGAGAAATGGATAGTATGGCTCTGGGATTGCTTTCTCGCAGGGAGTCGAGAAAGGATCTCTGGGTGAGGTTGAGGCTTATTAATACTACTACTATATATTGTGCTGATCTACACTCTTCTAATGCTGCAAGACCGCTGAAGATGCTAGTCTTCGATAGGACTAGGCCTTCGCTCTATTCTGGCATTTCTACAGCCCAGTCCACATATACGGTCACCGAAAGTGTTCGGGGGTTTTCCGGTATTGTACCGGGACCACCGAAGGGGTTCCGGGGGTCCACCTGCCCCGGAGGTCCCTATGGGTTGTATGTGGGAGGGAACCAGCCCCTAAGTGGGCTGGGCGCCATCCCCCCCTAGGGCCCATGCTCCTAGGGTTGGGGGAAACCCTAAAGGGGGGCGCCCCCCTTGGCTTGGGGGGCAAGCCCCCTCCCCTTGGCCGCCGCCCCCCCTCTAGATCTGATCTAGAGGGGCCGGCCCCCTTCCCCCTTTGCCCTATAAATAGAGGGGAGGAGGGAGGGCAGCAGCACCTCATCCAACGCGCAGCCCTCCCCCTCTCCAACACCCCCTCCTCCTCCGTTGAGCTTGGCGAAGCCCTGCCGGAGAACTGCCAACTCCACCACCACGCCGTCGTGCTGCCGGAGTTGTCTTCCCCAACCTCTCCCTAATCCTTGCTGGATCAAGGTGTGGGAGACGTCACCGGGCTGCACGTGTGTTGAACGCGGAGGCGCCGTTGTTCGGCGCTTAGATCGGAATCGACCGCGATCTGAATCGCTGCGTGTACGACTCCTCCAACCGCGTTCTTGCAACGCTTCCGCATCGTGATCTTCAAGGGTATGAAGATGCACTCCTCTCTCTCTCGTTGCTTGTCTCTCCATAGATTGATCTTGGTGATGCGTAGGATTTTTTTTTGATTTACTACTATGTTCCCCAACACTTTTTCCCCATACCATTTGATGCAACCAGATGACGGAGCCTAGGAGCCAGATGCCCCTGTCGACTATCACTACTACTACCCCTAGGATGGCTACTGCTACGAGTTGGCTGATGACCAGGAGTAGGTTCGGAGGCTCCCAGGCAGGAGGCCTGCGCCATTTCGATCATAGTGTTTTCTTTTGCCCCGCCTTTTAAAGGCCTATCTGTCTTTCTTTTATATCTGTACTCAGATATCTGATGCTTCCGCTGACGCTTGTAGGCGAGCTTATGTATTCGAGCCCTCGAGGCCCCTGGCTTGTAATATAAAGCTTGTATTATTTTAATTTGTGTCTAGAGTTGTGTTGTGATATCTTCAAGTGAGTCCTTAGGCTTGATCGTGTGCATTTGCGTGTATGATTAGTGCACGATTAAGCCGGGGCGTCACAGGTTGGTATCAGAGCCGACTGCCTGTAGGAATCCCCCTTTCCAACTCCTTGGCCGAAGTTGAGTCTAGTCATGAAAATCGTTTTACTAACATGGATGTGTGGCTTACGGGCCCACGTCGCCATTGGGTGGTATTAGGATGTTTTATTCCTCGTCTATACTCTTTCGTCTACTTGGGTTAAACATTTTACTAACTCTGACATTAGGTTCTCGTAACCACTTCATCCCGGAGAGCTCCTTCACCACAGATGATTGCTTGCTTCGCCAGAAGATTCTGCAGATACTCCTCGATGTTTCCCGAGACCATTATGCCCACTGCTTTTGCAAGTTCCCTACTACCGATAATCACCGTGGACAGCTACACATCTTTGCCATTTGAATCTTCATTCCCAGATACTCCTTTATGTACGAGATACCCCGAAATACTCCTCGTTAATTCGGGAATCCTTTGAGCCTACTGCTGTGCAGCTTCTTTCACACTGCGTATAATTCCTCACAATTACTAGGGATCCGTTCATCCCTAGTTGTTCAGGTGTTTCGCGAAATACTTTCCATTGTCAGTCGATCTTCCGAAAATCCTCTGCAGACTATTGCTCTTGAAATTCTTGCCTGCTTGCATTACGGTTAATTCCGTATGTTTAGCAATCTTCGTTGACATTCCTTGTCAATGCCTTTCCATCCCTTCTCCCTCTGATTGATTACCGATACTCACATCAACTCCGTCATGAATCGCCAGATCCATTGTTGGGTTTTTATCCGACAGTGTCCTTAACATCTGAAATCTTGTAAGTTCTGCCCTAATACATAATGCCTTTGGTAAAATGTTTCCTCTCCTTTAGTCAGCCATGCTCTACCATCGAACTTGAGTTATGTACTCCTGAAGTGCGTGGTATATGTTCCTAAGATGCCCTGATGGGTTGAACCTATGCCTTCTTAATCTGTGTGAACCCGATAATTTTCGCGGGTCATACTCCTCTGGTATTTCACAATGTAGTTCTTCATGTTCATATAATTTTTAACAGAGCAGTGAATGAAAGGTTATGCATTGAAGAAGTGGGAGTCAACCTTGAACCTTTGTGTTCATGCCCATGGACACGATGTAGAAATTATCATGGAAGCTGCTCGTAAAAATAATTATTTCCTTGGTACAAATTCATCTTGTATCTGAGAATTGATATTTTGCAATCGTGGTTCCAACCATATTTTCTTCTTGCTTCCATTTCCCGGACAAGTTAAAATACTTGTCCTCTGCAGATCATTTCACCTGTCCAACCTCTATTTTGATCTACCATCGAGTATTACCCCTAGTATCTCGAGAATATCACAGGAACTACATAATTTCTTATGAGTTCTTCATCTACTATCATTGATCACCAATTCCAATTTTCCCGGGTTCTGAGTTGTTTGTCACTCGAGAACACCGATAAGTGAATCAATTCCGCACTCTGATTCAATAACTCTAAGTATTTTTTGCTGCTTACGAGCTTAATAGTCCTTCAAGTCATTCCTAGCCTGATCGGCTATATCATTATCATGCTAACTTTAATTGTGCTACCTGGTCCTTATGCCTGGAGCAACCTCCGACGACGCGCTAAGCTTACGTCGATCTTCCTCATCCTATCATTTCACCTTGAACAACAAGCTTGATTTCGAGCTTGTGTCACATCTGTGGTTCCAATAACCTTTCGCTTCATCAGTCCATTTTCTTGATGTCGTCGCTGATCGATTACATCTCATGAAGCCTCTCAACAAATTGTTTCACCATCATCGTCAACCTTTTGACTTCTCTAAAGTTGTGAAATAAATTCATGGTTAGAAATACCATCCTTGCTCCTCGATGATTTGTGTTATCATCGATAACACCCTTGACTTTCTGCCAACTCAGACTTGGTTATGTTTTGGTTATACCTTGCGTTCCTCGATACTTCCGAAATTGTTCCTTTGTATCTCTTGAGATCTTCAGACCCAACCCTTACTTGAAACACCATATTAAGGCTACCTTGAAGCATGATTGTGGTATTCCGAATATCCACAAGAACATTGGAAGCACATTGCCAAATGTTCCTTGCTCTATTATCCAAACACTGTTGTATGGATAACATCATGAATTCCCTTGCCCCTTTATTTAAATGGTGATGTACTTGTTGATCTGACATGTATATCGTGCTCTACTTTTCCTTGGGAAAAGTTACACTCCTAATTCTTGTGCATAAACACAATTTCCTTTCCATTGGTTTGTTTAACCTTTCTTATGATCTATATGATATAAGCAGAAATAATTCTCTGCTTATAAAACACCCCGATGTACAACCTTGTCAGTGAGACCCTATTACTACTGTTGATGAAATTCCGGTAACGCCCGATGGACGAGAACTTTGCTTATTGGTCCGCCTCATTTTAACGAGCAGGAAAATGGTTCTCTTCGTCCCTCGCCCTTGGTACCGATGTTGACACCGACATAACTGACAGACTATTCTCTGACATACCTTGTTGTCGTGACTGGTAAGATGTCACTGTTCTCCCTACTCTTGACCGACACCCCCCCCCCCCACAGTTCCACAGGATTGGAACCTGAGTATAATGTACATTCTTGATTCTGAAGTATCCTATGACCTTGGTTTTGTGTGTTTTTACGAGCCACCCTCCGAGAGATGATCTATTCCCGATGCTCTGAACCCCCTTCTCACACTTTGTTCAGGTATCAATCAGATGTCCATTCGCTTGAAACTTCTTATTGTACCTTCATACTTTGCTCTCGATGTTTTCTTAAGTTTCAACTCGAGAGATACTTCTGCCACATTCCATGAATTGTTCACCAGGTAATTAACCTTATAAAGGTCAGTTCTCCCGAAGTTCCTCTTTAATTCCCCATTTAAATCTCGGGACGAGATTTCTTGTAGTGGAGGAGATTTTTAACATCCCCAGCATCACACTACAGTAATCCCTTATGATCAGTGTCAAGTCATCTTGAATTACAGATCTTAATCATGTTGGGATAATATCTCAATTCAAATCCCTTCTCTGAATTCTATTCAAATTCAAAATGAAATTTGAAGTTGCACAAAAGTTGCTAGAATTTTTTTCATTATTTAGCAAATATACCAAAACAATTTTAATGTTAAGGAAAAGAACATCACTATGTTGCTAAAATGAGTAGTAGCAATTAATCTAGTGCAATTCTAGCATTTTAAAATGCTATTCCATTTATGTAAAATTCAATTGGATTCAAATCTCTCCCAAAATAATTGTGGCAGTGCCATAATTTGGAAAGAATATTTTGGGCCAAGATTCAGCTTTGTCAAAAGTCATTTGGTGGCTTAAATGTTTCTGCAAAAGTTTTTGAAAAAGAAAAACAGAAAAGCAAAACAAGAAAAGGAAAAATGCTACTGTGGACTGGGCCTAAGTGCATAGTACGGCCCAGCCCACAGCGCATGCCTCGCTCCTTCTCTCTCCCTCGCCATGTCGGCCGCTCCGTGGCCTCCACGCGCTGCTCCGGCCGCTGGTCGATACGACGACGGCCACCGACGCGAGGAGGGGATAAGGACCCCCACTCGGTCTCTCCCCTCCATCCTCATCCACTTTCCCCTCTCCCTCCATCGCTCTCCTCCCTCTCTCCCTCCTTCAGATCCGCCGCGGCCGACTGCGCTCGCTGCTGCTGCGGCCATCGGCACCTGTTCTTCTTTCCGTGCTGCCCAGGAGCTCCACTGACCTCTGCCTCTTCCTCCCGGACTGCTGGTTGGAGCCAAGAAGCTCCACATGGAGCAGATCGAGTCGCTCGCTATCTCCTCGGTCTCCGGCGATCTCCGGCGTCCCCAGCTCCTCTACTGCTACTAACCTATCACCGGGCCTACTTGTGCCTTCTCGGTGAGCTCCTTCCCCATCCTCTTCTCTCCGTTAGCCCGCACGAGCTCGCTAGCCAGCAGCTCCGCCATGGCCGTACCCGCCGCCGCTGAGCACTTCGCCGTCGTGGCCACAGCCACTGTCACGCTTGTCTGAGCACTCTGTCGTGCTCCTGGTGCTCCTCGAAGCACAACGAGCACGCGCACGCGCCTTCTCGAGCTTCCTAACACCGTTCCTATCGGGAGCCCGAATGCTCCGCCGCCCGCCTCGTCACCGGTGAGGCTCCGGTGACCAAATGGTCATGGGCCAGTGCCTGTTGCACTCACCGCACCACGCATATCCTCCCCAGCCTCTCCGTTTGCTCGCTAGCGCACCGTAGCTCCGTTTCCGTGGAGCACCCGTGCACACCGCCACCTTCGCCGCTCGCCAGCGCCGATTCCGGCCAAGTCCGGCGATGCCACGGCCACCACTGGACGCGGCGCTGAGAGCTCGTTTGAATGAGCCTAGCCCCGCTCCTCCCCGAGCCCTGTACGTGTTTTTCGATGAGGGCAGAGCCGTGCTGCCGTGTATCGGCATCGCCTGCGTTAAGCCACCGGCCACCGCCGACGTGGCTGGCCTGGGGCCACACCAGGGTCACTGCCAGCGGGCCCCATGGGCCCCAGTTGATTGGGTTGACCTAGTCAACTGCTGACTGGGGACCCCAGTGCCACTGACACGCGGGCCCCACCGCATAGTTAAGTTAATTAAAATGTTTTATAAATAAAAGTAATTAGTAAATACTAATCAGTCACTGACATGTGGGGCCCTGCTACTATTTAACCTCAGTTTAGCATAAATAAACTCTATTTAATACTAAAAGAGACTGACCTGCTGACCTCATCATAACAATCTGCTGGCGTCACCATACACTGTTTTGGATAATTCGAATTAAATAATTCCAGAATTTCTAGAAAATGCTAAAATCTTTGAAAAATCATAGAAAATAATCCGTAGCTCGGATGGAAAAAGTTTATACATGAAAGTTTCTCAGAAAATTCCCACGAATCCAACCATGCCATCTGTTTCCTTGTCGGGACCCTCTAAGTAGGTGAACTCGCAACTTTTTTCCCATTTCTGGTAGATGAAAGTGCATATATACCGGTTAATAAATCCAACTTTAATCCTAAAATAACTAAAATGATTTAGACATGTCTTTAGGCAACCCTGCACTGCATCTTAGCATAGCATGCTCTGTGTTGCATATGTTTGCTGTGTATTTATCTGTTTCCTCCCCCTTTTCTCTCTCGGTACTGATGCAGTTCCCGAGACCGACGCAGCTCCGAAGATTGACTATGCCCCTGACGACCAGACCTTTGCCGCAGAGCTTCCAGGCAAGCAACCCCCCCTTGAGCATGCCTATATCACCTATTCTCTTCTCTCTTGTGCTTGCATTAGAATTGGTGTTGTTACTGCTTTACCTATTCTGATGCATGACCTGATTTTGTAACCTGCTTTTGATAATTACCTGCTTATCCTAAACTACATAGAATAGGCTGGTTAGTGAACCCCAGTGACCCCACTTGTCCCTGTTGCCCCCGCTGGATCATCGGAAGGCTCGACGACCAGGCCCCAGCACCGCACATCACCCCCTTAGTTGTACGACACTGCAGAGTTACTTCGATTGCCGAGGGTGATACCTCATTTAGCACTTCTGATGTTAACTCTGTAGAGCTCTCTATTCGGTCATGGTCATCGAGGGTGATTCCTCCATCACCACTCCCGATAACGACGTTGTCGTGCAACACCTCAAGTGTGAACCCATCGAGGGTGATTCCTCTGAGTTCACCTTGACATATACATCGAGTAGGAATCCAACAAGGGTGATACCTCAGATTCCCCTGATGTTATGGACACACGGTTACTTGGACTTTAGAGATGTTACTTGGAAAGTCGGGTCGACTCTGAGGGGTACCCGAGCAAGCATAAGATGCGAGTGATGTGGAGATGGGTTGACCTGGAGGGTGCCGGTGAGATAAATACGAGGTGTGGCCGGGCAATCTTAGCCCTTGCCGCAAGTCCTCGAGACGGGGCGATGGGGTCACATCGATCGTGAGTCTCTACTCATTACCACACGCTACCAATGCACTAACGATTTGGATATTTGATCTGAGTGGGCCTTTGGCCCGATAGCACTAACCATCACGCGGGAATAAATATGGATACTCTGCGTCGTATGCATCAGCCGAAAGCTCTGTCAGACGTCCAGTTCAGCATGGTGGCCGGGTCGGATCGACCTGATGGCACTGGTATCCACCCTGCACGCAACGACCCGGAGTGCACAGGGCGATGGACCAAGACCCCTGAGCGCTTAGGATATAGACCGACGGGGACCTCTCTGTTGAGCTTTAAGTAGGACTGTGGCATGTCATTTAGCCGAGGCCGGGCATGACCCAGAAAAGTGTGTCCGGCCAGAGTTAAGCGAGCGTGGTGGGTAAGTTGGTGCACCCCTGCAGGGAAGAACTAATCTATGCATAGCCGGATCCTCGGTAACGGACGCTCGGAGTTGTAACCCGATCGATACAACTAGAACTGGATAATGGTGATGAGAAATGGATAGTACGCCTCTGGGATTGCTTTCTCACAGGGAGTCGAGAAAGGATCTCTGGGTGAGGTTGAGGCTTATTAATACTACTACTATATATTGTGCTGATCTACACTCTTCTAATGCTGCAAGACCGTTGAAGATGCTAGTCTTCGATAGGAGTAGGCCTTCTCTCTATTCTGTCATTTCTGCAGCCCAGTCCACATATACAGCCTTTCTTTGATAATGTTGCATATGAAGTGTAGATCCTTGCTTGCTGAGTACTTCGGATGAGCACTCATGGTTGCTTTGCTCCCTCTTTTTCCCCATATCCATTTGACGCAACCAGATGACGGAGCCCAGGAGCTAGATTCCCCTGTCGACGATCACTACTACTACCCCGAGGATGGCTATTGCTACGAGTTGGCTGACGACCAGGAGTAGGTTCGGAGGGTCCCAGGCAGGAGGCCTGCGCCTTTTTGATCGTATTGTTTTCTTTTGCCCACCCTTTTAAAGGCCTATCTGTCTTTCTATTATATCTGTACTCAGATATCTGATGCTTCCGCTGACGCTTGTAGGCGAGCTTATGTATTCGAGCCCTTGAGGCCCCTGGCTTGTAATATAAAGCTTGTATTATTTTAATTTGTGTCCAGAGTTGTGTTGTGATATATTCAAGTGAGTCCTTAGGCTTGATCGTGTGCATTTGCGTGTATGATTAGTGCACGATTAAGCCGGGGCATCATAGTCAGGTCCAAATTAAAGTTCCAACTTGAGTTTTAAAATTAGTTGTGGGGCACATATCGAGGTAGCAATGAATAGTATCTCTGTCTATTATCTGGTTCACCTAGGGTATGCCTATGTTGTTCATCTTGGGTCGGAAACAAATAGTAAAGCAATCATCATCTGTCTTTTTATTAAATTAAAGCTATCATCAGCCTTCTATCATCATCTTTGGATCCATCCACTGGTTGTTACCATCACTCCAGATTTCTGCATGCTCTCCTTACATAATCTCACTATATTTTTTTCGTATGCATGTCAGATATTGTACACAGTCATGCTGAACATGTAGAGAAAAAGAGAAGAGTTTTGCGCGGCAATACAATCTCATGCAGACATCGCTCCATGGTGGGTTCAATTGCAAACCCTCCCCTCCCCCCTCTCTAGATTGTAATCCAGAGCAAGATATCTGTTCTGAGGTGGATTCAGACATAGCTGACCACTCCTATTTACCCCCCCCAATGTGTTTGCTCTAACTTGGCATGATGATGTTAGTCATATCATGCATATGTTGCCTTGTAGTGCCTACTTTCGACATCATATATGTCATCTGCTTAGTTTAGACATGTTCTGTAATGCCACCTGTTAAGTTTCTATATCATATATGTGAATTATGCAGTCTCATCTCTTTTAGCCAGCCATAATATATGTGAAATATGCAATGCCATCCTGTTTAACCAAGCATCATATATTTGAATGATATCTTCCCCAACCTTTTCTTCATTACATTTCCATTTGTCGACAATGTTTGTACATTAAACTACTCTTCCTGTGAATCAGCCATTTGAGTGGGTGATGGAAAAATCTGGAGTGAAAACAAGGTCTTCAGAGCAGACAGTGCTACCTGTCGAAGGAGATCTCTTGCTGGGTCCCGATAGCTCCTCAGAGATGGATTCAGAGACAGATGACCAGTCCTATTCCCCCACCGAGGTGTATGCTCTAACTTGGCATGGTTATACTGCTCATATCATGCATATGGTGTCTTGCATTGCATAGTTTAGACATCATATACACAATATTCAACACCATGTTCTTAGTTCAGACATCATATATGCGAATGCCCTCTCCTTAGCATATAAATCACATATGTGAATTAAATCATGCGATCCTGATTACTTAGATAACATGTATGTGAATTATGTCATGCGAACCTGTTTACTAAAGACATCATATAATTATCTCATGCCATCCTATTTAGTTAATCACTGAATTATGTCATGCTATGCTATCTAGTTTAGACAGACATCATATATGTGAAATTATGTCATGCTATACTTTTTAGTTAAACAATATACATGTCAACTATTTCATGCCCTCTTTTTTCCACACTATCTATTGCATCTGTCTCTCATACAATGTCTGTACATTCAACTATGTTTCCTGTTTATCAGCCATTTGAATTGGAGCGGGTGATGGCAGTATCTAGCGGAGTAAAAACACGGTCTTCAAATAAAACAGTGCTACCTCTTGGTGGAGATAGCACCCCGGTTGTACATGCACGAGAACCAGCCCTACCACACATAACCCAAACTCTCGCAGATTGTACCCCTACTCCGATGGACAGAGAGCCAGCTTCACCCAATCTAACCCCAATCCAAGCAGATAGTAACCCAGTTCCTGTTGACACAGCACCATCTCCACCATAGAGCTCCCAAACAAGAGCAGTTAGTAAGGCAGCTCCAGTGCCCAAAGCGCCAGTACTACCACGGCGAACCCCAACTCCACCAGTTAGTACACCTATTCCTGTGGAGGAAGCACAACCAGCCATTCGTAGTTTAGCATCTATCGCATTTGATGTTGTTAAATCCTATGTGCGTATCTTCCCATCATGGAAATATTATACTGAAGATAAAGGAAAATGCCAGTTGCAGGTGTTTGTCCAGGAATTATGTGTAAGTAATGTTATTCATGGCAATTACTTTGCTTTGTCCCATACATTCTACCTCCATCATGGTTATAATACATCAAATTTTCCCAATTTTCTCTATAGAGAAGGAGCGATTTGGAAACTCAGGATGAGGTAACCTGTGCTAATACCTCTGCTATCTTCAAGAATGCTTGGTGGCAGTATCGGAATTACCTGAAGAAAACGTACTTCACTGGCAAAGAAACTCATCAAATTCCCTTACGTTCTCCTGAGACACATTTACTGGACGATGAATGGGAATGCCTTGTTCTGTACTGGTCCCGAACCAAGAATGTGGTATGGTCTATGAGCTCATTTTTTATTTTTAAGTACTATATGCTTGCGTCTTACTGTACTCTGTTCATGTAGAACAAGTGCTTAAACCTGAAGAACAACTGTTCTCATTTAAGATTCCATTGCTATCGTGCATACTGCTTTGCTCTTGTATCACTGTATTTACTCATACAAACTTATTTTTAAATTGAAGGATCCAATCAAAACCCCAATGGCACAACAGGTATGTTTACGCATGTTTCTTTAACAAGTTTGCTCTTATAAATAGCTCTGTTGATTTCAATTTCAATTGTGTATACAGTTGACTTCTCATATCATGCACATTACTAGCATCACAACAGAGCCAATAGTGTTGCTGTACATGTAGACCCGTGGTACCCATCTGAAATCTTGTTGGGCCGTGTAGTTTCCCACGCTTTGTATTCTTTCAGTGCTGCTTTTTCTTGAACCGATATGATTTGAACCGTGTCTCTATTTTGATTTGGCAAGACAATGCAGTGACCATAGGACATAGATATATGTTTGTTTGATGCTTTTATTATGTACTACTTGGCAATAGAAGACTTGGTAGTTTAATCCTGTCCACCTTACTAATGAACTGGTTCACCGAAATGAGTTTCATATACTAGTACATGCTAAACCTGTTATGTGCCTGCTTGTTTCTTCTTTTAGAATGTTGACAGAATATTGGGGAAGAGTGCCTTATTAAGCAATGGTAAAGGAAGTAATGCAGATAAGGTTCAGGATAGTGAGACATCCTTGTTGGTCTCCAACAAAGCTGATAAAACAGCTAAGGAAAACTATTATGAAGACAGTGAGACAACCCCAAAGTCCTGTCTTGGTTTAGTTTTCGAGTTACTGGCCACTACCGCTGGCACAAGCTATTCAAACTCGCTGTCTGAATCAGTTCGGTTTCTTGAGTCTCAACTACAAGCTGAAAGACGTCGATCAGCTATGCTGCGACAAGAAGCCGAAGGACTGCGGAAGTCCCTGGAGCATTCAGATGCATACTTTCTGGTGCAACAGCAAGCATTGGAGGATTTTAGCGCCAAACAGGACAAAGCTAATAAGCTTGCTAAGCTTATTGCCAGCATGGTGGATACCCAGGATAACGTTTCTTGAGCTCTTCTGAAGTTGTTTCAGTTATGGACTTGTTTTGCTGCCGCGTTTATTTGCACTGGTGGCCAATTTAGACGGCCAGTGTATGTAATATGCTACTTTGTTCCCTATATTTGCACTGGTGGCGAACTTTGATGCCCAGTGGATGTAATATGTGTAATAGCCGTAATAGCCTAGCATTAGTTGCTTTCTTATTTATTTCCTAATTGTCTTGTTTAGTTGTTTGCTTGTAGTCACTGCAGTTCTTTTTCCGCGTTTTGTCTAGTGGCCACAATAACCTATTTTTATAACTAGGCCAAAATAACCATGGCAACACACAAACTGTTGTAACCATGGTCCTCCTACCTACTGTAGTGACCATGGCCCTCCACGGGCTGTACGATCCATGGGCCTTCTACGGGCCGTAGGATCCATGGGCCTTCTACGGGCCGTAGGATCCATGGGCCTTCTACGGGCCGTCTAATCTATGGGCCTTCTACGGGCCGTATAATCGTTTCGCCAAACATGGGCCATACTATTCGTGGACCAATAACGGTCTGCAAAATGGCCGTAAATGGGCTAGAGTGGAAATCGTCTGTTTTATGGCCCGACCATAACGGGCAGTTAATAGGCCGTATTTGATGACGCTATGAAAATGGCCCAATGGGTTAACGGGCCACAAACAGGCCGACTGTAACCACGGGCTGAATTTGGCCCACAAGCGGAATAGGCCAGTAACGGACCGTAAGTAACCAAATTCTGGAAACGAGCCCAAGAATAAATGGGCCCTTAGAAGGCCGAAAGTTAACACAGGCTGGAACGGCCGACGGAATAATGGGCCGTTAATGGGTATAAAGCAATACACTGTTCATTATGGGCCAGTTTCATCTCAGGCCTTTAATGGGCCCAGAGTTACAAAGGGCCTCCTATGGGCCGAAAGACGTCATGGGCCATACATGGGCCGGAAGATACAACGGGCTGGAATCATATTGGACGGCCCAGATGACGCTACAGGGCCAAATTCTGGTAGGCCATAACGGGCCGTGAGTTAGCGGGCTGTAAATGGGCTATATGCGAACAGGCATTAACAGGCTTTCCGTGGGCCGGCCCGCTACCTTTGACCAAGTCAAACAGGCCGGCATTTTCACTGGAATGGGCCTCTGTTGGCTTGTGCCACATGTCGACTTATCATAGGCGGCTTCGGTCCAATGAGTGGATGACATCTGTCCCAACGGTGAGCCGACACGTGGTTCCTCTGGCCATTGAGAATTTTACACGTGGAAAATCCCCATTGGTCCGGGCTGTTAACGGGTTATCAGATCCAAACCGAAACCTGATAGCTTAACGGCGACCCGTTATGGTGGATGCCACGTGTCGGTCACCATTGACGAAAGCACTTCTATGACACGCGATTTATCGTCATGGAAGTGGACACTTCCGTGATGATAATTTTGGTAATGTCATGGAACACTTCTACGACAGCACAGGTATGACTATCTTGATTCTGTCATAAAATCATCATGGATGTACATGCATGACAGAAAACATGACCTACAGTGACAAACACGTATCATCACGGAAGTGTATTTTTTTGTAGTGATGCCTTCCTATGCGAGAGGGAAGGGCGCCCCAGCGGCGGGCGCGGGGCCTGAGGCACGATCGTCAGGTGCGCCAGCCTCCTGATGGCCCTTGGGGAGGAGTTGCTTCTTCTTCTTGGGTATGGCCTCAGGAGGTCGAACGGCACACTCGCCATCTGAGTTCTCGACTGCCGCAGCCTGGTAGGCGCGCTCAAGGGAGCACACCGCAACCTTCTCGTCGCAGACGATCGTGATGATACCGCTGCTCCCTGGCATCTTGAGGACATTGTAGCCATGGTGTGTTGCCGCCATGAACTTGGCGAGGGCCGGATACCCAAGGATGGCGTTGTACGGGAGGCGGATATGGGCGACGTCGAAGTCGATGAGCTCGGTGTGGTAGTTGTCGTGCTGGCCGAAGGTGACATGGAGGTGGATCTGCCCTATGGGGACGGTGGAGCCAGGAAAGGCTTGGTGGGGAGGAGCTGGTTGTAGGGCACCTGGAGCGTCTCAAACATCTCGACGGAGAGAACATTGAGCCCCGTGCAACCATCGATGAGTGTCTTGGTGACGAGGACGTTGCTAATGGTCGGCTAGCAGAGCATCGGGAGCGCGCCAGAGGCGGCTGAACATTTGAGATGGTCCATGGAATCAAACGTGATGGCGTACTTGGACCATCTGAGGGGGCGCGGCGCCACAAGCTTGGGGAGGGCCGCGTTCACCTCACGAGCGAACTGCTTGAAGATGCGATGAGAGGCGGGAGCCTGAGCACCGCCCAGGATGCAGACAATGGCACGAGGCTCTTGAAAGCCCCCGGTTCCATCATCTTGGCAGTGGTCGTCGTTCCTCCTTGGCAGTGGTGGCAGCGTAGGAAGGCCGGTGTTGCCCTGAGGACAGTCCTCACGGGGCTGGTCACGCCAGGGCCGTCGTGAGGCTGGCCCTACCAGCGGTCCTCATGAGGCTGATCACGCCAGTCCTGGCAGGGGTCGCGGTTGTCCCAGCGGCCTCCGCCGCGGCCTCCTTCGTGGTCGTAGCCACGGTCGTTTCGCTCGGGACGGCGGCCGATGCGCCCGTCGCGGATTGCCCTGAGCTCCTGGCAGTTGCTGGTGTTGTGGTTGTGGACATTATGGAAGACACAGAACAGACGGCTGCCCTTGGAGGATTCGGGGTGGTCGCAGCCGCACTTCATCTCAGGTTCAGCCGCGAGCACAGCTGAGCCCTTGCGCTTCACGTCCTTAGCCTTGGCCTTCTTGTCTTCAGGATCGACCTCCGGAAGCTCTAGGAGGGAGAGGCAACCTTCCTCTGCCCTCTTGCACCTGGCGGCCATGTTGAACATCTCCAGAGTCGAGCACAAGTCCTCGTGTATGGCGAGCTATTCCTTCATCTTGACATCCCTGACGCCCTCAGAGAATGCCGAAATGATGGCCTTGTCCGACACCTTCGGGATCTTGAGGCGGACGTTGGTGAAGCATTGTATGTACTTGTGCAAGGTTTTGCCTGGCTGCTGCTTGATGCGCCGCAGGTCGCCTGCCGCTGGAGCGCGGTCGCGAGTGCCTTGGAAGTTGGTGATGAAGCGCTCGCGGAGCTCGTCGCAGGAGGAGATCGACCGCACCGGAAGGTTCAGGAGCCAAGAGGGTGCGCCGTCCTTGAGGGCCATAGGGAACCAGTTCGCCATGACCTTCTCATTGCCGTTCGCCGCCTCGATGCTCAGCTCATAGAGCTAGAGGAATTCAGCGGGGTCAGGGCTGCCGTCATAGTGCGGAGGCAGATCCGGCTTGAACTTGTCGGGCCAGACAACGCGGCGCAGCGGCACCCTGCCGCACTCATAGGGGCCAGCCGCAGGGGAGGAGCCTGATCTCGACGCCCGCACGCCGCTGCCTCTGGCGGTACGCGGTCTTGACGTGGCGGTGCTAGGAGCGCACGAGCTTCTCCTTGGGGCCGCTGTACCACCGGGCAGCTTTCTTCATCGCGTGCCGGCGCTCAGCGCGGCGGGTCGCGCTGGGGAGCTTCACGCCTCGGCTTGGGTCCCACGCCGTCCAGGGGAGGGGGAGGAGGCACGCCGTGAGCCACGTCGCCCGCCAGGGACGGCGGAGGGCGAAGCGAACGAGACGGTGCAGGGGCCTCGCCAGTGGCGTTGACGAGTTCGGTGATGCGGGCGAGCCAGTAGTCGTAGAGGTCATTTGCCGGATGATAGTGCAGAAGCTCGCGCGCCATGAGCAGCACAGACTGCGTGTTCGCTGGCCCATGACGGCCATGAGAAGATGATGTCGTGGTTGGAGTGGGTGATGGAGTCGCGGTGCGGCCGTCACGCTGCACGGACGGTGGCAGTGACGAGTCTTGCTGTTCGCGGGCAGCAGGGTTGGTGGCGGCGTTAGCCACCGGGGAGACAGTGCGGCGAGGGGCGCTGTTGCCCGCTGGTGCCGTCTGGGCGACACGAGCGGCTCGGCGCTCGGATCGAACACGGCGAGCGTCGGCCATTTGAACAGCGGAACGGCGGCGGAGTGAGTGGTGGGAGAGAAGCTTCAACATGCCCCTACCTGGCGCACCAAATGTTGGATTCAGGGCTCCGCAGACCCAAAGAAGGTTCGAACTCTAGGGCGTGTGTGAAGAACTCAACCTATCAAACCAACCAACCCATCGCCCTACAGCCTAGGTCGATGGATCAAGGAAGGAGATGGACACGGAAGTTTACCCAGGTTCGGGCCACCTTGCGGTGTAAGACCCTACTCCTCCTTTGTGGTGGATTTGCCTCACGAGGGGCTGGGGATGAACTAGTACAAGGGAAGAACAACCTCGCGAGGTCTGCTCTGGGGTGAGGGTGCGTCGTCCTTCGGTTCCGTTTGGTCCCTCTCTACGGTGGTGGCTAGCTTATACTTATAGCGTCCTCGGTCCTCTTCCTTCAAAATGAAGGCGGGAAGGGATCCCACAGTGGCCAATTTGAAAGGGGACAAGTAGTACATCTTATCCTGATGAAAGGTGGTCTTCGCCTGCAAAGCTTCTAGTCATGACACCACGGTGGACTCGGCGATGACACCCGTCCTGCCGTCCTGGCGGTCTTGGTCTCATTGCACTGGAATGGAAACCTTTGCCTGATTCCTCGGGAACCCATGCCTGCGCTTGCCTCCTTAGCACCAAAGAGGAAACCTGCTCTTCTTTGCCTGCTGGCACCCGCCTGGCCTTGGTCGTCATGGCTTTCATCACCGCAACCTCGTGAGGTTGGATACCTACATAGAAATCTCTGCTCCTCAAGAGGCAGCCTGGGAAGGCCGCTCCCTCAGGAGGTCTTGGCGCTGTCTGCCTCACGAGGCTTGGCCCCTCACGAGGGTCTTGTGTTGTTGGTGTTGAAACTGGGCCGTACCAGGCCGTCGATGGAGCCACGCAGTGGGCCGCAGGCAGGCAAGTCTGGGTACCCTGGTTCCCAGAATGCCGACAGTGACATAGGTGCTAGTGTGAGTGCTATTCCCTTTACCTTATACCAAGAAATTATGAATGACATAGCACCCGCTGAAATAGAAGACATAGATGTTACTATTGATCTTGCTAATAGAGACACCATCACACCACTTGGGATTGTTAGAGATGTTGAAGTCTTGTGTGGGAAAATAAAATATCCTACTAATTTTCTAGTCCTTGGTTCCCCACAAGATGACTTTTGTCCCATTATCTTTGGTAGACCTTTCTTGAACACCGTTAATGCTAAAATAGATTGCGAGAAACAAATCATCGGTGTTAGTTTTGGTGATGAGTCTCATGAGTTTAACTTCTCCAAGTTTAGTAGAAACATCATAATAAAGAATTGCCTAGTAAGGATGAAATAATTGGTCTTGCTTCTATTGTTGTGCCTCCTACTGATCCACTAGAACAATATTTGCTAGACCATGAAAATGATATGCATATGCATGAAAGGAATGAAATAGATAAAATTTTCTTTGAACAACGACCACTGCTTAAACACAATTTGCCTATTGAAACTCTAGGAGGTCCTCCTCCACCTAAAGGTGATCCTATGCTTGAAATAAAACAATTGCCCGACACTCTGAAATATGCTTATCTTGATGACAAAAAGATATATCCTGTTATTATTAGTGCTAACCTTTCAGAACCTGAAGAACAAAGATTATTGAAAATTATGAAGAAGCATCGTGCTGGTATTGGATATACTCTTGATGATCTAAAGGGCATTAGTCCCACTCTCTGTCAGCACAAGATCAACATGGAACCTAATGCTAAACCCGTTATTGATCACCAATGACGTTTGAATCCCAAAATGAAAGAAGTGGTAAGAACTCAAATATTAAAGCTTCTGGAGGGAGGTATAATCTATCCCATAGCTGATAGTAGATGGGTAAGTCCTGTTCATTGTGTCCCTAAGAAAGGATGTATTACTGTTGTTCCAAATGATAAAAATGAACTCATTCCACAAAGAATTGTTACTGGCTATAGGATGGTAATTGATTTTAGAAATTAAATAAAGCAACTAGAAAAGATCATTACCCCTTGCCTTTTATCAATCAAATGCTAGAAAGACTATCAAAGCACACACATGTTTGCTTCCTTGATGGATATTCTAGTTTTTCTCAAATATGTGTTTCACAACCTGATCAAGAGAAAACCACTTTTACTTGCCCTTTTGGAACTTATGCTTATAGACGTATGCCTTTTGGTTTATGAAATGCACCTGCTACTTTTCAAAGATGTATGACTGCTATATTCTCTGATTTTTGTGAAAAGATTGTTGAGGTTTTCATGGATGATTTTTTCATTTACGGAACTTCTTTTGATGATTGCTTAAGCAACCTTGATCAAGTTTTGCAGAGATGCGAGCAAACTAATCTTGTCTTGAATTGGGAGAAGTGCCACTTTATGGTTAATGAAGGTATTGTCTTGGGGCATAAAATCTCTGAACGAGGTATTGAAGTGGATAAAGCTAAAGTAGATGCAATATTAATTGACAAAATGCCATGTCCCAGAGATATTAAAGGTATTCGTAATTTCCTCGGTCATGCTGGTTTCTATGGGAGATTTATTAAAGACTTCTCTAAAATTTCTAGGCCTCTTACAAATCTTTTACAAAATGACGTTCCATTTGTTTTTTATGATGATTGTGTAGAAGCCTTTGAAACACTTAAGAAAGCCTTAACTTCTGCACCTATTGTTCAACCACCTGATTGGAACTTGCCTTTTGAAATTATGTGTGATGCTAGTGATTATGTTGTTGGTGTTGTTTTAGGACAAAGAGTTGATAAGAAACTAAATGTTATCCATTATGCTAGAAAAACTCTAGACAGTGCCCAAAGAAATTATGCTACTACTGAAAAAGAATTTTTAGCAGTTGTGTTTGCTTGTGACAAATTCAGATCTTACATTGTTGATTCTAAAGTTACTGTTCACACCGATCATGGTGCTATTAAATATCTTATGGAAAAGAAAGATGCTAAACCCAGACTCATTAGGTGGGTTCTCTTGCTACAAGAATTTGATTCACACATCATTGATAGGAAAGGAGCTGAGAACCCCGTGGCTGATAATTTGTCTAGGTTAGAAAATATCCTTGATGACCCACAACCTATTAATGATAGTTTTCCTGATGAACAACTAGCTGCAATAAATGCTTCTCATAACACTCCTTGGTATGTTGACTATGCTAATTATATTGTTGCTAAATATATACCACCTAGCTTCACTTACCAACAAAAAAAAAATTCTTCTATGATTTTAGACATTACACTAGTAGAAAACAGGGCTTTGGTTGAGGCCAGAAAGTTGCATTACGAACCAGGACTAATGTGAGCATTAGTCCCGGTTCAAGCGGCTAGGGCGCCGTGCAGGCATTAGTCCCGGTTCTGATGGGACCTTTAGTCCCGGTTGGAGACACCAACCGGGACTAAAGGGTGCGATGCCCTTTAGTCCCGGATGGTGTCTCGAACCGGGACTAAAGATTAGACCTTTTGTCCTGGTTGGAGCCACCAACCGGGACTAAAGGTGTTGAGGCATTCGTCCCGGTTGGTGGCTCCAACCGGGACTAAAGGTTAGACCTTTAGTCCTAGTTGGAGCCACCAACCCGGACCTTTAGTCCCGGTTGGAGCCACCAACCGGGACTAAAGGGGTTCTGAAATTTGTTTTTTGTTTTTCCATTTGTTTTTTGTTTTTAGTTTCTGTTTTAAATTGCTTATATCTTTTAAGATATTTGATTTTTTTGAGTGATTCTTTTTGCATTAGATTCAAAATTTTGTCTAGCTTATGTTTGTGCCATTAGTTTTCAAATTTGAATGATTTAAATTTGAATTTGTTCAAATTTGCTTCAACCCCTAGATTGTGAATAACTTGAGTTTAAAAATAGTTTTAAATTTAATTCTTTTTGCTCCTAGTCACATGTTAGATTGTTGTCACACTAAGATTTATTTGGTTATTTGTAGAATAATTTAAAATAGGATTTTAATTAAAATAGTACTATTTTGCTTATATAGTTGTTTTAGTCCTTTAATTGTTGTTTTCAATTATTTTTAGTTAGTTCTTTCTGTAGATTTTAACATGTTGTAGTATGCTTCTGTTAGACAATAGTAGTTAAATTTTTATAATTTATTAATATTAATTTTGCTACTGTTTTGTATTAATAGGTGTTTAGCCTTTAATAATAGTTGATAGAATTAGTTTTGCTATATTAAAAAGTAATTATTTTTGCCACTTTAATAGAATGTGACTCGGGCTTGGTTAACCTTAGTTGTGACTCTGGCTAGGACGGTGCTAGCAGATGTAGTCGACGGTAGGATTGGATGGACACCATCCCGGACTAAAGGAGTTCTATAATTTTCAAACTATACCCCCCCCCCCCAGTATCGCCATTTCAGTTTTGGAAAAAACAAAAGAAAATGATAAAAACTTCAAAAATTAAAATCCTTTGAGAAGTAGTTATGTTACTACATCTACTAGTTAGAAAAATTAAAAAATATAAATTTGACATGTTTTGCAAAAAAGTGTTATGAAAAAGTAAAACGGCTATAACTTTTGCATACGATGTCGAAAAAAACGTATAATATATCAAAATGTTCAGCACGAAAATCCGGTTCCGATTTCAACCGCCATAGGCCATTTTGGAACTTTTTAGAATCCTCAAATTCTAAAAGGAAAAAAAGTTATCCTCAAATTTAAGTTATTTTGAATTTTTGGTCAAACTCTGGTCAAACTGTGGTCAAACTATTTATTCAAGAAATATTAGTGTTACTAAATAATTATTGTTTTTTAGAATAATAGTTTCAAACTCAAACGGTGCTTCATGCTCAAGTTCAACTCCTAAGGGTTAATAGGATTGACAGCTTACTATAGTCAGGAAAACAGCAAGTGCAGACTTGGAAACTAGGGGGAATAGAACTCGGAAGTTAAGCATGCTTAGGCTGTGGTAGTGAGAGGATGGGTGCCCAGCCGGAAAGTTAGACAATTTGGAATGAGTGGTCCATACTTGAGCACTGATGAGGGGTGATTAGAGATTAAATTGTCAAATAATTCATAATTTTGAAAACCGGGAAAAATAAAAAAAATCGAAAAAAATTCAAAATTTTCTTTTTCAAAAAAATTCAGAAAAACAAAATTTCAAAAAAAATTCCTTTAGTCCCGGTTGGTGTTACCAACCAGGACTAAAGGTGGAGCTCCAGACAGTGGCCACGTGGAGCCCCTTCTGTCCTATTTCATAAGCAAATCGGGACTAAAGGTTTTGGTCTTTAGTCCCACCTTTTAGTCCCGGTTCCAGAACCGGGACTAAAGGCCCTCTGGAACCGGGACTAGTTCCCTGTTTTCCACTAGTGTTACTTTTGGGATGACCCACATCTTTATAAAGAAGGAGTAGATGGTATTATTAGACGTTGTGTATCTGAGCATGAACAGGAACAAATCCTACGAAAATGTCACTCCGAAGCTTATGGAGGGCATCATGCGGGAGACAGAACTCCTCACAAGGTATTGCAATCCGGTTTTTATTGGCCTACTCTCTTCAAGGATGCCCTTAAGTTTGTTTTATCTTGTGATGAATGTCAACTAGTCGATAATATTGGTAAGCGTCAAGAAATGCCTATGAACTATTCACTTGCTATTGAACCATTTGATGTTTGGGGTTTTGATTATATGGGGCCTTTTCCTTCCTCTAATGGGTATACACATATTTTGGTTGCTGTTGATTATGTCACTAAGTGGGTAGAAGCTATTCCAACTAGCAGTGTTGATTACAACACCTCCATTAAAATGCTTAAAGAAGTTATTTTACCGAGGTTTGGAGTCCCTAGATATTTAATGACTGATGGTGGTTCACACTTTATTCATGGTGCTTTCCGAAAAATGCTTGCTAAATATGATGTTAACCATAGAATTGCATCACCTTATCATCCTCAATTTAGTGGTCAAGTTGAACTTAGAAATAGAGAAATAAAACTAATATTACAGAAAACTGTTAATAGGTCCCAAAAGAATTGGTCTAAGAAATTGGATGATGCACTTTGGGCTTATAGAACAGCTTATAAAAATCCCATGGGTATGTCTCCGTATTAAATGTTTTATGGAAAAGATTGTCATTTGCCTCTAGAGTTAGAACATAAAGCATATTGGGCAATAAAAGAACTCAATTATGATTTCAAACTTGCTGGTGAAAAGAGGTTATTTGATATTAGCTCACTAGATGAATGAGGAACCCAAGCATATGAAAATGTCAAACTATTTAAAGAAAAAGATAAAAGATGGCATGATAAAAGAATCCAAAAGCGGGAATTCAAAGTTGGGGAATATGTTCTCTTGTACAATTCTCGTTTCAGATTCTTTCCAGGGAAACTTCTCTCCAAATGGGAAGGACCCTATAGCATTGAAGAAGTTTATCACTCTGGAGCTATCAAAATAAATAATGCCGAAGGTACTAACCCGAAGGTGGTCAATGGTCAAAGAATTAAACGCTATATATCAGGTACGCCTATTAATGTTGAAAGCAATATTATCCAAACCATGACACCTGAGGAACATGTAAAGGAGACCTTCCGGAACACTCCAGAATAATTAAAAAAGAGGAGGTACATGATATGGTAAGTAAACGGACTCCGAAAAATCTGCAAAAATATTTTTTGTCAGTTTTGGAATATAACAAAAATTAGGAAAATAAGAAACAACCGGGAAGGCAACCCTAGTGGGCACAAGACACCAGGGCGCGCCAGGGCCCCCTGGTGCGCCCAGGTGGGTTGTGCCCTCCTCGGTTACCTTCCGTACTCCGTTTTTCTCCCGTTTGCTTGTTTCCCAAGATAAAAAAATCTTTATATACCCCCCGAACGTATTGGCCACCGTATCACGGAGAAATCTTCTGTCCTTCTTTCTTGCTATTTTCTGACAGATCTGAAAATATGTCATCTCAAGATTCAGAGGAGGAGAGCCCTGTTTCTTACCAGCCCTTGGATAAAAATATCTTCAAGGACACCTATCCCTATGTATGGTTTATAGGTGAGGAGGATGAAGACGAACCTATTCCTCCCCATTTCCTGAAGGAAAACAAGGAAGCATTTTGCAAGAGGATATTGAAGCTTGAGATGGAGAACGATGAGTTGAGGATAGATAATTTCACCCTACGACGCAAACCGGAGGATAAGATCGCTACCACATCATCACCACCACCACCTTCTTCATCACCAAAGGAGACTTGAGTATCGGGTATGGGCACTCCCCTTGGCTTGTGCCAATCTTGGGGGAGGTGTCCCGGTATCGTATCACCTCTATTATCATTTGCCTTCACTATTCTTAGTTCAATCCATAGTTATCTTTCGATTTAGTTGAATAAAAGTTCAGTTCGATCCTTTCTTTTCAAGTTTTTGCTTAGTGATCTATCTATGTAATCGTGTTCGAGATATATAATAAAGAGTAGTTCAAGTTTTGTTTTCTTTACTTTCATGTTCAATAGAAAGAAAGGAAATAAATGAAAAAGATCATATGCTAATCTTATGGTAAGTAATGACATCACATAAGGAAGAGTATAAGTAGAAAATTTTATTGGAGATTTACAAACTTAGCATTGGTCAATGATGCAATTCATGAAAGAATTAATAAGGGAAGAGAAGATTCACATGCAAATACACTATGTTGGACATCTTTTATGATTGTGAGCCCTCATCAAAATATTATATGCCAAAATTGTTGACGTTGGACAAGGAAGACAACGTAATGATTTATGTTTGTTCATATTCACATAGAAGTTATATTGTCATAGATCCTTTAACATGTGGTGCTTACCCAATATCTTTTCTAGCCAAAAATTCCGCACTAAGTAGAGATACTACTTGTGCATCCAAAAACCCTTAACCCAAATCTTATTTCGAGAGTCCACCATACCTACCTATGGATTGAGTAAGACCCTGCAAGTATTTTGTCATTGGAGCAATAAGGCAATAAAAATTGCTTCTAAATGTGTTGGATCATTTAGTGTACGAGAAAATTGAGAGTTGTACGAACTTGTGATGGCAAAGAATAAAAGCGACAGACTGCAGAATAAAGGTTGCTATCATAAGGGGCAATACAACATGACGTTCTTTTGCATTAAGGGATTTGGCATGCAACCAAAAAGCGCATGGCAACTTCTGCTTCCCTCTGCGAAGGGCCTATCCTTTACTTTTATGTATTTAATTTATGCAAGAGTCAAAGTACTTCTCTCTATTCCTTTTTATTTTCTCTTTTGGCAAGCACCATGTGGTGAAGAAAGATCTAGGCACATATATCCAGCTAGATATGGGTGGGCATGAGTTATTATTGTTGACATAACCCATGAGGTGAGTGCGTTACGAGGTGAAATTATAAGCCCCTATCTTTCTATGTGTCCAGTTGAAACTTTTTGCTCATGTGTGTGCGGTGAGTGTTAGCAATTATAGAAGACTACATGATGGTTGAGTATGTGGACTTGCCAAAAGGCTCTGATACATGACCCTTCCTGATAAGATGATGAATTGTAGTTGCAAAGTTGACTGAGAACATAATTTGTTGGTTTTCAATAGAGTTTATGCTTTATACTTCGATGTTGTGATGAATTGTTACTTGTTCATGAGAAGTTATATGATAAAAGTTATATGATAAAGTTTTATGTTAAAGTTTGTTGCTGTTATAATAATATGCATGATGCTTCTATGTCCGTATTTTTTTATCGACACCTCTCTCTCTAAGCATGTGGACATGTTTTTTGATTTTGGTTTTCGCTTGAGGACAAGCGAGGTCTAAGCTTGGAGGAGTTGATACGTCCATTTTGCATCATGTTTTCCTACTATTATTTATAATGTTTTTATGCATAATATTGCTTTTGGGATTAATTCTAATGCCTTTTCTCTCATAATTTGTAAGGTTTACACAAGGAGGGAGAATACCGGCAGCTGGAATTCTGCACCTGAAAAAGCACGTCAGAGTTACCTATTCTGCACAACACCAAATAAGCTGAAACTTCACGGAGATTTTTTATGGAATATATAAGAATTATTGGAGCAAATAACTACCAGAGGGGGCCCACCAGGTGGGCACAACCCACCTAGGTGTGCCAGGGAGCCCAGGCGCGCCCTGGTGAGTTGTGCCCTCCTCGGCCCACCTCCGGTCCCCATCTTCTGGTATATAAGTCATTTTTACCTAGAAAAAATCAGGGGAGGACTTTCGGGACGAAGTGCCGCCGTCTCGAGGCAGAACTTGGGCAGGAGCACTTTTGCCCTCCGGCGGAGCTATTCCGCCGGGGAAACTTCCCTCCCGGAGGGGGAAATCATCGTCATCATCATCACCAACAACTCTCCCATCTTGGGGAGGGCCATCTCCATCAACAGCACCATCTCCTCTCAAACCCTAGTTCATCTCTTGTGTTCAATCTTTTTACCGAAACCTTAGATTGGTACTTGTGGGTGACTAGTAGTGTTGATTACCTCTTGTAGTTGATTACTATATGGTTTATTTGGTGGAAGATTATACGTTCAGATCCATTATGCTATTTAATACCCCTCTGATCTTTAGCATGATTATCATTTGTGAGTAGTTACTTTTGTTCTTGAGGCCATGGGAGAAATCTTGTTGCAAGTAATCAGATGAACTTTATATGTGTTCGATATTTTGATGGTATGTATGTTGTGATTCCCTTAATGGTGTCATGTGAATGTCGACTACATGGCACTTCACCTTATTAGGGCCTAAGGGAATGCATTGTGGAGTATTTATTAGATGACGGGTTGCGAGAGTGACAGAAGCTTAAACCCTAGTTTATGCGCTACTTCGTAAGGGATTGATTTGGATCCAAAAGTTTAATGCTATGGTTAGATTTTATCTTAATACTTTTCTCGTAGTTGTGGATGCTCGCGAGGGGGTTAATCATAACACTACTGGAATCAGGGAATTTGCCATCTGCCAGTTCTTTGTCGTCTGCTAGCAGACGGCAAAGAAGGTCTTTGCCATCAGCTTAAAGAAAACTGACAGCAAAGAAAGAGCTGACGGCAAAGATCATGTTTGCCGTCAGCCAGCTCTTTGCCGTCTGCTAGCGGACGGCATAGAAGCTTTGCCGTCAGCTAGCAGACGGCAAAGAGGGAGGGTAGCCCACTAACAAGAACAACCTAACGGCCACTTTCTTTGCCGTCTGCTAGCAGACGGCAAAGAAAGTGCCCAACCTAACGGCCGTTCCCTCCGGCCCAACCCCACTAGCTCCTCTCTCTCTCCCCTCTCTATCCGCCCGGCCCCACCCCTCTCTCTCCCCTTGCTCTCCCACACCGCACCGCACCCGCGCCCGCACCGCCGCACCGAGCACCGCCGCCGCCCGGACACTGCCGCCGCCCGGACACCCCGCCGCCGCCGCCGCACCACCCCGCCGCCCCGGAGCCCTGTGGCCCCAGAGCCACCGCCGCCCGGCGCCCCCGCCGCTCAGCTCTCTCTCTCTGTCTCCCGATCCCCTTTGCTGCCGCCACGTTTTTCGGCCGATTCCGGCGGTTTCCGACGGTCTCCGGCGACACCTTGGCTACCCATCTCTTCCTCTCGTCGAGCTCTATCGATCCCTCCATCTCGATCTGATTTTCCCTGCCTCCTATGGTCGCTCCCTTCGGTTTTCTCTCCGCTAGGATTTCGGTGTTGGGGTGGTTCTCGCCTCCGGTGGGGCTCCGGTGGCCGTGAGGTGCTCCGGTGGTGCTGGGCGTGCCATGGCGCGGGGGTGCCCCTGGGTTGGCGCCTCTGTGCTGTGGTGCCCCAGGGTTGGCCGCCTCCGTGCTGCATGCTCTCGCTGGCACTGTCGTGGTGGTGTTGGTTGTGCTGCTGGTCACACCATAGTGATGGTGTGGCTGCATCCTGCTTCGGCTACAACTCCTCTTGGTGAGCTTCTCCTTACTCCCCTCCTCTGATCTCTCTAATGCATAGCTTTAGCTCTTGATATAGTTGGATGTGAAGCTCTATTAGCTGCTGCTAGATGCTCCAGATGAGCATCAACTTGTGTTGGAGCTCTTTGTGATGGATTCTTGCTGTGTCAGGGTTTTGGTCAATGACTGTTTATGTGTATCTGCTTACATATGTGCTCCTAGATTGGCTAATATGGTCAGTAGTTGTTCATGTGTGTAGATGTACTCCTGTGCATATGTGGTAGCTCTGACTGTGTTGTTAAATCGGTGGCTAACCTGTGCTCTACTGGACTGGGATCTCTCCCTGTATTTTTTTGTTGCTACTGTTAGCTATCTCACTAGCTGTTGATGGTAACTTAATTCAGTTAAATGAATCTCTAGTGTTACATTTTCTTTTCCATTGGTATGTTTAACCTTTGGAAATTAGTTATCACTTCTGTTGTTATTTCCTGCTGCTGCTATTACTTGCAGTAGCAGTTTATAATGGTACTAGCCCCCTGTGCTTGTGGGTGCAGTGCCCTAATTGTAGAAAAATACCAGGTGCAAGTGTGGTGTTGTGTTCTGCAAAAGTAGATAATCATTTGGGGTGCTACCCTGCTATTTCTTCTATGCTATAGCTACTTTACTCATGAACAGATACTCACTTGTTCTTAGTTGTTTTACTTCTAATACTGATATGAACAGATACCACTTGGTTTGGCTATTCCTATTGGTCTCTTTCTAATAGCCTATGAACAGATGCTATACTTGGTTTTGGCTGTTACTTCCTAGTTTTCTACTCATAAGACAGATACTACATCTGATTTGGGCAGTGATGCTGGTCTGAGCCCCCTTCTCTTAGGCTTAATTTACATGTGGCTATCCCTGTGCTGTGATGATCTAGCCCTGGCATCTCCAGGCTAGCTGAGCACACAATCCTCAAGTATACCTTGAGGTCTTCTAGTTATCTAGTAAGCTGCTGGGTGTCTCATTGGGCTTGGGACTTGGTCTGGCCGGCTGGTTTGATGTATATCTCCTCCTGGAGCTTTGTTTTTAATTGCTCAGTGACATATCTCATTGTCACTGGACAAAAGTTGGCTGTAGTGGTAGAGTGTAATCATTGGCTCTAAACACTAGTTTTAGTTGGGCTTAATCCTTTGGAGCTATTTCTGTTAATGATCTTTGATATATGGCAGTTGATGGCTTCCTGACTTGGCTCTTGGCTGGTTCTCTGATTTGGCTCTTGATAATGGTTTTCCTCTATTTGGCTTTTCTGAAATAAGGTCATTTGGTATTTAGAAATCCTGACTGAGATAGTCTTGATTTCAAGGAATAGCTCCTACAACATTGCATTTCACCAAGTGGAATGCTACATTTCTACTCCTAACCCATTCTCTCTTTCTTAGTGTTTTTGTTATGCAGGCTGGAAGAAAAGAAGAAGATCCAGAAAAAAACTTAGTAATAAGATAGTTTTTAGGAAAATAGATATTTAGTTTTAGGACATTTCTGATTCTTTATAATATGACTTTGTATTACCTATTCCAATTATTAATAAAGTTTTTAATTTACTCTTTTAGTGCTTGTCTTTAGTTTTTGTTTTGACTTTGTGAAACTTGCTACCTATGGATGAAACTATGTAATATTGAAGAAACTATGTATATGTATGGATGAAACTTGCTACTATTGGTAACATGTGTTGGATATATATGTGTTCATGACTATTGGTAATATGTGTTGGATATCCTATATTGGTCATATATAATATATATATATATATATATATATATATATATATATATATATATATATATATATATATATCTGTGTTTGATTTTCTGTGAAAATGAATTGATACAAGAAAAAGCAGAATTAAATGGGGCAATATAGGCACTTTGCCATCTGCTGGCAGATGGCAAAGAGCTTTGCCATCTGTTGGCAGATGGCAAAGAGGCCACGTGGCAGCTACCTGTAAGCAAGGGGCTGGCCTATTTGGCCACTTTGCCGTCTGCTGGCAGACGGCAAAGAGCGCCGTTAGCCCCCTAACGGGGTTGTTACCTTTTTTGTGCCGTCCACAAGCTTTGCCCTCTGCTAGCAGACGGCAAAGAACTTTCCTTCTTTGCTGTCCGCCAGCAGACGGCAAAGCGGCCTTTACCGGCATCAGTTCAGCCGGAGTGTTTGCCGTCTGCTAGCGGACGGCAAAGCCTTTGCCGTCCGCCAAGCATGCCTTTGCCGTCTGCTATGGCAGACGGCAAAGCAGCTGATTCCAGTAGTGTAAGTAGGAGGTTTGTTTAAGTAAGAACAACACCTAAGCACTGGTCCACCAACATATCAAATTATCAAAATAGCGAACACGAATCAAATCAACATGATGAAAGTGACTACATGAAATTCCCGTGTACCCTCAAGAACGCTTTGCTTATCATAAAAGACCGTTTTGGCCTATCCTTTGCCTCAAAAGGATTGGGCTACCTTGCTGCACTTTTGTTACCGTTACCATTACTTGCTTGTTACAAATTATCTTGCTATCAAGCTACTCGTTACTTATAATTTCAGTGCTTGTAGAGAATACATTGCCGAAAACTACTTGTCATTTCCTTCTACTCCTCGTTGGGTTCGACACTCTTAATTATCGAAAGGAGTACGATTGATCCCCTATACTTGTGGGTCATCACCGGCCAAGGGCAAGCCGGATCAAGGGGCGTTGCCAGCCCTGATGATTCTGAAAAGGATCCGATTTCCGTTGCCTGCCCGGGGTCCAACCCCCCGACAGTAGTCCCCGAAGCTGTGAAGGCTCGCCGGCTTCAAGCAGGGGGGCCTTCGCAGTTTCACCCCCTAAGAAGGCAGCTGGTGTTGGTGAAGCTTGGGGTCGCCGGGTCCGGCAACACCCACTGTGTGCCGGCTTCCGAAAGCCGGATCGCGGCATATCGGCCTGGGCGGGGAACCGAAGAGTCCGCCAAATCTTGAAGGGGAGGGGACGGGCCTCTCGCGACCCGATGTGGACGCCATGTGGTGAACAGTGGCCGGGGTAGCTCTGCCGGGCCACGTGCGTGATGGGACATAATAATGGGCTGGGGCCCGCCACGCCGCACCCTCGGCCCCCGTGCAGGGATTTATTGTGGCGGCCGCGGACGGTTTCCTTTCTTGATGCAGTTAATGTGCGGGGAGATCGTGCCCTCTTAATGTGGGGAAGTGGAATCGTGGGCGCAGTCGATCCCACTTCCCCACGCTTGCGCCGTGGTTATAAAACCGGGTGAAGAGGGCGGTGGAAATCATTCATGCACGCGCCCCCTTCCTACTTTCTGCTTCTGCCTTATGCGCCCTGCCTTTCGAGCTCGCAGCACACCGCAGCGCTCTGCCACTCGTGAGCGACGGACTACCACCGCTCCGCAGCGCTTAGTAGCCACCCAACTCCTCGTCTTAGCCGACACGCCTTTCTTCCCCCACTGCACTTCACCGATGGCAAAGCCCAAGGGGTCGTGGGAGGGTCAGAGGTCACCGCAGAGAATCTCCAGTACTTCCACGACACGTGGCGGTTGCCGCCGGAGACGGAGGTGGCCGTGCGCCTGCCAGGCGGCGAGCTGGCACCGCGGCCAGAGGGGCCGAGCGCGTGGTCTTCTACTCCCACTTCAAGCGTGGGTTCAGACTCCCTTCGAGCGACTTCTTTCACTCGTTCTTGGACTTCTTCGGGCTCCAGCCGCATCACTTGGGGGCAAACGCGGTGCTGCAGCTCTCCGGGTTCGTCACCCTGTGTGAGGGCTACCTGGGTGTCGAGCCCAGCATCGACCTCTGGGTGCGCTTCTTCTTCCTGAAGCAGCAGGGGCCGGCGGCCGGCGTGATGTCGGCCTGCGGGGCCGTCGTCGTCTCGACTCGGCCGCACGGAGTGTGCCCCAAGATGCCGCTGGAGGATTCTGCCAAGAAGTGGCAGAACTCTTTCTTCTACATTCGCAATCTTGGCGCGGACCACATCAAACTGCCGTCCTTCATCGACGTGACGCCGCTGGCAAAGACCAACTGGAGCTACTGCCCCAAGAACCCGGCGCAGGCGGTGCTGAATATGAGCAACCGGGTTGCAGAAATGACGGCGCGCGAGGGGCTCACCGGGACGGACCTCATTGCTGCCTTCATCGCGCGCCTAGTGCTGCCGCTGCAGCACCAGACACACATCATCGGCCAGACGACCGGCCTCCAGGACCCCAACCGGTTGTCGTCCTGGCGGCTGTCATAGGAGCAGGTCACCGGGCGGGTTAACGACATCTCGAAGGCCGGGATGTCAGAGGAGTGGCACTTAGGGAAAGCGCCCTACAGCCAGGGGAATCCAGCGCCGGCGGTGAGTCCTTGGTCTCCGTATTTTGCTATGTGCCATCATTTTCTTCGTCTTGATGCGACAAGGGAGGTGCTGCTGAACGCCATCCGGCATTCGTATGATGGAACGACGATACAGGTAGTGGCCGCCTAGCGAGCTGGCTCGGAAGAGGCGGAGACCCTCGCCGAGAACCCGGAGACGGCCGAAGCCGAAGCCGGCGAGGCGCGCCGCACGGGTAAGTTTCCGCATTCTAATCCCATGCGAGATTGGTCGAGCAATGACGTGCAGGTACTGATGCACGCCGGTGGTGCAGCGCCGCCGAGGGGAGGAGACGGCAACACCGACCCCTCAAGGCGGCCAAAGAAGATGGCCGAAGCCGGATCATCCCGCGTGCCGGTCGCGGCAAGCTGGCTGCACGGGAAGGAGGACATGGCGCAGAAGAAGCCGGCTGTGAAGCGCATGGCGGACCCGAACGCAGGCGGCCAGCCGGCCACCAAGAAGAGGTGCCGTGCCATCCTGGCGGCGCCGACGAGACAGGCCATCCCGACGGCGATCGGGTATGCTTTCTTGTCGACTCCGGCATACTGCCCAATTGTTCTTTCCTTATGCTTTTCGTGATGTGATTCAGGTCGCCACTGGCCTTGGCGCTGGTGGCGATGGATGCCACGTTAGGGGGCGGCTTCTCGTTCCGGAAGACCCAGAGCAGCGACATCGATCTGCCCGAGTACTCGGCCGGGGAAGACCTTGGCCTAGACCCGGCGGACACGAAGCGCTATGCTTGGCAGGCCCGGAACAAGGCCGAGGAGGAGCTGGAGGCGGCCTCAGACCAAGCCTTGGCCAGGGCCGCGAAGGCGAGGGAGGGGGCCGCCATGGAGCCGGCGTGGCCGGAGATGCCGGCGGGCAATGAGCCAGCGGAGACGGTCGTCGTGCCACCGACGGAGGAGGGGCGCGACCCGGACGGCCGGGTGGAGATGACAGTGGACGACCGGGAGGTTGAGGAGATCGACGACGATACCACACCGCAGCACGACGTGGTTGAGTGGGTGGAGGTGGAAGGAGGCGGAGGGGGGCTGCCCTAGAAGGGGCGCCGCAGGCAACGCCGGACGGGGCGCCGGAGGGAACGTCGGAGTCGATGCCGGTCAGCGAGGAGACGGCGGGCAGCAGCGCGCCTTGGTGATCAAGTAGCCGCAAGCGGCGCCGAGTGGCCGTCCCGCTGTATGGTCGTAGCCGATGAGGGCAGGGTCCAGCCGACACATCTTCGGGTCGCTGACACAGGAGGAGGCGTCGATGGCCGCCGTGCGCCGGCATCTCCGCGGGCGCGCAGACTGGTTACAGGCCTTCGCCCAGTCCGAGACGGAGCGGGCGCGGGAGCTGAAGCGCTCCGTGTTCGTAAGGCTTCTTCCTTTAGCTCTTTCTTCTGCAGCTCTTGGTGGGGGCGCTCTAACGCACCCACTGGGTGTAGCCCCCGAGATTCGGGCCAACTATGTAGTAGTTGGGTCGAATCTTAAAGACCTTCTTGCGCTAATTCTTGTTTCTCTGCAGCACCTAGATGCCCTCCGAGTCAGCATCTACAACCGGCTTCTGGAGAGGCATCAGCAGGTCACGGTGCAGCTTGCCACCAAGGAGGAGGCGCTCCGCCTTGCCGAAGGTACGTCTTGCGTGCTCTTAGTGGGGGCACGCTAGCGCACCCACTAGGTGTAGCCCCCGAGATTCCGGCCAACTACGTAGTAGTTGGGTCGAATCTTAAAGTGTTCTTGTCCTTTCTTCCATCGTCTTGACTTAAGATCTCGCCGTTCAGCCGCTGCGAGCGAGGTGCCGGTCCTGCGAACCCGGCTGGCCAAAGCCGGCCAGCAGCGTGATTTGGCGGTCGCCGACACCGACCGGCTCCGGGCCGAGGTGGGGCAGTTGAAGGCGGAGGCCACCAAGGTGGCGGATGCCCAGCAGGCGCTCGCGGAAGCCGGTCAGCAGCGTAACCAGCTGGCCGACGATAAGGGCCAGCTCCAGGCCGAGGTGGAGCGCCTGAAGGCGGAGGCCGCCAAGACGGCCGAGGCCCACCAGGCGGAGCTCCACCGCCTCAAGGAGGAGCACGAGAAGGCGACCGCCGCTAAGGACAACAAGCTTAAGGCGGCCGTCGACAAGCGCGGCGAGCTGGAGAAGGCGCTTGAAGCACGCGACCGTGCCGGGGACTTGGAGCGGCATGGTACGTTGCTCGAAGCGTAGCACCTGGATGAGGCCTTCGCTCGTAAGTGTTTCTTTGTTGGTTTCGCCGGGTTGCGAGCCGGCTGAGTTTTTTTTCGCTGCTAACTGTCTTTGCTTCTCTTCTTGACAGGTCACTTCCCATAGACGCAGGGGATGGCGGACAAGGCCGTGCTAGCTCACCGGTCAACCCAGGCGGACACGGGTGCCGGGCTTGACCCGAACGTCGCCTAGAGTTTCCCGGAGATTATGCACGCTACCGAGGCCCGCCTGTAGTTTTTGGGCACGCAGATGGCGCGGGTGTCCGAAGCCAAAGTGGGGATGACGGCGGCCCTGTGGCCCGGCGCCGTCGAGCCCAACAGCTTCACGCGGCTGGCGCGGTGGCTGGAAGCCGGATCGGCGCGGCTTCAAGCGTGGCATGTCTCTGTCGCTCGTGCCGGTGCCGACCTGGCGCTGAGGTTTGTCATGTCTTGGTATCCGGGCCTGAACCTGGAGCACCTGGCAGCCCAGTGAGCCGGCGCGGAGCCCCAACTACAGGCGGAGGCGGTCCGGATCACCGCACGGGCCAGCTACATGGCCTCGTTTGTGTTGCACGACGAGTTCCAGGTAGAGCGGACCGACGACGGCGAGGTGGTGCCGCCTGACAGCTTCGGCTTCTGCTCGACGACCCGGAATGCAGCTCTAAGGAGTTGGGCGCCTATGTAGACGATGAGGCCGACTTGGATGATACCGGCTCCTCGGTGAACCCGGAGGCCACCGCGGAGGAGCCGATAGCCGCGCAACCTGGCGCGGGAATCGCTTGAAGCCGCCCTGTTTATCTTTCTCGTACTTTTGTTAAGTGGCAGGTCAACCCACCCACTGGGGTGTATTGGTGAATGTAATGAACTCTGGCCTTGGGCCCATATTTCTGTAATGTAGATATTTTCGCGAGTGTTTACGTCTTTGCTCTTTGTTCTCTAAGCCTTTTTTCTTGCTTGCTCCTTCTTTGGGCCTCCCACCCGCGAGTCGAACAGCCGGGTTCCGGTCTGTGACAAGGAGTTCGGTCCATGGAAAGAGCGAGCAGTACTTAATTAGGCCCTTCGAACATTGAGCGCGAGCGAAACACCCACTGGGCTGGCTGGCGGCAGCCGGCGAAGCCGGCTGGCGAGCAGCCGGTCATGCGGCAACTTAGTGCGGTGAGGCCGGGTTGGCCGATCCGGCAAATCCAACTTAGTGTTTCTCGGCGTGCTGGTGCTTTGGCCCATGGTTCTTGTCGGCAAACAGCCGAAGCTGGACTGTGGCGTAGGGCGAAGTAGAGGGCCTTGGCAACTCAAGCACGCCGGGATGTGCTAAGGAGGACGGCGGAGTGCGGTCAAGCCGGCTAGCCCCCGAGCCCCCGGGTTGGGCGGGCCAACCCGGCAGTGGAGGTTTTAAGAAATTTTACAAGGATGTGTGAAACACAATTACTTGGTAGGAAAAGGTAGCCCCCGAGTGTCGTTCGAGGGTCCCATTGTCTTTCATAAGATTACAAAAGGTAGCGATACATATGTGCATACAGCTAACTATAAAACGGGCGGAGGAGCTCTGCATTCTAGGGCCAGCTTCTTTCTTCGCCAGTGGTATCTCTCTTGCGCTTCTTCGGCTTGCGGGCATCGATGAGGTAGTAGGCGTTGCGGTCACACAGGGCTTTGCTGACGATGAAGGGGCCCTCCCATGGGGAGGCCAACTTGTGCTGGCCGGCTTGCTATTGGACAAGCCAGAGGACGAGGTCTCCCTCACGGAATGCGAGGGGCTTGATCTTCTTGATGTGGTAATGCCTCAGGCCTTGCTGATAGATGGCGGATCGGCTAAGGGCCAGAAGGTGTGCTTCTTCGTGGGCTTCCTTGCCTTGGGCTTCTGTGTACATTGTGACTCGCAGTGAGTCGAATTGGATGTCAGTCGGGGTGACGGATTCTGCTCCATAGACGAGGAAGAATGGGGTGAACATGGTCGACCGGTTTGGCGTTGTCCGGAGACTCCAGAGGACGGTCGGCAGCTCGTCGAGCCAGCTGCCGGGTGAGCAGATGAGGGGCTCAACGGGTCGCAGTTTGATGCCAGACAGGATCAGCCCATTGGCCCGCTCGACCTGGAAGTTGGATTGGGGATGGGCAACGGAGGCCAGGTCAAGTCGGATGCCGGAGACTGAGCAGTTTTGCGCTAGAGCGCCTTTGGCAAAGTTGGTGCCGTTATCAGTGATGATGATGTGTGGGACGCTGTAGCATACCGCGATGTCTTTGACGAACCGGACGGTTGTTGGTTCGTCCATCTTCTTGATCGGTCGTGCTTCGAACCACTTGGTGAACTTGTCAACCACCACCAGCAAGTGTGTCATGCCACCTCGAGCGGTCTTGAAAGGCCCCACCATGTCCAGCCCCCAGACGGCGAAAGGCCAAGTGATCGGGTTGGTCTGGAGGGCTGAAACTGGCTAGTGGCTGCGCTTGCTGAAGCATTGGCAACCTTCGCACTTGAGGACGAGCGACTCGGCGTCTTTGAGGGATGTAGGCCAGTAGAAATCATGGCGGAAAGCCTTGGCGACCAGAGACCTGGAGGCGGCGTGGTACCCGCACTCGCCCTAATGTATGTCGAGGCGGATCTCTATGCCCTTGTCTCGCTCGACGAATCGCTGGAACACACCCATCGCGCTGTGCTTGACGAGCTCGTTGTTGATGATGCTGTAGGCGGACGCCCGGTGTTGCACTTGCCGGGCCTCGGTTTCGTCCATGGGGAGCACTCCACTCTCCAGGAAGGATAGGATGGGCTGCGCCCATGACGGTGCCGTTACGACGGTGAAGACGGCCACCAAGACGGGCTCCGGGGCGGCAGCCCCCGAGCGAGGTTGAGCAGCCCCCGGGCTGGAGATAGCGGTGGTCGGATTGGCGGTGGCAGCCCCCACGCCGGGTTCAGCAGCCCCCAGGCCGGGTTTGATGGTCACCGGGTTGGAGATGGCAGCCCCCGGGCCGGGTTCAGCAGCCCCCGGGCCGGGATCCGCAGCCCCGGGACTGGTTTGGGAACGGCAGCCCCCGAGCTTGGGCCGGCAGCCCCCGGGTCCGGGTTGGGGAGGGGCGCTGTAGGGTCGTCCGGGATGAAGATGGACTCGGAATCCGGAGACGGCTTGATAGATGGCTTACGTAGGTGCTCGAGGGAGACGCCGGATGGTATGGACTGCCGAGATGAGCCAATCTTGGCCAGCGTGTCGGCAGCTTCGTTTTCCGCGCACGGGATGTGAAGGAACTCGCAGCCGTCGCAGTTGCCGGAGAGCTGCTAGACCAGGAAGCGATAGCTGGCCATGTTGGCGTCCCGGGTGTCCCACTCGTGGGAACACTGCTGCACCATCAGATCCGAGTCGCCATAGCATAAGATGCGCCAGACGCTGAGTTCCTTGGCAAGCCGGAGGCCGTGCACAAGGGCCTCATACTCGGCGATGTTGTTGGAGGCAGCGAAGTGGATCTGAAGCACGTACCGCAGCCAGTCGCCCTTCGGGGAAGACAGCACGATGCCGGCTCCCAAGCCGAAGTGCATCTTGGAGCCGTCGAAGTGCATGCGCCAGTGTGTTGAATCCGGCAGCGGCGGCAGGTACTGGGTCTCCGTCTAGTCGATGAGGAAGTCGGCCAGGGCCTGGGACTTGATCGTGGTGCGGGGCTCGTAGAGGATGGTGTGGCTGGCCAACTCGATGGCCCACTTGGCAACCCTGCCACAGCATCCCGGCAACCCATGATCTCGCCGATGGGGGCCGTGCTGACTACGGTGATGCCATGTTCTTGGAAGTACTGCTTCAGTTTCTTGGCGGTGAAGTACACGCCATAGCACATCTTCTCGTAGTGCGGGTATTTCTGCTTGGAGGCAGAGAGCACCTCACTCAGGTAGTAGACCGAGCACTGGACAGACTGGATCTTGCCCTTCTCTGGTCGCTCGACCACCAGCACCGTGCTGACCGACCGCGAGGTGGCGGCAATGTATAGCAACAACGACTCCTTATCAGCCGGCGCGGCCAGGATGGGTGCGGTAGAGAGCATGCGTTTGAGATCCCGGAACACTTCATCTGCCTGGTCGTTCCACTCGAACGACGACGTCTTCTTCATCAGCTGATACAGGGGCAAGGCCCTCTCGCCCAGCCGGCTGAGAAACCGGCTGACCGAGGCCAAGCAGCCGGTGAACTTCTGGACATCGCGTAGCCGGGTTGGCTTGTGCATGCGCTCGATGGCCTTGATCTTTTCTGGGTTCACCTCAATGCCGTGCTCCAAGACGAGGAAGCCGAGCAGCTTTCTAGCCAGCACGCCGAATACGCACTTCTCCAGGTTGAGCTTGATCTGGTAGTGGTGCAGATTGGCGTAGGTTTCCTTCACGTCGTCAAGGAGCATAAGGTGCTGCTTGGTCTTCACCACGATGTCGTCGACGTAGATGTGGATGTTGCAGCTGAGTTGCGTCAGCAAGCATTTCTGCATGCAGTGCTGGAAGGTGGCACTGGCATTCTTCAAGCCAAACGAGATGGTGATGTAGCAGTACGGCCTGAAGGGCGTGATGAAGGACGTCTTCAGGGCATCGTTCGGGTCCAGCTTGATCTGATGATAGCTGGAGTAGGCATCCAGGAAGGACAGGAACTCACAGCCGGCGGTGGAGTCGATCACTTGATCTATCCGCGGGAGAGCGAAAGGATCCTTGGGGCAAGCCTTGTTCAGGCTGGTGTAGTCTATGCACATGCGCCAGGTGTTGTTCTTCTTCAGGACGAGGACCGGGTTAGCCAGCCACTTGGGGTGAAATACTTCCATGATGAAGCCGGCCGCGAGTAGCTTGGCGATCTCTTCACCGACGGCTCTTCTCTTCTCTTCTGAAAGGCGACGTAATGGTTGATGGTTAGGCTTGGCGTCCTTCCGGAGATGTAGTTTTTGCTCAGCGTACTCTCTCAGAATTCTCGGCATGTCCTTTGGGGACCATGCAAAGATATCACGATTCTCACGGAGGAAGTCGACGAGCTCGCCTTCCTATTTGCTGCTGAGGCGAGCGCCCACAACAACGTACTTGTTGCAGCTGGGATCTTCCGGGTTCAGCTTGATCTTCTTGGTCTCCTTGGATGGCTAGAACGAGGTCTCGCCGACCGGCTCCTTGGCTGAAGACGGCACGGCCGGCTCCTCGCTGGCCAGGGCGACAATCCAGTCGAGCTGGCACCGCTCCTCGGCTATGACTAGCGACTCGGCCAACTTGGCGCCGGCTCGAGCGCACTCCAGAGACTTTCTGTAGTAGCCGACGACAGTGATGAGGCCCTTGGGACCCAGCAGGTTCATTTTCAGGTAGGCGTAGTGGGGGACCGCCATGAACTTGGCGAGCGCGGGCCGGCCCAGCAACACATGGTACGCGCTGGATAGGTCCACCACTTCGAACCAGATCGGTTCACGCCGAAAATGGTCGCTCGTGCCGAAGAGGACGTCGAGCCGGATCCGGCCGATGGGAGAACAGGAAAGGCCCGGTACGATGCCGTGAAACACTGTCCTGGACGGCTCCAGGTCCTTGGCCTCGAGGCCGAGCTTGGTCATCGTGTCACGGTAGAGGATGTTGATGTTGTTGCCGCCATCAACGAGGACTCGCGAGAACTTGCACGTGCGCCTGGGGGCGACGATGGTGGGGTTGAGGACGAGGGCGTAGCCACCCGGGTTTGGCATGACAGTCGGGTGGTCCTCCCGGGTCCAACTGACCGGGCGCTCTGACTAATGCATGTATTCCGGCACGACCGGGACGATGGTGTTCACATCTTGGCGGAGCAGGCGCTCGCTACGCTTGTCGACACCGAGACTGGTGAAGACGATGTAGCTTGCATTTTGGGCCGGGTAGGCTTCATCACGCATGGCGCCGTTTGCTGGGGGTGGAGGCGGAGGCGGCTGCCCCGCACCCGGAGCCGGAGCGGGAGGCGGCGGGAGGTTGCCCCTCATGAGGCGCTTGGTGATGGCACACTGCCGGAGCGTGTGCGTGGACGGCCTTGCGCCGCTGTTGTGCTTGCATGGGGCATCGAGCATCTCCTCGAAGCTCATCGTGGGTAGCCATGCCGTCTTGCCGGTTCACTGGCGTTTGGCGGCCGGCTCGGCCGCGGGTGCCTGGTCGGTGGCTTGTAACGAGATGGTTGTCGTAGCGGGGGTCCTGCTGATCGGCCTTGCGCTTGTTGTTCTGCTGGTTGTTCTGCTGGCGGCTACTCTCGCCAGCCAGCTTGGCGGGTGGTGCCGGCAACGCTTTGCCGGCTTCGTCCAGCACCACTTGGATCTTCATGGCGGAGTCGGTCGTGGCGTACTTGTCCGCCATGACCATGAGCACCGCCATGGTGGTCGGCTCGGAGCGCAGGAGCTTGTTCTTGAGGAGGGTACCATCTTGGCAACCGTTCATGAAATACTGGATGGCTTGAACCTCATGGACCCCCTCACAGCTGTTCCGGAGTCCGGTCCAGTGTGCGAGGTACTCGCGGCAGGTCTAATTGGGCCCTTGCATGCACATGGCGAGTTGGCTGGGCCGACCGGGGCGCTTGTAGGTGCCGATGAAGTTGCAAACGAAGGCCTGCTCGAAGTCGACCCATGCGTTGATGCTGCCGACCGACAGGCTATTCAGCCAGGTCCGGGCCGAGCCCAGGAGCATGAGCGGGGCGTAGCGCACGGCGAGGCGCCGATTGCCGCCCGCGATGCCCATGGCGGTGGTGTAGTCGATGAGCCTGTCCTCCGGCTTAACGGTCCCGTCATACTTGGGGGTGTCGCGGGGGAGCGTGAACCCTTTGTGGAAAGGCTCATCCCGAATGCGTGGGCCGAAGCAAGCCGAACCGACCGCGTTGTCCTCCTCCAGCTCGAGGGAGAGGACGAGCTACTCGATGCGGTGGCGGGCGTCAGTGTCGTCGATGGCGCGCGGACCCAGCTGACTTGTGACGGGGCCGCGAGGTGCCAGGTTCGCCAAAGCCGGGTTGCCACGCCGGCCGGCTGGCGGGGGAGGGTCTTGCTGGCGCCGGTCTCCGGCAGCCGGCTCGTCGCCCAAGCCATCACCAGCCGTCAAGGCGCGGTTGCGCCCGGTTCTCGTCTGGCCGGAGTGAGCCTCGGTCGGACGCGAGGAAGACGCCGTGTTCCGCTGCTCGGGATCCTTGGAGCGGCGCGAGCTGGACGCGGCGGGGTGGTCGAGGCGGTCTTGCTGCGCGTTCGCAGCGCCGAGAAGTTCGGTCATGTGCTGCAGGCGCTCCTACAGCTCCTCGTCCTGCAGCTACTCCATGCCAACGACGGCCGCCTACGCGGTGCGCATGTTCTTGACGGGAGTGTCACAGACGGGCGGGACCACCCCCAGCGCGCGGCTGATGGCGGCGCCATGGGTCCGTACTTCGGCAACTCAGCTGGGTTTAGCCGCGGCCGGCATGAAGCCGTACGCGACCTCACGCTCCCGCTGGGCGGACTCCAACCAGCGCTACATAGCAGCGAGCGCCGCGGCCTCGTCCAGAAGGCGCGTGCGCTCCTCCTCAAGCCGGGCCCGTGGCTCTGTGGCGTTGGTGGCGTTGATGTCGGTGGCGATGGGGACGCTGAGGTTCTGCACCGCGGTGCGCAGCGGGTCGGTCTCGCCGGCACACGCAGCTACAGCCTGGGCAGCCTTTTGCGCGGCGTTGGACGAGCCAGAGTCGGAGCCGGTGATGAGCACCTCCGCCCTGGTGCAGAGATCCGCCACCCCGGCGGAGATGTCGTCGCCGAGGGGAACGGGCGAGTCGGTGACGTCGAGCACCCCGCTAGGGTACTCATCAACCGCAAACACGTTAGAGATGTGCAGCGCGGTGAAGGAGGCAGTGAGCAGGTCGGTGACATCGACCATCGGCGCGCCGGGCGCGGGGAACGTGCAGTGCGCAATGTGCTCACTGAAGTCGATAAAGGGCCCCGTCTGGAACATGTCTCCGGCCGGGACCTCGAGCTGCCCCATGGTGGGCGCCAACTGTCGTGGTGGGCGCACGGCAGATGCCAAGGGATGGCTAAAGAGAGAGTGATAGGCTTGAGGGCACCGGTGGGCTCCAGAGGCGAGGTCGGTATGAGCGAGCGAGGGACGCAAGACATACCCAGGTTTGGGGCTCTCCGGAGAGATAACACTCCTACTCCTGCGGAGTGTGGTTTATATGTGGATGGTACAAGCTTGCTCCTGGAGCTGTTTCGGGGAGGGAGGAAGACAGGCCAAAGCATAGGCTGCTCCTTCTCCTTGTGTGTGTTCTACTGATGATCTCACTCTCTCCCGTGCATGGAGGCATCCTGGGGGGTTTTATAGGTCAACCCCCCAGGGTTACAATGGTACAGTTACACGGGCGCGGGGCCGGGATGTCAGTGTCCGGGAAGCCGGTGCTAGGGCCCGCCGGGTACCCGTGCGCTAGAGGGCACTGTTCTCCATCTTGTCGTGTGTCACGGAGTGGTTGGGCCGGCTCGGCTACAGTGGCGCATCGCCTGGTCGCCGTCGTCTTGCATCAGTGGGACGGTGATGCACTGTAGCCATGCCTGCCATGGTCAGCGAGGTATAGGTGAGCCACTATTGCCATGCTCATCCTGGTCAGCGGGGTAGGTGGTCCACTGTTGCCATGCTCGTCCCTTCGTGGGGACGTGTTCCATCGTACACCTAGGACGGGACGGGAGCTGACCCATGGCCGGGTTGAGGGGCGTACTATGCTTGTGTTTGCTTGCTGATGAAGGCTCGACTTGTTGGAGCCGGCCGGCATGCGCCGGCAGGTATGGCCAGGTTGTGGGACTTGGCCGGGTCGCGCTGGGAACCCGGCCAAGGGCAAGCCGGATCTAGGGGCGTTGCTAGCCCCGATGTTTTTGAAAAGGATCCGGGTTCCGTTGCCTGCCCGGGGTCCATCCCCCGACATATTTAGAATAAATAAAGTAGAAATGCTATTATTTTTCTGTTTTCTGAATTATCTATGCAATAAAAAATTGACCAGAAAATAAAAGTTCTCCAAATGCCTTGAAAATTTGGTATGATTTTTTCTATATTATTTAAGAATTTTTGGCACTAAAAACACCCCAGGGGGTGCACCAGTGGGCCACAAGCCCATAGGGAGCGCCCACCCCCCTGGGTGCGCCTAGCAGGCTCGTGGGTCCCCACACTTATTCCAGCCACCCATCCACTTTGTCTTCCTCCAGAAAAAATCCCAACATTGCTCAAACTCGTGTTCTTGCTCATTTTGCTGCCATTTTCGATCTCCTTGGTCGGAACTCCGTTTTTTAAACTGTTTTGGGGGATTGTTCACCGGTATGTGACTCCTCCAATAGTCCAATTAGTTTTTGTTCTAGTGCTTTATATATTGCAATTTTTTGGTGTTGTGGTGACCATGTTCTTGAGCTTGCATGTCAAATTTATATGGTCCAAAGTAGTTTTGTTACATGATATAGCCTCTAGGCACTTGTGGGAGTAGTTGCTATTAGTTTCGTTGAGTTTTGTTAACTTTTATTTTGAGTCACTAAAAATTTCAGAAAATTTTTAGAGGGAGAAAATGTTTAGGAAAATATACCAAGGTGGTTCCTCAAAGAAGAAAGCCCCAAGGCTCGCGATACGTGAGCTAGACCTTGAACCACCGAGGGAAGCTCTAGTGTGGCCTTGTGAATGGCTGTCAGATCATTTCATGACTCATGCAGGTTTCAAGGAAGAATTTGATATGTTTGTGCACAACGCTGGTCTTGAGAACTTCGTGTCAGATAAGTGCCGGCAATACTATAACCTCACTGATTCCTTTGTGAGGAGATTTGAGTTAACATCCTAGCGCAATACACATTCTATTTTATTTGATCTATATGATAAATCATTTCAAATGGACCTTGAAGATTTTAATGAAGTATGTAAAATCCCGCAATGGGGCATTCATAGTGAGCCTCGTAAATATGATTGCATTGATTTCCTTGCTAGCATCACTATGGGAGAAACTAGAAATGTCACACAAGCTACTATAGGGAGCATTCAATTTCCTGCTATACATTATTTTGCTCTCTTTATAGGTAGATGCATTAATGGTAAACATGATCATAGCCACCTTTGTGCATCAGATCTTAGTGTCCTCAAGAGTGCTGTAATGGGTGATGAATGATATAACTTGGGGGCTATTGTTGCAAGGCGGTTACATAATAATGCTTTAGATGGAGATTTCTTTGGTGGGATTTATGCCACCCAGTTAGCTAATTATCTCGGGGTACCCATAAGAGAAAATGACATTGAGTTACCACCTGCTTACCTTGATGATGATGCTATGGTACGTTACCAGTTTCTTGGGAGGAGCGAACAGCCCCTCCAATACCAACTAATCTTTGACAGGGAGCGTGTCTTCTATATTATGCTTCCCGCTCCTGCCTTCTTTGACTTTCAGGTAAAACAAAGATATTTCATAACTCGAGAGGAGGCAAACGATTATGAGAGAGCAAGGGAAGCCGCTCGCCTCCACGAGGTAGCCCTACAAGCGGTAGCGGACACAACCACTACAAAAAAAAGACACATCCGTGACATTTTGGGCCGAACAAAAAAAAAATTGTCATGCTTCTGACACTTCTATGACGATAATTGTGACACAACCCGGTATCATCATAGATGTGGTGTGCTCCTACTTCTATGACAAAAAATCATGACAGAAAATGGGCTTTTCGTCCTGGGCGGGCCGGAGACGCAGCTGCATGACATTCTTTGGGCCGTCCATGACAGAAAAAATCATGGTAGAAGCTAGGGCGAGGAAAATATCAGGGAGTTCCTGGTTACAGTGGGTGGTCGGGGCCGAGCGATGCACGGAGGGATTGCATGTTTCTCTGGTACACGTACGCGTGTGTGTGTGAGGCGTTGGGCTCTAACTGAACCCAAGTGAGGCATTTGCTTACTGAACCCGAGCGATTGCACTGGCTACGCGTTACTGAACCCGAGCGATCGATCGATCCCTGGCTGTTAAATGAACCCGATCGAGCGATTCCTTCGCTACTGCTGCTAACTGAAGCCGATCGAACCTGCTGCCTCTTGATGAACAGTGACCGTTGTTGGGGGTTGGATGAACAGGACCACGTGGTAGTAGTAGGCCGTTGCCGCTGTATGAACAGGTCCCCGATCGAGGAGGCCGGTGGAGGGTGGATGAACAGGACCCCGTGGAGGCTCCATGAATAGTAGCCGATGGAGGGTTGATGACCAGGACCCCGTGGAGGGCTGGTTGAACAATAGCCGGTGGAGGCTGGATGAACAGTAGCTGGTGGAGGCTGGAGGAAGTCGACGGTGGATGAACAGTAGCAGGTGGAGGCTGGAGGAAGTCGATAATGGATGAACAGTAGCATGTGGAGGCTGGAGCGAGGCAGTAGACTGTGGATGAATAGTAGCCCGTGGAGTCCCGTTTTGCGGTACGCCACACCCCTCCTGATGAACAGGACCCCGTTTCGACCGTAGGCGCTCCGACACAAGTCTGTTTCCTCCATTTTGCGGTATGCCACACCCCTCCCGATCAACAGCACCCCATTACGACTGTAGGCACTCAAACAGAAGGTTGTTTCCTTCGTTCTAGGGTACGCCAGACCCTTCCCGATGAACAGGAACCCGTTTTGACGGTACGCGGTCGAACAGAAGGCCGTTTTCCTCCGTTTTGCGGTACGCCAGACCCCGTTCTGGCTGTTCCGTCCAAGCCGGTTGGCTCTCGATGAACAGGACGCGTTCCGACCCAGTGGCTTCGGTCTCGATGAACAGGACGCGTTCCGACCCAGTCACTTGGCTCCCGGTGAACACGACGCTGTTTCCTCCATTCTGACCCAGCCGGTTAGCTGCCGATGAACAGGACAACATCGCTGCCGCTCGCTGCCTCTCCATGTACATGAGCCCTGGCCGTAAGTATGCGCGCGTACATGTTCGAGACCCCGCCCGTATGTACGTACGTAGCCATATTTACTTTCTTGCAGCGTGGTTGTACGTACGTGTACATGATTTATACAGGACTGCCTCAACTGCTATGTCACACGTGCCGTTCCTTTCTCAGCCACGGTTCATCCTTGCAGAGAGACCGATCGACCAGTATGTACGTACACGTTCGCTACCAGAGAGGCAACCCTACGTACAGTTCGACCCGGTGGGTCCCAGTTGTCCGGGAGGATAAGGAGGCATTTCCTTGCATGCGAAGATCTAGCTGATGGGTCCCAGCTGTCAGAGGTAGGAATTCAATTTTTTGCCCGTAATAAGGACGCACTTTGTTGCGTGCGAAGATGTAGCTGGTGGGTCCCAGCTGCCAGGGGGAGAAAACATTATTTTTTAGGGTAAAAAGGATGCAGTTGCATGCATGCGTCCATAGGCGCGGTGCGTCCCCACTATCAGCCTCTCACGTACAGTCATCTTCCGATGACTCTCATTTGTTGACCATGTTGACCACACCGTGCCGAGCGCACCAAGGCTGGTAGACGACGGCGAGGCCCCAGACTGGAATGACTCGGAGATGGGGAAGACGCGGCAGTGGAGTCGCAGATGGAGAGGAGTGGGAAACTTGACTGGTTCGGGTGCGCGGCAGCACTGCCGCCCACGGGAGACAGAAGCAAGAACAAAGGTTGAAGAAGCAGCACGGCTGTTGGATTAACATTCAACGGTCCAGCTGCTAGAATCATTTGTTGATTAAGTTGACAAAGCCCTGCGTACGCATCACCTTGGTAGGCCCACAAGTCAGCCACCAAATCTGCCGGGTCCCAGCTATCATCGGGAGGAACAGTTTTTTCGCATAACAAGGAGGCACTAACTTTCGTGCGAAGATACAGCCAGTGGGTCCCAGCTGTCAGCAGGAGGAATCATTTTTTCGCGTAATAAGGAGGCACTTGCTTGTGTGGGTCCCTACTGTCAGCCTCTCCACTTACATCCCTCTTCCGATGGTTGTTGTTTGTTGGCCATGTTGACCACGCCACGCCGAGAGCACAAACGCGGTGGACGAGGGCGAGGCCCAGGAAGGGATTGACCCAGAGCCGGCGAAGCCACAACATCGGATGCCCACGCTAAGGGGAGTACGAGGGCTGACTGGTCGGCTGTGGGTGAGGCTGACGTCACCGGAAAATAACAGGATGTGCGGGTGGGTAGAGGGATGGCCTGGCGGCAGCACATCCGGCCAAGGGAGGAGGGAGCAGGCAGTCCCGCCGGCGCTGGTTTGGGCGGCTGGAGCACATCCGACTAAGTTGACAAAGCCTTACGTAGGCGTCAAAAAAAATTTAGGACAGCGTCATCGTCAACCTAGTAGGCCCAGAAGTCAGCCTCCAAATCTGTGGAAAACAGAATACAGCCCATTTTCCATTATTTTCAATAATTTATAGCCCATTTGCTAATTCTTAAGGATATTTTGAAGCCAATATTCTTTTTATTAGCATTACAGTCCATATTCTGGGCACTGCTAAAAAATTCAACGAAATTTTGCATATTTCGGTGGGGTCCAAACTCTTTTAATCACGAAATTTTGAGTCATGTTAAAAATAATTTTTAAAAAATTATATCAAAATAAAATTAAAAAAAATTCTCCACAAAAAAATGAATGAAATTTAAAATCTTGAAATCCAGAAAAAACGATATTTGAATGTAATTGCCGGTTGGCTTTTGTTTAAAAATTTACACCCCATTTCTTACTACTTATAGCCCATTTTCTGGGGAAGCCGAATACATCCCTCCTCGTCTTGAAAGATTTGCAGCCCAGCAGGGCTGAGAAAATCAAGTAGGCCTCGGTTGGGTATTCTCCAAAAAAAATAGAACTGGGCTAGCCATTTCCAGAAAGAAAAAAGATATCAACTGGGCTCGTCATGTGCTTAAATAAAAGCGTAAGCGTGGGCTAGATGGGCCACAGCCCCCGCACAGCGCGCAGTTGAGCTCCGTCTCTAAAACTATAAAACAATTGGGTGAGCTGCATCTTCTAAAAAAACTGGGCGAGCTGCTGGGTCCCTGGTGTTAGCCGCTCGTTGTGTTATTTTCTCGTTTATTGACTACATTGACAATGGCATGGGACCTAGTTATCAAACAATTTGGAGGAAGTATTTTTTTGGCATGTAATAACGAGGCACCTGCTTGCGTAATGCCATGACCCTAGTGGGTCCCTACTGTCAGCCTCTCCACGTACAGTCATCTCCTAATTCCTCTTGGTTGTTGACCATGTTGACAATGCCAGACGGCGGCGGGCACAGCGAGCGAACCAAGGCGGAGAACGACGCCGAGGCCTCGGACGGGAATGAACAGGAGCCGTGGAAGATGCGGCAGTGTAGTGGCAGGCGGAGGGGAGTACGAGGGCAACAACATGTAAATCAAGCTTACAAATGGTACAAAAGCCCGAGGATTAATTGTTCATCAAATTTAGACAAAACCCAGATTGAACATGGCAATAACATCTAACCCAACCATTGTTTTTGGCAGTCACAAACAAATGGATCGGTCAGATTTATAAAATCAACATCATGTGCCAAAAAAATTATTGGAGCATGACCACAAGTTGTTGTAAATAGAAGCCGAGCATGTTCAGAAGCCCATTTGTCCACCTGAACCTTTTTTTTTTTGCTGTTCAACATGTCCATCCGTGAGAAATTTCTTGTTGAAAAACTTAAGCCTCATGGACAATAGTAACCTTGCACTCAACAGGAAGAATGTGACCAAGCTTTTGTTTGCTTGGGTGGATGCATATCCTTCCATCGTTATTGTCCTCAAATGAATGTCATGAGAACTGAGAAAATCCCGGTGCTTATTACGCCACCGATTGGTTATATGTTTTTCTCCATGTGTTAGTGCCTAAGTAGACATGAAGATTGAAAACAGTTAAGGTCTGAAAAAAGAGTATGTCGAAAGAGCGACAGCTGAACGGTTAATTCTAGTACAATATATACGGGCTTTAAATATGCATGAAATCATCACCTTTACATATAAATTCTCCAGACATCGAAAGCATCGCAGCAAGCCAATAATTATGTTCAAATCATAACTAAACATTCTGATATATAAGATCTTGACAGAATCCAGCAGCATTGATAGGCTATCCATGGACGAACTCTTCATTGAGCATATAACATAATATCAGTACCCAAAGTGTACTCCAAGATGATATAAAACTTATGCGCACAAATGAAAAATGCAGCTTATGATTACAAATGTGTAGATGACAACATACGGTACCTGAATAAGTGTGGAGCCAAACACCAACTTGTGATCATTAAACGGATCATGAATTACACCCAAGGTCTCCAGTTTGGGCGCAGAGACGACAGTTATTTGCGAAGGTATATAACAATAATGAAGGAGCAACCTTTGAAGTGAAGGGGCATCTTCGATGATGAGCTGTTGTCCTTCAAAACAAATTCCAACGCTTCTAAGGTGAGGCAACTTTATTTGGAGACAACTGATACGGATTTCTATTCCCAAAACAATCAGCAAGCGCTCCAGGGCAGGGCAACTGGAGTGGATGATGTTGTACAGTGAGGCCTCTGACAGATAAACCACCACAAGCGAAAGTTATTTTAGCAGTGGGAGTTGAAGCATTTGTACCAGATCGTCTGGTAGATGGCACCGGCCGAAGGTGGCGGTGTGGAGAGAGGAGGAAAACCACAAAATGGACAATGTTGGTGTGGGCACAAATTCTTGGTGTTCGATTCGTGGTATGAAACTTTCGTGGTAATGGTAGAACTCAAACTGCTGGAGTTTGTTGAATTCAGGGGATGTCAGCCAAGCGTCCACCGTGCAGGGTATGGACAGCAGGTAGCGTGTCGGGATGCAGAGGCATTGAACGGAGCCCTGATGGGAGGAGATGATGGCTCTGAGGAGTTCAAAATCATGAACGACAGATAGCTGACGACAGTCAAGATTGAGGGGCGTGGCGCGACAAAGAGAGCGCCACCGAGTTGAGAGGACTTGGGTGCGGCAGCACTCCTTGGTGGGGAGAAGCGAGATGATCTCCCCAAGGATGGCATCCGGGAGATCGCTGATGCGGTCCACCAGAGATTCTATGGGTTCCTCAGATCTGGTGGGGGGCCTGTCGCTTCTCCCCGCACTGCCAGGTGCGGGATCTACAACCGGCGTCGCCGCTGGCGGGAGCCTCATCTTCTTGGCGCTGGGGCCAGCCAACTCCATTTTCCTTGCGGGCATCGCGCCGAGCTCACGGGTTTGAGCAGAGTAGCCAGAGACGAGCCTAGTGGCAGTGTGAGTGGGGAAGAAGGAGGGCTGGGGTTTTTTGTAGGAGTGGAAGAAGAGGAGCGGGCGTTTTCTGTACGAGTGAGGAAGAAGGTGAGCGGGGGTTTTCTGTATGAGTGAGCAAGACGGGGAGCGGGGGGAATTGGGGGGCGACGGAAGTGGGAGAGTCCAGCGAGCTGCAGTATAAGTGTAAGCGAGGAGGAAGGAGGGTTATTCTGGGATCGCCCCCTCTTCAAGAAATATGGGCTTTTCCTCGCAAAAAACAAAAACAAATTGGCTTTAAGATGGATAGGCTTTTGTATCGGCCCAGTCGGCTGCCCGTGTTTTGTACTGGAGGGCCTTAACACTAGAGGCAGCCCATTAGAGACACTCTCTAGCTCTCCAGCTTATTGCCCATTCAAAAGAAAAAAAGAGATGCCTCCAGCTTAATTATGGCTCCTCATCGGTAACATTTTTCAACTTGAAAAAAAGTTATAGCTCCTTTTCAGGCCTGATTGGCATCCACCAAATTAGAGGATGGTGTACTGCATGCAGACACTCACACTGGTCATAGCGCGGCAAAATGAGGTGTCAAATAACATGCCCACAATATACATGGATTGTAAAGGTTGACACGCTAACATTCACACTAAACTAAGCTTCACAAGATACGGTATGCATACTAGCTAACATTCACAAGCACTTAAGTTCAGCATGTTTACGCATCTAAATGATTCACAAGACTATAACCAAGACAAAGTTGTGAGAAGGTGTAGAAATAAAGAAAAAATGATAGATGCTTCTTTCTGCTCAATGTTGCGTGCACTTTGAGCATGTTGGCAACTCCACAGCTAGCTTGATGGCTCATCTTGAAATTTACGCCGACACGTTGCAGCAAACAGAGGAGGTAATAGAGATCACTCAACATCAGACCATTTTGTGCAGTTCCACTGAAATCATCTTCATTGTCCTGAATGTGAAAAGATAGGAAAGCATTGTACTTAAACGGTGTCGCAAAACAGTAGCAGATATCAATAGCAGCATTACTTGACAGCGACATCACATTAACAGTGGCATTGTTTCATTTTACCTATGATGTTAGATTAACAGCAGCAGTAAGGGCATAGGGACAGAGCACAAGCATGTTTTACATCCACCGAGGCATAAAGTGGTAAGGCAGAGGTGTTGCTGAGTGCGGTAAACATGCAAAGCATGTCTCGATTTGTGCATTTTTTGTTCTCATCAGTGACCCTTCCTATGTGACCCACTGTTCAAGATATCCCCCGATATGCCGATAAATCGGCCGATTTATCGCTTATCGGTGTCTGACCGATAAGATAAATCGGCCGATAAATTAGCCGATATGCCGATAAATCGGCCGATAAGCCGATAAATCGGGCGATTTGCCCCTTATCCTAGGTCGACCGATAAGTTCCCGATAAGCGATATCCCCAACATTGATGTGACCACAAGAAATCTAGACGTGCTCATTCTCGGTTGCATTGTCGACCCAACACCCCCCACTTTCTGTCCATTTTCGACCAAGAGATCAGTCAGGCCAGCATCTTTATTTCCCTTTCCAACCAAGAAATCGGTTCGTTAGCCAGTATCTGCAGTACCTTTTTTCCTCTAATAGTAAAAATTTAGGTGGTGTTCGAGTGTTCGACAAGCCGATGAAGCTAGCTACATGGAGAGCTTTGTAATACTAGAAGAATATCCACATGCAGGATGCAGCGACGTGGGGAGAAATCCTAACTTGATGAAAAAAAAGGGATGCAGCGACGTGGGGAGCTGGGCCATTAGAACAAGGCCGGTTCTAAAAAAAGTTATACCTCCGGTCGGCGGGATGTGGTGAGGCAGGCGGCGGGATCTGCCAACTTGATGGCGGGGAGCAAGGGTCAGGAGGACCTCCCATGCCGGTGCCAGGTCAGAGAAGACGGCGCGCGTCGGCTTCCTTCCTTGCCACCGGCGACCACCAGCGGAAGGTATCCGGCCGGATCTGTGTCAACCGGAGAGAAGAGAGAGAGAGAGAGACAAAGAGAGTGGACACCACGGTCTTGTTTAGATCTGGAGAGGGTGAGAGAGTGAGAAGAAGAGAACCACCCTAGCAAGCAAGTCCCGAAGTGGACTTGTGGAGTAGTAATTGTTTTTCCCTCTGTAGCGATCATTTTAAATTGAATACACGCACAGCCATACTTTTTTCATTTAACATACCAGTAAAAAGAAACTCGATCAATAACCGCACTACCGTGTTCAGGTCACACTTGGTATGGCTGACATTTGGTCCCAGACCCCACATTAATCATGTGTTTGGCTCTATATAAGAGATGAGCTAATTATTTAGGACGGGACCACCAGTCATGCTCACATGGTCATGCATGCAAAGGGTGGCCATTTGATTCGACCACTTTGGTTGGGTGAAACGGTTCAGCATCTTTGAGGCATATTCTCTTTTTTTTACTCGAACCATTCAAGTGATTTATAACCAAACAAGTATATTTTTTGGACGATCCCAACCCATCTATGACCACCCTTGCAACCAAATGCACCATAAGTGGACGACTAGATGTCTCAAATTGTCATGTTACCTGCCTTTTCGTGTGCAAATGCGCTCCATCGTGAGTGTACCCGGGCGTGTGCGTGAGGGGAGAGTGAAGTCCGATTTATAAACCTTGAGATTGTAGAGCTAGTCGAAAACAAACCCTCACCTTTAAATCCTTGAAGTTTGTGCCCTGTCCTCTGTAATCCCAATCAATTTTAACCTTAAGGGCATGTGTGGTTCAAGGGGTTTTAACGGGGATTAACAGGGATTGTGGGGCATTAAATCATGTACAAGCCAAATTCCCCTCCATTCCTCTCCAAACCCCTTGGGAGGAGGTTGAACTGAACAAGGCCTAAGACTAACCACAGTGGGAGTAACTTAATTCCATACGGTATCATAATATGATACTCAACCCTCTCTTTCTTCATTTAATTCTACGCCACCTCATCAAATTTGCCTAGTTGGCATGCATGATACTACTTATGATACTCCCATTACAACCAGCCTGGTAGAATTAATATACCAAATCTAAATGGTCGCCGGAGCATGCTTCTTTCTACTCAATGTTGCGTGCACTTTGAGCATGTTGGCAACTCCACTGCTAGCTTGCTGGCTCATCTTGCAATTGACGCTGACACATTGCAGCACTCCTACAAGGCCCAGAGGTTAATTTGAGAACAAGTACCTTGAGGTTAATTTGACAGACATGCCTTATAGGTTGACAGTAGTCATATCACTTTTTTTGGAAAGATGTCGTGAAGTAACATGATAGACCTTCTTTCAAGCCAATTAACATGTGTTGAAAAACCAAAAATTATCAAAAAGTAATGCGATAGACCTTCGATTAACATGTGTTCAAAAAACAAGTACTCCTGCAAGACCCAGAGGTTAATTTGAGAACAGGGACCTCGAGGTTAATTTGACAAACATGCCTTATAGGTTGACAAAAGTCATATCACTTTTTTTGGAAAGATGTCCTGAGGTAACACGATAGACCTACTTTCAAGCCAATTAACATGTGTTCAAAAAACAAAAAATATCAAAAAGTAACGCGATAGACCTTCGATTAATATGTGTTCAAAAAACAAAAAATTACAAAACAATGACCTCGCGATAGACCTTCGATTAACAAGTGTTCAAAAAACAAGTACTCCTGCAAGACCTAGAGGTTAATTGAGAACAAGTACCTCGAGGTTAATTTGACAGACATGCCTTATAGGTTGACAAAAGTAATATCACTTTTTTTGGAAAGATGTCGTGAAGTAACACGATAGACCTTCTTTCAAGCCAATTAACATATGTTCAAAAAACAAAAATTATCAAAAAGTAACGCGATAGACCTTCGATTAACATGTGTTCAGAAAACAAAAAATGTCAAAAATTACAAAACAAAGACCTCGCGATAGACCTTCGATTAACATGTGTTCAAAAAACAAGTACTGCAAGATCCAGAGGTTAATTTGAGAACAAGTCCCTCGAGGTTAATTTGACAGACATGCCTTATAGGTTGACAAAAGTCATATCACTTTTTTGGAAAGATGTCGTGAAGTAACACAATAGACCTTCTTTCAAGCCAATTAACATGTGTTAAAATTATCGAAAAGTAACGCGATAGACCTTCGATTAACATGTGTTTAGAAAACAAAAAATGTCAAAAATTACGAAACAAAGACCTCGCGATAGACCTTCGATTAACATGTGTTCAAAAAACAAGTACTCCTGCAAGACCTAGAGGTTAATTTGAGAACAAGTCCCTCGAGGTTAATTTGACAAACATGCCTTATAGGTTGACAAAAGTCATATCACTTTTTTTGGAAAGATGTCGTGAAGTAACACGATAGACCTTCTTTCAAGCCAATTAACATGTGTTCAAAAAACAAAAATTATTAAAAAGTAATGCGATAGACCTTCGATTAACATGTGTTCAGAAAACAAAAAATGTCAAAAATTACAAAAACATCGAGTCCACTTCCCATTCGGTCACCCATCTGATGACTACTCCAGCCTCAGCACAGTTAACTTGGGAGTTCTATTAGATGAGCAATCGATAGGGAAGCTGGTCCTTGCCGATATAGGAAGCCTCTTCGCATCCTTTATTGCGTACCCGGATGACCGTGTCTTGCCGCCCAATGGCCAATGCCACGTCCCCCGTGAATGTAGAAGCTTCCCTCCCTCGTCTAGCTGGTTCGCGTGTTTTCCCCTGTTTTTTGCCGCCTGCCCACCTATAGAACCGCCTCGCGCCGGCCAATTCCTCTCCAAACACCTAGGGAGGTGGTTGAACCGAACAAGTCTAACTTGTTTCTAGTGGGTACATTGACATGGCATCGAAAGGGTGTGATATATGACTCTGGCAAAATAATTGACTACCACGTTGGCATACATGACATGGGGCCCACTTGTCAGCATGCTGGACGGAGGAAGGAACGCAAGACAAAATGGAGCGCGGAAGGGTGTGAATCGATTGGCTCATGTGTGTTGACCACTGGAGCAATCCACTCAGATTGTACTACGTTAAAAAATTCGTGCTAACACGGCCAGTTATACTGTGAGTAGGTGACCATGCGCTTGGCTCTTCGCCTCTTCCGGAAGTCGAACAATGATGATGGTACTACAGTATATATACTTCTGGCAATCTGACACCGAATGAACTGTTGCACGTCCACCACATGTATTAAGCGCACTATCATAAAGCAAAAGCTTCTCCTCGTCCTGCGAGCCACCGCGCGCGCGTGAGCGAGGGAGAGGTCGTACTAGTAGTAAGCAAAGCTTCTCCTCGTTTGCGAGTTGACGGGACACATCAAAAGTAGTGTATTAGTCTCCAAAAAGGGTTGACCATGTCCATGGCTACCATCCCATGCTCCGTCAATCAGTGCGTGCACGATTCACGTTCCATTGAGAAAATAATGTTGCGTACGTGCCATCAAATAGAATAACTTAATTTATAAAAAATGCGCCACCGCGTCATGATCGAACTTTGATTCTTCCACACGTGGTTCCCATGCACAACTACTACACTCGCCAAATTGTCAGGTGAGATACCTCTTCGTACAGAAATGAGCACACCATGTACCCACGCGTGAGTTTTAGGGAAAGAGGCAAAGAGTACCTGCGTCGGTGATTGCACCTCTTCTCTTCGTGCTCGTATTCCTTTTTTTTGGGTGATTCGGGCACGTACTCCACCTACGTTCATGACCGTTGATGAGTCTCTCCTACTATACTTAACTCCATTTTCTTGCATGACACGTGGACCTGGATGCTGGATGTCCCACGTGTTAGCAAAACTTAGAAGAACGCTTTCCGATGACCGAGAAGGAGCAAGAAACCTCGCGATGGAGCGTCTGGACTCTTTAATATTTTTATTCAGCGATATAAATCTACCCAATCTTCTCCACAGTAGACCGGAAGAGTCTGAAACAAGGCAGCCCAGTGTAGTTACATCATACATGGCCAACCCACGCTATCACCATATTTATTGGCCTCCGTGTGACACCTAGCTCTAGTATATTCCACCAGCCCGTATCGCTTCTCGCTCCTCATCTCTCTCAAAGTGCGGCAGGCTGGCGATTTTGCCGTCTATTGAGGTCAGTTAACTGATCACTTGCTCCCACATGTTAGCGACATGCCAAGAGCATTCTAAAAAAAATTATTGTACTCTATTGTTATGCCAAGAAGAGGAAGCGCTTTGACCAACGGACCAAACGAGACAGGCGTGCCATGTCGTGAGTGGGTCTAGTTTCTCGTTTTGAACTTGTATGGTGTAGTAGTAACACTTGGTTTTGCACCTTCATAGAATGATGAAAACCCCGCTAAAAGGGCGCTTTGCTTTCTGCTAATCCCGTCAACCGTTCTTGTTTTGTGCATTAAATTGTTAAGTGCCATAACTAAGATATAATTAACCAATGCATGTAAAACATTCTTGTTTAGTACTGTAGTACTCCACACGCATGCATGCATTGCGATTTGTACTACTCCCTTCATCCATACGTATATATTGGGCCTAATGTATTCTTCAAGGTTGCCTTTGACTATTGATAAGATTTTATATATTTGAAAATTATATCATTCGAAGATCCTTTCACGTACGAATTTGACGATATGCTTTGAGCAACTTGCATGTCCTATACTGCTCCTATTTGGATACTCTAACTTAGCTAGAGGTTAGACTAACTCATGACTAACCCTGAACTAACTCTAGCCAAAGAGGTGTTTGGATGACAGGGTTATTTGACAATAAATGCACATGATGGAGAGAGAAAAGTGATTTTTCAGTGGGCCCCACGAGAACTAGCTCCAATTAGCAACACTTGGTTGGCGGGATAGAGAGAGAAAAGTGATTTTTCAGTGGGCCCAATGAGAACTAGCTCCAATTAGCACCTCTTGGGTGGGATAGTTTTTTTTGGTGGGTTAGGTGCAACTTGCTCCAATTTAACCCTCATGTTTGGATACTTTAGGGATATTTGAGCCCCAACTAGCTCAAACTAACTCTAACCCATGGATCCAAACAGGGCCAAAGTTAGTCTCGGAAAACGCATTAAGCCCTATATACATGGACAGACGGAGTACATGATACTAGCAAACGCTCACCATTAGTAGTAGTTCATTGGTTGGTTTCAATTTTTGATTCAGTTGCTGTGCTGCTACCGTCCAATATTCACGTGTGGTTGTTTCTAGAATAAAAAAATGAGGTAGTACTTACTGTGGGAAAGGTGAAGGGATGGTTGCTTCTCCCGAGCAACTTATTACTCTGGGAATATTGGAGTACCAGCGGATTCAACGAAGAGAGAAATGATGGTTGCTTCGTCCGAGCAACTTACTGCGGCGAAGGTGGGGCTCTGTGATTTGACTGCTCACTAGTCATTATTACTGCAGCGCAACGACCGGGGTGAATCTCCCCTATAGTTGTGCACTCAATATTGCTGCATGGCAGGTGGAGCCGGATGAAGGATGTCCCACATGTCGGCGAAACGAAGTTGAATTGTTTCTGGCATTGCTATCAATCTTTCAGGATTTGTTTATATATACGCATAATTTTCCAGCATAATGAAATTGTACTGTGATGCTATGAAGGTTTCAACTTTGGTTCCCGTAGAAAAAAAAGGTTTCAACTTAGGATTAATGTGTGTCCTCTTGCCTCAAGATTGTCTCGTTACAACATTCCATCAAATACAAATGAAACTACCATGGCTGCTAATGCATCTCAATGGTTCGCATATCAGCGCCAATATTCACATCACAACTGAAGACAAAATTGTGAGAAGGTGTACAAATAAAGAAAAAATATATAATTGATCGATGTTGTTCGTAGGCATGGCTCCATTTCCTGGGCATAGTGCTCATTGGTTGGCAGCTAGTTTCACGCAACTCCGTAGCCAAGAAAGAGGTGTATGGAGGACATCACAATCCAATCATTTTGTGCATTTCCACTAAAATCGAGCTGATCATCCCTGTTTGCAAAGATATTCAGTCAGTGTGATTACAATAATAGTGGAACTAGATGATGAAACATAACACACACAAATAGAAGCCGATCACCTCTGCGATCTCTCTTTAGGACTAACTACTTGTTGGAGAAGATTAGGCACGGAGTTGGATGAGGAGGATAGCAAAACCAATCTCCCTTTCTGTAGTCCCACAGAAATGTAAAAATGTTGCCCGTGTGACATTTTGGCGGAACTGCACAAAACACTCTTAAGAAAAAAGAGATTTGTGCAGTTCACCAAAAGGTCGCAATAGCAACGAGGTGAAATGGATAGCCCTGTTTGCGAAAAAAGGTAGAAAGAAAACAATTACTGCCCAATAAGAGGAGTTGAAGACACATACGCCGACAAAAAAGAAGCATATTCCATGTCATAAGGGAATGATAGCAGCATGGTGGTTTATCAAAAACGATTTGAGGACGAGATTGCAAGATGGAAAGTACGCCGGCCGAGATACGTTTTAAGCAAAGAACTAAAGAAGATCCACATGCAGGATTTTCCACATGCAGCAACGTGGGAAGATGGGCAGTGGAGCAAGGCCAGAGGAAGATGTACCTGAGGGTCATCAGGATGTAACTAGGAGGGCGCCGGCGGCCGGGATCTGCCCATACTGTGGCCGCGAGCAAGTGGCGAAGGCCCTACCGCGTCGGAGCTTGATTAGAGAGAACGACGGGTACCACAGATCGGGACGTGCTGCCTCAACGCCGTCAAACGGAGAAACGATGCACATCCTCCCTTTCTGCCGGTGGACTGGATGCGGCCGGATCAGTGAACAATGGTGAGAGAGAGAGGCCACCGCGGCCTTGTGTGAGATAGTGTGACGAGAGACAAACCCTGGCAGGCAGGCTCCATTGTATATAGTGCAGCGGATTTCTTTATTCCCGACGACAATCATTTTATATTCTATACGTGCCATTGAGGAATATAACTTTATTTAATACTAACGCGTCAAGTCGAACTTTGTTCCGTCTACGCGTGGTACATGACCCTCCTTCGAGTAAACAACCGCTACACGCGTCAAATTATCATGTGGGTTGCCTTTTCGTACAGAAATGAACTCCACCGTGTACCCACGCGGGTGTGGCCGGGAACAAGACTTGAGTACGTGCGTCGTGCGTGCACCTCTTCTTTACATGCAGGTACGTACGTGGGTGGGTTGAGAGAGATGGTTTGTGCGAAACAGAGGCAATGTGTCGATGATATCTCAAACAAAAAATGTAACATATGCAATGTGTGTGAAAGAAAGTCATGGATATATCATATATAGAGGGAGCGATCCACGAGAAGAGAGTGGAGGGATCATCGGCGTGAGATATCGATAGAATCGAAAACACGGATGAAGTGTGTGGGTGCGCGATCGATAAAGAGTGCCATCGAATTTGTTTTTGCCCATGTCAAAGATACAGGGTGGCTGGCCTACTGGAATGTGAGAGGGCAGAGGTGCAGTTTGTCTCTGTGGAATGGATACCTACCTACAACGTTCGACTATCGGTGTGTGTGGGGGGGAGGGGGCAGAGACCTAACTATAGAGAGGTAGATCGACTGGTATATGTGTGGAGAAGGAGAGAGACCTAGCTATGTATTGAGGGAGATCGATCGGCATCCATGGATATATGTAGCAGAGGAATAAGGTTGGGAGAGAGACAAAGGTAGAGTGTCAGAGGGTTGGTGGTGGACTTGCTTCTCACAAATGGTGGGAGAGGCCGCTAGACAAATGGAGGGTATGAGTGCAATATCAATAAGAGAGGGGATGAATGCCTGTCTATGCACGTGCGTGTGAGAGACGGGTCGGGAGGTATGCAAGGATGATGAGGGGGGATGATATGGTTGTGGTAAGCAGACGTAACTACATAGGAAGATCAATCGTCGTGTGTCGGAGAAAGAGAGAGACATAACTAGTGGGGTACGTCGATCGGTGCGTGGGGAAAAAGAATTATAGTCGACCTAGCTATATGTAGGGAGATCGGTAGGTATACATGCATGCATGTGTTAGAAGCAAATAAGGTCCGGAGAGACGGACAGTGGGAGAGGGGTGCGGCTAGGAGGTGGTGCGAGAGGCCTACTATGTCGAGGGGGGAGGAGTGTGCGAGTATGAGATCGATGAAAAGAGGGGCGGGAGTGTGCACCTGCGTGGAACTGTATTGGACATAGGGGGGCATGGACGGTGAGAAGAGAAGAGGGGAAGTGTGTGTTTGTGGTAGGCACACTTGGCTAGAGAGGTATATCGACCGATGTGTGCCGAAAAGAAGGAGCCGGGGGGCCTACACACACCATGGGTGAACGACCTAAAGAGAAATAACGAATGTGTGTGATGGAGGGGATGCTGAGGGAGGGTGAAAGGGGGGCGGGCGTGTGCATGCACGATAGAAAGTTAGCGCTAGCTACAAAGAGAAGAGGATTGTGTGGGTGTAAAAGACGAACAGAGATCATAATTCATTATAAAAAAGTGGATTCGGATATTTGAAGAAAATATCATAGTGTTTTAAACCGACGCATGCATGAATGAATATATATAATGGTGATACGCATGGTGTGGTTATGAACATGTTATACTACATATAATATATAGAACATTGATTATAATTTGTGATAATGTGTGGCTTTTGTAGCTCAGGCCTAAATACTTGTCATAATGTAGGGGGCGGGGCACTATACTTTGTGTGATAAACATGGTGTACGTATGGAACATGGTTTAGATTATGAAGTTCTAGTTAGTGCATCAAATGTACTGTTATTTGGAATCAACATCCAGCGTATTCAAAATTTTGAATTCGAGTTCATATAGTACACATAGTTCATATCTATCTCTATAGTAATCATGTGGTGTGTTGTTAAGATAATACACGAATGATGGTTTAAGTTGGCAACAATCATGATTGTAAATTCTTATTCAAATAGAGAAACAAATTCAAATTTAGTTTGAATTGCAGCGGTAGTATAGACATTTGGAATGCACTAAAATGTTGGTATGAGTAGGTTACATGCATTATACAGCCAGCGAAAAAATTTAATTGGACATAACATGGATTCATAGCTTTGAATAGCATTTCTACAGTAAAACGGAACAAGACTCTCTCTTTGTGTGGTGCGAATATTTTTATTTTTTTTCTTTTTTTCGTTGAGGGAAGTGCGAATTGATTTGGTACCTACAATATTACACGTTAGGCTTGTCCCTAAAATTCAATCCGCGCCTTGTTATATCCTGAAAATTCAGATATCGTGCTCCCAAAACTCGCGCCTTCACAACCCGCGCCTTGCTATCCCGAAATTACAACGTGCGCGAAAACTCCCTCCAGCTGCCAAATCCCGACATGCGAAATCCCCCTTCTAACCCTGAGCCGATAGGGCCGCTAGATCAATTCGATGGGGGTACTTTTGTAACACACCCTACATTTTGGACTAGCGCGTCCCTAAAGTCATGGTTCCCCCCTCCCATCACCTCCTTTTCGCCATTCGAAATCCCCATTCGAAATCCCAGGCCGCCATAACCTCTCTGCTCCAGCCGCGAAACCCCACCCTTCTCCGTCCGCCACCCCACCGCTGCCCAGCCGGAGCCTCTTCCCTGACGACGTCGTCCACCGCAACAGCCCGACGTCCCTCATCCACCTCCCCGGATGAGGATCCGTCGTCGATCTCGTCGTCTCGCTGGTTCATCCACCCCATCCTCCACCTCCAAGGAGCTGCTCCGACGATCGCCTCGTCTATCGCGGCTAATCCATCCCCACAGCGCCGCCTTAACCTGCTCCACCGGAACCGCAGCATCCTCACTGACTCCTCGGATGAAGCCGAGGCCTACTCGGCACCACCAAAGAGGTTGTACACTCATCGCATCACACCTTCTCCTTAACTCGACCTCCCAGCGCCGACGGTGCTCCATCCCGCACCCCCATGGCGCGGCTACCCCGAAGCCGGCGCCGCGGGCGACATCTCCATGGCGGCTCTCCCCCAGTGTGAGGCCCCTTCGGCGGTGGCGTCCATACCAGCCGGATCTGCTGCTGCTTCGGCTCTCGCTCACTCGCTCGCGCTGCTGCTCTGCTCTCCCCCTTGCTCGTGCTGCTGCTCTGCTCTTGCTCTCGTTCGCGCTGCTGATGCTGGTACACGGGCTGCTGCAGCTACACGAGTTGCTGCTCTGGCTCTAGTTCGCGCTGCTCCTCCAGGCGCTGCTGCTCTGGCTGCTATCTGCTACTATGTTCCCCGTCGATCGCCTGCTAATTTAGATCATTGTTTCTCTACTACTAGTGCTCGAGCGGCCTAAACTACATGTGAAGTGCCTCTCTGCTACCAGTGCGTTCAGTTTCGACAGTAACATTCAGATTCCACAGTAAATTTCAGTTTCGAACGTTAAGTTCAGAGTCAACAGTTTTTACCTCATCTGTTGTAGTCAGGTGTTTTTTGGTGACGTACATTTTACATCTATCACTTTTTGGTAATGTATTTTACATCATCTATTGCTATTAGAATCCCACTTGAGATTAACAATGTCTGTCTTGTACTGCTTCAGCCTTGACGTATTACGGCTCGCCGGAGCTACTCCAATGACGGAACCATCCATCACAACAGAGCAGTGCCCTGGACGCCATCTACAGATTCCTCAGATCTTCCTCCACACCTCCGTTAGCCACCTCTGCCGCAACTTCTTCAGCGACCAACCCAATGATGCTGAGGTCGACACGGCTACGTCAAAGAGGTTGTACACTTGTCGCATCACTTATTACTCTACATTCATGTCAATCCATTAGGGCTATTTTGGTTCAAAGGAAAAAGTGAAGGAAAAACATAGCAATAGAAAATTTTCCTATGGCACTCTACTATTCAATTATTCATGCATTTTGTTGAAAGGAATGGAGCAAAACATCCACCTGGACCTGCTACTTTATCGTCCTGTTCACCTCTTAGACTCCAAGTCAGGTCCAAATTAATGTTCAAACTTGAGTTTTAAAATTACTTGTGGGGCACCTATCGAGGCAGCAATGAATAGTATCTCTGTCTATTATCTGGTTCACCTACGGTATGCCTATGTTGTTCATCTTGGGTGGGAAACAAATAGTAAAGCAATCATCATCTGTCTTTTTATTAAATTAAAGCTATCATCAGCCTGCTATCGTTATTTTTGGATCCATCCACTCATTGTTACCATCACTCTAGATTTCTGCATGATCTCCTTACATAATCTCACTATATTTTTTTCGTATGCATGTCAGATATTGTACACAGTCATGCTGAACATGTAGAGAAAAAGAGAAGAGTTTTGTGCGTCAATATAATGTCATGCAGACATCGCTCCATGGTGGGTTTAATGGCAAACCCTCCCCCCCCCTCTCCAGATTGTAATCCAGAGGAAGATAACTATTCTGAGGCGGATTCAGACGCAGCTGACCACTCCTATTTACCCCCCAACATGTTTGTTCTAACTTGGCATGATGATGTTGGTCATATCATGCATATGTTGCCTTGCAGTGCCTACTTTCGACATCATATATGTCATCTGCTTAGTTTAGACATGTTCTGTAATGCCACCTATTTAGTTTCTATATCATATATGGGAATTATGCAGTCTCATCTCTTTTAGCCAGCCATAATATATGTGAAATATGCAATGCCATCCTGTTTAATCAGGCATCATATATTTGAATGATATCTTGCCCATCCTTTTCTTCATTACATTTCCATTTGTCGACAATGTTTGTACATTAAACTACTCTTCCTGTGAATCAGCCATTTGAGTGGGTGATGGAAAAATCTGGAGTGAAAACAAGATCTTCAGAGCAGACAGTGCTACCTGTCGAAGCAGATCTCTTGCTGGGTCCCGATAGCTCCTCAGAGATGGATTCAGAGACAGATGACCAGTCCTATTCCCCCACCAAGGAGAATGCTCTAACTTGGCACGGTTATACTACTCATATCATGCATATGGTGTCTTGCATTGCATAGTTTAGACATCATATACACAATATTCAACACCATGTTCTTAATTCAGACATCATATATGCGAATGCCCTCTGCTTAGCATATAAATCACATATGTGAATTAAATCATGCGACCTGATTACTTAGATAACATGTATGTGAATTATGTCATGCGAACCTGTTTACTAAAGACATCATATAATTATCTCATGTCATCATGTTTAGTTAGTCATCATATCTTTGAATTATGTCATGCTATGCTATCCAGTTTAGATAGACATCATATATGTGAAATTATGTCATGCTATCCTTTTTAGTTAAACAATATACATGTCAACTATTTCATGCCCTCTTTTTTCCACACTATCTATTGCATCTGTCTCTCATACAAGGTCTGTACATTCAACTATGTTTCCTGTTTATCAGCCATTTGAATTGGAGCGGGTGATGGCAGTATCTAGCGGAGTAAAAACACAGTCTTCAAATAAAACAGTGCTACCTCTTGGTGGAGATAGCACCCCAGTTGTACATGCACGAGAACCAGCCCTACCACACATAACCCAGACTATCACAGATTGTACCCCTACTGCGATGGACAGAGAACCAGCTTCACCCAATCTAACCCCAACCCCAGCAGATAGTAACCCAGTTCCTGTTGACACAGCAGCATCTCCACCACAGAGCTCCCAAACAAGAGCAGTTAGTAAGGCAGCTCCAGTGCCCAAAGCGCCAGTACTACTACGGCGAATCCCAACTCCACCAGTTAGTACACTTATTCCTGTGGAGGAAGCACAACCAGCCATTCGTAGTTTAGCATTTTATCGCATTTGATGTTTTTTAAATCCTATGTGCGTATCTTTCCATCATGGAAATATTATACTGAAGATGAAGGAAAATGCCAGTTGCAGGTGTTCGTCCAGGAGTTATGTGTAAGTAATGTTATTCATGGTAATTACTTTGCTTTGTCCCATACATTCTACCTCCGTGATGCTTATAATACAGCAAATTTTTCCATTTTTCTCTATAGACAAGGACCGATTTGGAAACTCAGGATGAGGTAACCTATGCTAATACCTCTGCTATCTTCAAGAATGCTTGGTGGCAGTATTGGAATTACCTGAAGAAAACGTACTTCACTGGCAAAGAAACTCATCAAATTCCCTTACGTTCTCCTGAGACACATTTACTGGACGATGAATGGGAACGCCTTGTTCTGTACTGGTCCCGAACCAAGAATGTGGTAAGGTCTATGAGCTTATTTTTTATTTTTAAGTACTATATGCCTGCGTCTTACTGTACTCTGTTCGTGTAGAACAAGTGCTTAAACCTGAAGAACAACTGTTCTCATTTAAGATTCCATTGCTATCGTGCATACTGCTTTGCTCTTGTATCACTGTATTTACTCATACAAACTTATTTTGAAATTGAAGGATCCAATCAAAACTCCAATGGCACAACAGGTATGTCTACGCGTGTTTCTTTAATAGGTTTGCTCTTATAAATAGCTCTGTTGATTTCAATTTCAATTGTGTATACAGTTGACTTCTCATATCATGCACATTACTAGCATCACAACAGAGCCAATAGTGATGTCGTACATGTAGACCCGTGGTACCCATCTGAAATCTTGTTGTGCCGTGTAGTTTCCCACACTTTGTATTCTTTCAGTACTGCTTTGTCTTGAACTGATATGATTTGAACCGTGTCTCTATTTTGATTTGGCAAGACAATGCAGTGACCATAGGACATAGATATATGTTTGTTTGATGCTTTTATTATGTACTACTTGGCAATAGAAGACTTGGTAGTTTAATCCTGTCCACCTTACTAATGAATTGGTTCACCGAAATGAGTTTCATATACTAGTACATGCTAAACCTGTTATGTGTCTGCTTGTTTCTTCTTTTAGAATGCTGACAGAATATTGGGGAAGAGTGCCTTATTAAGCAATGGTAAAGGAAGTAATGCAGATAAGGTTCAGGATAGTGAGACATCCTTGTTGGTCTCCAACAAAGCTGATAAAACAACTAAGGAAAACTATCTTGAAGACAGTGAAACAACCCCAAAGTCCTGTCTTGGTGTAGTGTTCTAGTTACTGGCCACTACAGCTGGCACAAGCTATTCAAACTCACTGTCTGAATCAGTTCAGTTTCTTGAGTCTCAACTACAAGCTGAAAGACATCGATTAGCTGTGCTGCGACAAGAAGCCGAAGGATTGCGGAAGTCCCTGGAGAATTCAGATGCATACTTTCTGGTGCAACAGCAAGCTTTGGAGGATTTTAGCGCCAAACAGGAGAAAGCTAATAAGTTTGCTAAGCTTACTACCAACATGGTGTATACCCAGGATAACGTTTCTTGAGCTCTTCTGAAGTTCTTTCAGTTATGGACTTGTTTTGCTACCGCGTTTATTTGCACTGGTGGCCAATTTAGACGGCTAGTGTATGTAATATGCTGCTTTGTTCCCTATATTTGCACTGGTGGCGAACTTTGATGCCCAGTGGATGTAATATGTGTAATAGCCGTAATAGCCCAGCGTTAGTTGCTTGCTTATTTATTTCCTTATTGTGTTGTTTAGTTGTTTGCTTGTAGTCACTACAGTTCTTTTTCCACGTTTTTCTAGTGGCCACAATAACCTATTTTTATAACTAGGCCACAATAACCATGGCAACACATGGACTGTTGAACCATGGTCCTGCTACCTGCTGTAATGACCATGGGCCTCCTACGGGCCGTAGGATCCAAGGGCCTTCTACAGGCTGTAGGATCCATGGGGCCTTCTATGGGCCGTAGGATCCAAGGGCCTTCTACGGGCCATCTAGTCAATGGGCCTTTTACGGGCCGTATAATCGTTTCGCCAAACATGGGACGTACTATTTGTGGACAAATAACGGTCCGCAAAATGGGCTGTAAACGAGCTAGAGTGGAAGTCATCTGTTTATGGCCCGACCATAACGGGCCGTTAATAGGCCGTATTTGATGACGCTATGAAAATAGACCAACGTGTTAACGGGCCACAATCGGGCCGACTGTAACCACGGGTTGAATTTGGCCCACAAGCGGAACAAGCCAGTAACGGACCGTAAGTAACCGAATTCTGGAAATGAGCCCAAGAATAAATGGGCCCTTAGAAGGCCAAAAGTTAACACCGGCTGGAAACGACCTACGGAATAATGGGTCGTTAATGGATATAAAGCGATACACTGTTCATTATGTGCCAGTTTCACCTTGGGCCTTTAATGGGCCCAGAGTTACAAAGGGCCTCGTATGGGCCGAAAGACGTCATGGGCCATACAAGGGCCGGAAGTTACAACGGGCTGGAATCATATTGGACGGCCCAGATGACGCCACTAGGCCTAATTCAGATAGGCCATAACGGGCCGTGAGTTAGCGGGCTGTAAATGGGCTATATGCGAACAGGCCGTTAACAAGCTTTCCGTGGGCTGGCCCGCTTCCTTTTGACCAAGTCAAACGGGCCGGCCTTTTCATCGGAATGGGCCTCTATTGGGCTGTGCCACATGTCGACGTATCATAGGCGCCTCCGGTCCAATGAGTGGATGACATCTGTCCCAATGGTGAGCTGACATGTGGTTCCTCTGGCCATTGAGAATTTTACACGTGGAAAATCCCCATTGGTCCGGGCTGTTAACGGGTTATTGGATTCAAACCGATAGCTTAACGGCGACCCGTTATGGTGGATGCCATGTGTCGGTTACCCTTGACGAAAGCACTTCCATGACACGCCATTTAACATCATGGAAGTGGACACTTCCGTGATGATAATTTTGGTATTGTCATGGAACACTTCTACGATAGCACAGGTATGACTATCTTGATTCTGTCATAAAATTTTCATGGATGTACATGCATGACAGTAAACGTGACCTACTGTGACAAACACGTATCATCACGGAAGTGTATTTTTTTTGTAGTGAACTCAGTACAACCCCAACAACAACTTTGGATATCCGCCAGGCCAGCCGTGGCCCTAGACCAACTTAGGCCAAAAGCCTAAACTTGGGGAGTACGTATTTCTCACTGACATTACATTCATGTTCACACATTCATTCCAATTGTCGGTGTTCATCCTTTTTCATTGTATAATCCATGTTAATTTATTTTTCTTGCTTTCTTCTTGTGTGTTTGAAAAACTTTGAGAAAATCCAAACAAAATTAGTTCTCGCTTCTTTTCAGTTTTTCTTTCTAGTTTATTTAGTAGAAGTATTAAAAGAAAACCCAAAAAGATTTATCGTTCTTCTTTTGCTTGTTGGGAGCTTTCCCGTGTAAATAGTTTTTCTTATTTTCATTTTGCTTTCTTCTAGAAAAACAAAAACTCCAAAAATATTTCCGTGTGTTTATTTGAAATTATTTTCTTTTCTTTGGGTCATAAGGAGAAGACCACAATGAAAATGTTGAGTGGCTCGCATATGCATTATTGTCGATCTAACAAAGAGCCCATATTACCTTGTCTTCTCCTCTGAATAAATGTTTGCAGCTTCCAACTTAGTCCAATGCACGTGCACTCTTATTATTATTCACACCGTTCGGTCGTGAAAGTGAAAGGCAATAATGACGAAATTTGATGAAATGATTGAGACAGAGAAAAGCTGGTACGAATTTGACCTATTTTGTTTTTGTAAATATGATTAGCTCATCGTTCCTGGTTCAGCCTATTATGAATGAAACATGTTTGAAATGACAATTAGAGATTATAGTTACTCATGCCATGCTTAATTAGCTAGGAGTGTATAATGGTTTGTCTTGTGTGCCAACATGCATTTTAAAATGGTTATGATGTGGTATGATAGGATAGGATGGTATCCTCCTTTGAATAATTCAAGTGGCTTGACTTGGCACATGTTCACGCATTTAATTGAAACAAAAACAACATAGCCTCCACGATATTTATGTTCATGGTGATTTATATCCTACTCATGCTTGCATTCAATGTTGGTTAATCTCAATGCATGTTGATGACCGTTATCGCTCTCTAGTTGGTCGCTCCTCAATCTTTTGCTAGCCTTCACTTGTACTAAGCGAGAATACTGCTTGTGCATCCACTTCCTTAAACACAAAGTTGTTCCAAATGAGTCCACCATACCTACCTATATGCGGTATTTACCTGCCGTTCCAAGTAAATTTTCATGTGCCAAACTCTAAACCTTCAAATAATAATCTGTTCTGTATGCCCGAATCGCTCATGTAGCGACTGGGGGCTGTCAGTATATTCCATGCTAGGTGGGTTATTCTCATGATGAGTGTTTATTCACTTGTCATTCACGAGAAAGTGGTTGGTAATCAGGATGCCCAGTTCCATGCTCTAAATCAAATCAAAATATAATAATTAAACAAAAATCCCCCAGGACTGTTGTTGGTATGGACGGTACCCGTGGATTCGGCTAGCCGTGGAGTGTGATTGTTGGTGGAGGGGGAGTAAAGACTTTACCATTCAATTTGGGAACCGCCTATAATGTATCTAGCATGGAAGATAATGAGATCTCTTAGTTGTTATGTTGACAATGAAAGCATACCGCTCAAAATTATATTCATCTCTGTTTTAAAAGCTCCAAGCTCTGGCACCTCTGCAAATCCCTGCTTCCCTCTGCAAAGGGCCTATCTATTTACTTTTATTGTTGAGTCATCATCTTCTTATAAAAAGCACCAGTTAGAGAGCACCACTGTCATTTATATGCTTTGTTATTAATTGATGTTGAGTATGACTGTGACTGGATCTCTTTTGCCATGAATTATAATGTCTAGTCAGTCCTTGGTCTTCAGAGGTGCTCTGCATTTATGTTTTGCAGTCTCGGAAAGGGCTAGCGAGATACCATAATGTCGTATTATATCATGATTGTTTTGAAAAAAGTGTTGTCATCCGAGATATCTTATTATTGCTCGCTAGTTGATTATGCCATTGATATGAGTAAATGTGAGACCTAAATGTTATTGTGAATGTGGTTAGTTCATAATCTTTGCTGAAAACCTGAACAACAGTTAGACATATTTGCAACAACAAGATCAAACAGAGTTTGTAAAAGTTTTTCTTTGTCACTTTCAGTTTGTCAACTGAATTGCTTGAGGACAAGAAATGGGTTAAGCTTGGGGAAGTTGATACGTCTCCATCGTATCTACTTTTCCAAACTCTTTTGCCCTTGTTTTGGACTCTAATTTGCATGATTTGAATGGAACTAACCCGGACTGACACTGTTTTCAGAAGAATTGCCATGGTGTTATTTTTGTGTAGAAATCAAAGTTCTCGAATTGACCTGAAAATTTACGGAGAATTTTTGTGGAATATATAAAAAATACTGGCGCAGGAATTAACCAGAGGGGGGGCCACCCAGAGGCCACAAGCCCTGGGGGCGCGCCCACCCCCTGGGGTGCCCCTGCAGGCTTGTGGGCCCCTGGACCTCCTCCGACCCTAACTCCAACTCTATAAGTACCTATTCGGGGAGAAAAAAAATCAGAGAGAAGGATTCATCGTGTTTTACGATATGGAGCTGCCGCCGCCTCCTGTTCTTCATCAGGAGGGCTGATCTGGAGTCCGTTCGGTGCTCCGGAGAGGGGGATTCATCGCCATCATCATCATCAACCTTCCTCCGTCACCAATTTCATGATTCTCACCGCCGAGAGTGAGTAATTCCATCGTAGGCTTGTTGGACGGTGATGGGTTGGATGAGATTTATCATGTAATCGAGTTAGTTTTGTTAGGGTTTGATCCCTAGTATCCACTATGTTCTGAGATTAATGTTGCTATGACTTTGTTATGCTTAATGCTTTTCACTAGGCCCCGAGTGCCATGATTTTAGAACTGAACCTATTATGTTTTCATGAATATATGTGTGTCCTTGATCCTATCTTGCAAGTTGTAGACACCTATTACGTGTTATGATCCGCATACCCCAAGGTGACAATAATTGGGATTCTTTCCGGTGATTACCGTAGTTTGAGGAGTTCATGTATTCACTAAGTGCTAATGCTTTGGTCCAGTTCTCTATTAAAAAGAGGCCTTAATATCCCTTAGTTTCCATTAGGACTCTGCTGCCATGGGAGGGTAGGACAAAGGATGTCATGCAAGTTCTTTTCCATAAGCACGTATGACTATATACGGAATACATGCCTACATTATCTTAATGAATTGGAGATAGTTCTGTGTCGCCCTAGGTTATAACTGCTACATGAGGAATATTATCCAACACAATTATCCATCGTTGATCCAATGCCTACGAGCTTTTTACATATTGATCTTTGCTCAGTTACTTTGCCGTTGTCACTGTTACAATCACTACAAAACTGCTACTATTACTTTTGCCATCGTTACCGTTACTTCCATACTACTTTGCTACAAAAACTTTGCTGCAGATATTAAGTCTTTCAGGTGTGGTTGAATTGACAACTCAACTGCTAATACTCGTGAATATTTTTTGGCTCCCCCTGTGTCGAATCAATAAATTTGGGTTGAATACTCTACCCTCGAAAATTGTTGCGATCCCCTATACTTGTGGGTTATCACTCTACAAACTTCTCAGAATCAAAAGGAGCAGCCACCAGATAACGCTGGCGCGGGGTGGCTATTTATAGCCGCAGCCCTCCCGGATGGGAAATGACCATTTGGGACACGCGGTCCAGCCAATGGCCAACCGACACGTTCACAGCGGTCGGATTTTGGAGCAATGGTAACATTACTTGAGGAACAAGTAATGCTAACTCCTCGGTCTGACACAAATCTCTTGCAGCGAAGAAGATCACAGTCTCTTGCTAGCAAGTGTTTGCTCGGAACACAAAGAGATTCCTCTTGCAACTTTCATAGGATTTGGATTTAGCATCAGAGAATCAAAGTTTTGAATGCTACACCCCTCTTAATAGTACGGTGGTCCTATGACTCAATAAGGAGAAGAGAAATAATGAAATAAATGCTACATCTTCAATTCGTCTTCAAACTTCTCGGTCGCAGTCACTTCCTTCGGACAGGCACCGAACCAGTTGCTTCATGTCAGCAATTTCGAGGGGTCACTCTTGTCATCATAATCTTTGGTGATAACCTTCACTGCCACGTAGGGGATTATCTTCGTCATTTGAATCAAACTCCTCTTGATTCCACTACTAGGAAAAGGGCTATAGATGATATGGCCACTAATGGCGCACCAGACATGTGGTGCGCCACTACTATATAGCAGTGGCGCACCATGTGTTGGTGTGCCATTAGTGTGAAAGACACTAATGGTGCACCAGACCCATGGTGCGCCACTAGTAATAAAAAAAAATTATTATTTTTCCAAAAATACTAATGGCGCACCATGCCAGAGTGCGCCATTACTAGTTTTAACTAGTAATGGCGTACCAGCCACAGAGTGCGCCACTAGTAACAAATTTTTTTTATTATTATTTTTCCAAAAATACTAATGGCGCACCAGGGTAGAGTGCGCCATTAATAGTTTTAACTAGTAATGGCGCACCAGCCACACAGTGCGCCACTACTATATTTTTTTTTAATTATTTTTTTGCAAAACTACTAATGGCGCACCACCAGCTGGTGCACCATTAGTAACCAGGGTTACTAATGGCGCATTTGTAGGTGGTGCGCCATTAGTAACCTGGGACCAGCTAGATATTTTGGACAACCACACCTACACACTCACTTTCCCCACTTCATTCTCTCCACCTCCTCCTCCAAGCTTGTGTCGGCTGCCTCCTCCTCCTCACCTCATTTGCACCATAGATTCATCAAAAATAAGTGGTTAAATTACCTTTTTTTGATAGGTAAGTAAGGGGAAAGCTATCTTTATGTTGTAGCTAGATCTACTTTTTTTCTCCCTCCAACAACATGCACATGCACTTTTTATGGCCTAGCTAGATCTATGTATGTTTGTGGTGTTGCATATGTTTGTGGTGTTGCATATATGTTTGTGTTTGCAGGTACTGGTATTTGAAATGCGATAGTTGCCAATATTTTGCCGGAATGTTGATTCATTTCCGTTTCGGCGAGAATTTTGGCACTATGCATTCTTTTTGGTCCTATTTTTAGGGAAAGTCATGCCAAATTTTTTCTTGGTTCTAAAATATCGTTTTGCTCTACCCCGCAGGCGACCATGGTCCGCACGATGACCGAAGGCATCGTGAATAGGTTTTTGAGCTCCGCGAAGGCCGAGATGCTTCAAAAGAACGAGACGGAGATAAGATGTCCGTGTCGAAGATGCAAGCTGAAGAGCCTTATTGCGGACCCGGATTCCGGGCAGGTGCGGGACCACCTGCTCTTGCGTGGTTTCATGGATGGCTATCGGTGGCAAGGTGATGAAGATGACTATGAAGTCGTCCATGGGGGCCGGGCAAGAAATGAGGAAGGGCAGTAAGACAACCACCGCGGCGAGGGCGGGCGAGAGGACGAAGAATCTCCAGGACATGATCACGACGGTGATGCTGTACACAGTCATCATGTAGAAGATGCCGAACATGATGATGAGGAAGATCAAGATGAAGGGCATGATCAAGAAGATGAAGATGCCGGAGCAGACGACGATGGAGGCTGGGTGCAGGACCCTCATATTCAAGAGCTGCTTCTCAAGCAGACGGATAACGCAAGAGCTGCCGCCCGAGAGAAAGCCAAGCTGGATCAACTGGAGATAGACGCGGTTACTCCATTGTATGAAGGATGCAGGCCCAAGGATACCCGCCTGAAAGTAACGCTCATGGCTCTGGAGATGAAGGTAAAACACAAAATGACCGACGCATGCTTCGACGAGAACATGTCATTCTGGCACGAACGTCTTCCCAAGGGGAACAAGTGCCCGACCAGTTTCGAGGAGGCAAAGAAAATTGTGTGTCCTCTGGATTTACCGCACGTGAAATACCATGTGTGCATGAACAATTGCATCATTTATCGGGACGAGCACGCGGAGTCTACCATATGTCCGGTGTGCGGCGTCACTCGATACAAGAAGAGGAAGAAAGCTCCTCGAAAAGTGGTGTGGTACTTTCCGATCACTCCTCGTCTGCAGCGGTATTTCACGGACCCTAAGGTAGCAAAGCTCCTGCGTTGGCACGCGGATAGGGAGGAGAAGAAGCGAGAAGATGATGGAAATGATCCGGAGATAAATAAAAAAGACAAGATGCTGAGTCACCCTAAGGATGCGAGCCAGTGGCAAGCGTTGAACTTCGAAGACCCAGAATTTGGGAACGATCCAAGGAACATCGTGCTGGGCGCGAGCACCGATGGAGTCAATCCGTTTGGCAGCCAGAGAAGCACACATAGCACCTGGCCTATGTTTGTGTGGATGTACAACCTTCCCCCCTGGTTGTGCATGAAGAGGAAGTACATTCACATGAGTATGCTAATTGAAGGGCCGAAACAACCAGGGAACGACATCAATCTGTATCTGGGGCTGCTGAAAGAGGAGCTAGACACGCTGTGGAAAACGCCAGCCAATACGTGGGATGCCGCAGAGAAAGAATATTTCCCTATGAGAGTCGCACTGCTCACGATGGTGCACGACTATCTCGGTTACGGATATCTCGCGGGGCAGGTGGTCCACGGATTTTCTGGATGCGTCAGGTGCATGGATGACACAACGTATCGCCAGCTAGATAGAGATCCCGGGTCTTCGAAAACCGTGTTCATGGGACATCGAAGGTGGCTTCGCGACGATGACCCGTGGAGAAAAAGCAAGGATCTGTTCGATGGTGAAACCGAACCCCGAAGACGCCCGTGTACGAGGAGCGGCGAGGAAATAGATGAGCTGTTGAAAAATTGGAAAGATTGCCCACTGCCGGGAAAGAAGCAAAAGGCACCAGAGCCAGGAAAGAAGCGAAAGGCGCCAGAGCCGCTGCTGAAGGTATGGAAAACGAGGTCTGTTTTCTGGGACTTGTCGTACTGGAAGATCCACCCTGTGCCTCACATCCTTGATGTCATGCATATCACGAAGAACGTGTGCGAGAGTCTGCTTGGTACCCTGCTCAACATGCCAGAGAGGACCAAAGATGGGCCGAAAGCAAGGGCAGACTTGAAATCAATGGGCATCAGGGAGGAGCTTCACGCTAATGATGATGATGATGAGGTGAAGCAGGACACAGAAAGTCGTCGCAAAGGCAAAAAGGCCAAGAAGACCGGAAATGACTACCCTCCCGCGTGCTTCACTCTAAGTCAGGAGGAGATCGAGCAGTTTTTCACCTGCCTCGTAGGAGTAAAACTTCCTTACGGTTACGCGGGGAAGATAAGCAGATACCTAGACCCAGCGAAGCAGAAGTTCAGCGGGATGAAGTCTCACGACTGTCACGTGCTGATGACGCAGATACTTCCAGTTGCAATCCGTGGGATCATGGACGCGCACGTCCGTGAAACGCTATTTGGCCTATGCAACTTTTTCGACGTCATCTCTCGGAAGTCGGTTGGCGTGAGGCAACTCAGAAGGCTACAGGAAGAGATCGTGGTGATACTATGCGAGCTTGAGATGTACTTCCCGCCCGCATTCTTCGACGTTATGGTGCATCTTCTGGTCCATATCGTGGAGGATATCATCCAACTCGGGCCGACGTTCCTGCACAGCATGATGCCGTTCGAAAGGATGAATGGTGTCATCAAAGGATACGTTCGCAACATGTCACGTCCAGAGGGAAGCATAGCCAGGGGCTTTCTGACCGAAGAGTGCATCTCCTACTGCACGAATTATCTAGGCATTGAGAACCCCATTGGTCTGCCCGTCAACAGGCACCTCGGCAGGCTCGCTGGATGGGGTCACCGCGAGGGTCGCCGCGAAATGCATGTCGACTTCGAGGGTCGACTCGCCGACTTTGAAAGAGCAAACCTAGTCGCGCTACAACACATAGACGTGGTCGATCCTTGGGTGGTAGAGCACAAAACCTTTATTGAGAAGACGTACAATGACCGAGGCCAGCAGAGGACGGACGGAGATATAATCAAAGAGCACAACTCATGTTTCACGCGTTGGTTCAAGCAGAAGCTTCTGTCGTACCCTTTACATGAGGATTCTTCCGCGGAAGAACAACTCATATTCGCCTTGTCACAGGGCGCCGAGCACAACCTGATGACCTATGAGGCGTACGATATCAACGGCTACACATTCTACACCGAGGACAAGGACATGAAGAGCGATGGTTATCAGAACTCCGGGGTAACGATGGAATCCTACACCGGTAACGACAAGGACAGATACTACGGAAGGATCGAGGAGATCTGGGAGCTGAGCTACGCTGGAGAGAAGGTCCCGATGTTCCGTGTCAGATAGGCCAAGAGCGTCCTAAAAGAAGACCGGTATTTCACCACCATGGTTATACCCGAAGCCAAATCCAAGACCGCGGGCGCAAACGTCACCGCGAAAAATGAGCCATGGGTACTGGCTTCCCAAGTGGACCAATGCTTCTTCATTACCGACCCGTCAAAGCCCAGTCGTGTTGTTGTGAGGAGAGGCAAAAGGAAGATCATCGGAATGGATGGAGTCGCCAATGAGCAAGACTTCGACAAGTACGGCGACCCGAAGATGGAACATGACGACGACGATGAAGTAGCAGCATACACCACAAGAAGAAGCAGGACCACCCTACCTAAAGGACGTCCGTTCCACAGAAGAACTCCATTTGCGAAAAAGAAGGGCAAGAAGATTGTGAACAGATAGCTAGCTAGTTAAGATCGATTGTATTTAAATGGTAGCCTTCATTTCTCGATTGTATTTCATGGGCACTTTTTGAACTCGTGAATATTTTTAAATTTCATGGGCACTTTTTGAACTCATGAGTATTTTTAAATTTCATGGGCACTTTTTGAATTCATGAAAAAATATTGAATATTCATGAGGACACTCGATCTCGATCCCCCTCCATCTCGATCCCCCCCTATAGCTAGTCGCCCGATCCCTTCGTCCCTCCCTCGCCAGATCCACTCCCCCTATAGCTAGTCATCCGACCCACTGCGCCGCCGCCGCCGCTGCCCCGACCCACTGCACCGCAGCCGCACACGCGCCCCCGCCGCCTACCTCTCCCCATCCTCCCCTTCCTCCCCCTCCGACCCCACCCCGACGCGTCTCCGTCTCCACGCCGCCCACTGCATCTTCCCCGGCACCCGCACGGAACAGATCAGAGGAGACACAGAGACAGGCGAGAGGAGAGGAGGAGCCCGCCGCCTCCTCGACGCGTGCCGCCGGATCTTCAACGCCTAGCCGCTGCCGGAGCTTCAGCGCCTCGACGCGTGCCACTCGTCGTCGACCTGCCCCGCAGCCGCCACAACCTCCACATCGTCGTCATCGAGGCCGGGACGCCAGGTGAGAGGCCCTCTCCATCCCAGTTGTTGTTGCACTTGCTTTTGGACTCATGCTTCAGTGAAATCTGAGGCACACTTTCTTTTTCATCTGCTAAGGATGTTACTCAAGCAAAGTATCTACTTGAGAATACCAACTGCGCATATAAATTTACTAGATAATACCCCGCGCGTTGCTGCGGGACTTTAGATTGAATAAAAATGTGTACATAGTGAATGAATAGGAAAGCATGTTTGGACATTTGAGCCATCCAGTAATCAGGGGCTGGTACTAAAGGCCTAGAGAAACCATATTAGTTGAAAAAGCATGTTCCTGCTCGAGAAACAATGACATAAATTTTATCTGCAGAAAAAAAATTATCTATAAAAACTATAAATGTTATAGGACTAAAGAGGCTAATGGCTATGAAAATGAATATAACAATATTTCTAGCCTCAAGCACGGAACAAATAGAACAACAAATGCACAAACTTAAGAAAAAACAGTTGAGTACGAAAGAACCAAATAAAGGCACATAAACTTAATCTTGATAAGGTAAGGTGAGATGAGTCAGATGACTCATCGTATATTCGTATGGGCCACGGAGATGGATCCCAACCATTTCTTACTTGGAAAAAATATAGGCAAGAAATGAGATATCCCATTTCATTAGCTTTAACAGTGTAACCTCATCTTAATTCTGGTACTTCCTCTCTGGTCGTGTGTCACGCCTCCGGCTACGTCGGCGGACATCGAGTCGCCTGGTCTTGCCAACCTAGACGATTGTGCAGGACCCAGCTATGAGGTGAGCTGCGATTCAGGATGAGCGAGCTCGCTGAGCTGGCTGGTGGCCCTCGGGACCACCTGTAAGTGTGTGTGGGAGAAATGTATAAGAGTGGCTGAGACCGTGCAAGTGAGTAGGCGTTGATTAGTCTCTAAACTCTCTCTCTCTCTCTCTCATTCTCGGAAACTCACCCCTGCAACTTCCTCCTCCCTCTGTATCTCCAATTCCCCATCCCAAACTCTCCTGTATCCTGTATCCTGGTGATGTTGAAATAGATGATTTGGGACATTACATCGTGGGGAGCAGTGACACAGGTTGTGAATCGTTGAGGCAGATTTATACCCATTTGCATAAATCTAGAATAAATGGCTGTAGAACTTCATTATGCAAAACTTCACTAGTGGTTGTAGAATAAATGGCTGTAGAATAAATCTGCAATTATATCACTAGATTATGCAATACCGATTATGGCTGTAGAATAAATCTAGAATAAATGGCAGATTTATACCCATTTGCAAAACTTCACTAGTGGAATAAATAATTATATTGCCCATTTGCATATCAGTAGAACTAAATCCATGTTTTAATGCTTAGTTGCATTTAAGGAGGAAATTATTATCTGCCATCTTCTTGGAGAGTGGATCAGTTATTCTAAACATCAATATGAGTAGTCATTACCTTACAGTTAGTTAGCGCGGCTGGATTTTCTTCTTCTTAAAAGCTTCAACTTCAAAGTATAGTTTTACAAGCTTCTGCAACTTTTTCTTAAAAGCTCCAGCTATACATTTTATCACTTGTTCTTTTCTCAGAATATGGAACCTATTTGTGTAATCTGACCTATCTCTCCTTCTTTTTGCCTGCATTGTTGTATGCTCCTATGAAGATCCAAATGTATCATCATAATGTAGGTGCTGTGTTGTGTGATTCTTCATGCTGAGAACTTCAGCTTTTTCAACTTGCTGGACTATATGTTCATTGGTACTACTTGTGATGCTGCTGCTGTACTACTTGGGAATTTTGTCAACTTGTGATGCTGCTGCTGTACCCCGAGAGGCCCTTGAGTTTGCCGGAATGTCGATTAACTTCCGTTCCGGCAAATTCGGGTACTCCATATGTCCTATTTTCAGCAAAGGTCATGCTGAAATTTTCCGTGAATTTTAGCATGAATTTGCTAAAAATAGGACATATGGGGTACTTGCGACTAATGCATGGGCCGGGGTATCTTAGTACTTAATTAAGTAGGATCAACTGCCCCTTTATTCTTGCTGCATTAAACACATATGATGAATTCATGTGTGGACAGACGAAAAAGCAACTGCCATAGGTGGCAATAGAGCCAAGTGATTAGGCCCTAAATGATAAAACCTTGGCTTTTAGGGTGCCTCGGTGTCGATAAGAACCTAAATGATGAAAGCTTAGGCTTTTAGGGTGCCTCGGCGTTGACAAACCCTAAATGATAAAACCTTAGCTTTTAGGATGCCTCGGTGTCGACAAACCCTAAATGATGAGACCATGATAATTCCTCACAAACCCTAAATGATGAGATCTTGTTCCTTGACAATAACCAACTTTTTGACCAAACTTTTTTCCTATTTAGAGGGAAACATGACCCACAACGATGAGGCCGGCGGTTTGGGCGGCAAGGCATTCTGGGAGCTGTCCCAGGAGATGGAGGAAGAACCTCACCGCTATGAGGATGCCGCGGAAGACACCGATCCTGACTACACAACCCCTAGTGGCGTCGGGGATGACACCACTGATGGTGCCCTCGAGGATGCCACCACTGACGATGGCAGTGCACGCACAGATGGCAGCCAACCGAAGAGGCAACGGAAGGACCGGCGCCCGAACGTGCTCCGCACCGTCAAGGAGGAATTTACTGAAGTGAACTCCGACGGGCATCCAACGGCGCCCAAACAAATAGTCAAGGGGTACTCGGTTCAGCTCGGGTGCATTCTCCGGAGCACCGTCTCGATCAACACCGAGAACCTAAGGCATAAGGACCGAGGGAATTTGCGCACCCTCCTCTTCACGAAGCTGCATGAACGATACAAGTTCCCCGCTGAATTTGAAAACACACGCCTCTCAGGGAATAAAGTGAATAGTGCCGCCCTCACGAGGATGAGCACGGCCCTGTCTACTTGGAGAAGCGTGGTGAAGAGAATGATTGACAAAGGTGATAGTTATGAGAAGATCAAGGCGAAAAATCCTTCAATCAGCGAAGATGACTACAAGGAGTTCAAGATCAAGTGCGAGAGCAGCGCAACCTCTGAATCAAGTCAGTGGGGGAAAGAAATGCGGGAGTTGAACTTAGGGGAACACAAACTCGGTCCCGGCGGTTACAGAGTGGCGGAGCCTATATGGGACAAGGAGGACGCGGAGCGTGCCGAGCAAGGCCTACCGCCCCGCTTCGAGAAATACCATGACAAGCAGACCAGGAACTATGTCAGGGCCCGGTACAAGGAGGACCCGGTAACAAAGGAGCTTACCACGGATCCGAAGACCAGGACGCTTGAGCTTGTTCTGGTAAGGAATACACCCCCGCGTAATTAGCTCCATATGGTTGCATTCTAATTAATGAAGCCAAATTTCTAAATGGTTCACATTCCTTCTGTAGGAGACTGAAAGCAGTAGCGCGGGGTCGGCTCAGAGCACCCCTTGGGACAGCACTCTAAATAGGGCGTTGAACGTAATAAAAAACAAGGATAAGCTCAGTAAGCCGTCGTCAGCTGGTCGTGTGGCCGGCAAAGGCTTGTCGACAAAATGGTCGTCATACTATAACGCTGGTGGGCGAAAGGAGAGAAAGACCAGCTCGGAAAGCCAGTCGCGCGAGGTTCAAGAACTCAAGGCACAAGTGGCGCGGATTCCGGAGATTGTCCAAGAGCAAGTGCAACAACAACTGGGATCGGCGCTCACCGGCATTATGCCTACCTTGATTCATGGGCTGACGACGTGGATTGCGGGCGGCCAACAGGGGCCGCCCCCGATTCCCAGCTTCACGGCCAGCAACTCGCACAATGCGCACGCGGCGCCATTGGTGTCTCTAGCGGAGGTGGTATTGGTGTCTCCGACGCCGGCACGGGCATTGGAGCTTAATGCACCCGGGTGTACGCCGGCCGGCACCTCGGCAGCAAGCGGCCCCTCCGTCAATTGCACGCCCGCCGTTGGTGGTGCCTCGACATTAGCCGAGCTCGACGCCATCATCACGGTAACTAATTAAGCCTCTCGGCCGAGGACTTCATCTCCTTGCCTTTGACTGGGCATCCCTGACGCCCTACATGTTTTCGCAGGGCGTCGCCGACGTTCCGTGCACTCTCCTGCACTTCGTGAACGACGAGTTGGTCGATGTCGCCAAGGGCAGAATCGTTCAACCGGGCAACCCCGTGTTCCACGGTAATCCGATGCCACCCACCGTGTATAGGGTTCAACTGGTTCGGGTGCTGCTAGGCTGCGACGAGTTGTTACCTCCGATTCGACCCGCCGGGGCCGACGAAGATGATGTGATGACCCTCAGCGTCTGCCTAAGCTGGCCCCTGCTTTGGCCGAAGAGCCAGATTCGTTTGGGGGCGGGGGACACCACCCCAAAGACAACACCGCCAGTCGTGCCGGCGCCAAGCCATGGCAAGACCGCCGCAACGCTACCGGACATGCCGGACATCCCTATGGCACAGGATCCGAACATGCATATAGCACAGGATCCGCATGACGACGACAACGACGACGGTACATTTACCAACGTCGATAAGTACTTTGCCGAACATGGGTACGATGACGAATTCTTGGGGCCTCCTTCTCAAGAACCCAACCCTACAAAAGAAGATCGCGATCTAGCTGGTACCGCGGAGAAACCCAATTGCAACAGGCGTCGTCTGGCGATCAGTTCTCAGGAGACGCCTCCAGCTGCCGACTTCACCGAGCCTCAGATAGCCGAGGTGCGAAATATTATCAGCCCCAACACACTCAAGAAGGCGGTCTGTGAGCAGAACTCGGTCCCATTACAGCAGAAGAAGAAGGGACGGAAAAGAAAGAGTAACAAGGGTGCGAGCCAGCCGGCACCGAGTACGATCCGTGCTCAGGATGGGCCACCTTCACCTAAGGATATCTCGAGGAGGGTGCATGTGGCGGGTAGGCCGATGCTACCGACTAATATGCTCAATGCTGCAACCGGTGCTATGCGGAGTCTGCATGACAGTGTTCTTTCTTTGGAGAAGCGGCCTCTCAGAGAGAATGATGTGGCATACCCGGTTTTCGTGGCCAAGGTGCCAGAGGGCAAGGGCTTTGTGGATAGCGCCATCGGGGGTACGATCGTCCTGCGGTTTGATGACATCTTCGCTATGTTTAACCTTCATCCGCTGCACTACACCTTCGTTCGGCTATTTTCGCTGAGTATGGAGATGCGGATCGTTAGAGACAAGACCCCGGACATCGTGATAGTCGACCCCTTCTACATGCGTGCCAAGATCTTGGGCAGCGCTGGGGACCGGCAAGTCGCGAGTTCTTACCTCGAAGGCGTCATTCTGGCAAACCCAGATAAGGATAACTTCCTCGTGCCTTACTTTCCCGAGTAAGTCGTCCCCTCAACCGCCCCGTAACATATGATTTCTTAGATTTCGATCGTTTTTTTTAACATTCCGTGTTTTGTGCAGTGACACACATTGCACACTCATCCTCTTAAGCCTGAAATATTCCACAGCCACGTATTTCGACTCGGACCGTCAGTCGAAGAAAGACTACACAAATATCAAGAAAGTTCTTGATGATGTTCTCCCCGGCTACGCCAAATCTGGAGGCACCTTCACCAGGCCAGTTCGTAAGTACGGCAAGCACGTGTTCGCCCACAATACGACGTTCTGTTGCGTCAAGCAGCCGCCTGGCGGTCAGAAGGATGCCTACTACGCCCTCCATCACATGCGGGCGATCGTACGGGACCATAATCACCTTCTGCTACCAAATAATCTCAAAGATTGGGCCGCGAGCTTGTCGGCAATCCAGGACGCGGACATCAGACAAGAATTCTTTCGCATCCAGTCGGAGTTTGCGGAAATCATCCATCAAGATGTCCTTCATACCTCGGGGCAGTTCAACCTCAGAAATCAACCGTCCAACAGTGAGATAGACACAACGCTACAAATGCAGGCTGACAACGCCCGCGATTTCATGACCATCACGAGAGACGGCGGCTTCATCCACGCTCCGGTCCCTTGAGTCGAGTCGAAAGTAGTGATGCTATGTGTAGTTCCGAAACATCGATTGGCTCATGTTGTAATTAAACTTTAATGAACTTGTATGTCTCTTTGGTTTGGACAGTCGTTCAACTTAGATGTAATCGATGCTATTAATGTCTTGCTTTTCTCTTCCGATCCTTTTGTTGCATACTTATATATTGCTTATGTATTGTCTGTGAATTGCTACTAACGTTTTGTTTGGCTAGTGCATAGAGATGCCGTCGTATGTCGTGTACAAGGGTAAGGTTCCCGGAGTCTACGACGACTGGGAGGAGTGTCGGAGACAGGTTCACCGTTTCAGCGGTAACAGTTACAAAGGGTACACCACTAGGGCGGAGGCGGAATCTAGATACGCGCGCTATCTAGCGGGAGAGAGGAGGGAGCGTTGGAGGAACCGGATGAAGACCAGTTTCATCGCGATTATGCTCATCGTGATGACCGCAGCTCTCTTCTATGTGATGGTAGTTTAGATGATCGATATCGACTTGTAATGTGAAGACAAACTCGCTACTCGCGGTCTCGAGACTTGTAATGTTCTATCTTTGTTCGGTCTTTTGAATTCGGAGACTAATATGATAAATTGTATTCGGAGACTAATCTTCTATTGTATTCGATGAATCTGCTGTTGCTGTGTGGTGCTGTCTATATTATGTCCAATAATATATTTTGCAACCTGTGAAAATATCAGAAAAGAAAAAAAAATCCCTAATATTCATACTAGTGGCGCACCACTCAGCACACTAATGGCGCACTGCAAAAATGACACTAATGGCGCATCACCCACTAGTGCGCCATTAGTATGCCAAAGCACATGGGTACATATGGCCCCCTCGGAGGCATACTAATGGCGCACGGTGGGCTATACTAATGGCGCACTGCGTGGTGCGCCATTAGTATACCAGGGGTGCGCCATTAGTATTTAATTCTAATGGCGTGGTGCTAGTGGCGCACCAGTAGTGCGCCATTAGTAGGCAAAACTGGTGCGCCACTAGCAGGCCTTTTCCTAGTAGTGTTCCAGGGACCTGTTACTCTGTGTGCACTAGCAAACCACATAAGTCCCATACTATTTATGTCAACAAGCTCCAAAACATAAGGAGGCAAGTTATTGCACCAACACAAACAAACAATGATGGCGAAGAAAATTAGACAATTAACAAAGTCCGGCGATGTATATATATTAGGCCTCCGGTGATCATTAGATGTATTAATTGATTTGTATATATATATTAACGAATCTTTCTTCTTTTAGCCCTCCGGATCGAGCAAATCTTCTAGAAGGGTACGAGGTCGGGCCAAAAAGTTGCACCGAAACCGCCCCCGCCGTCAAAGGAGATAATACCTGCGAAAACCGTACAACACTTTGTGGATCTTCTAGAGAGAGCCCCGACACATGTGCAGAATAGGCCATTAGACTATGAACGCTCTATTAGGAAGTCATATCTTGAACAAATGCAGCAGTCGAGACGTACAAGTAGTAATAAAAGCGGGAAAACAGTTCCCCAGCTCGGAGAACAGGCAATGCAATTGATCCCCCCGCTCAAGGTGATTACCGATAAGGCGGTAACCGATGCCGCTAGAGAGATGGGTATCAGTGTTGATCAACTCCTAGGAACCGAGGAACTCCCCGTGGCTGATATAGCATGGAAATGTGTCCCCGGGAACCCTCTGGTCAGACCTGAGCAGGTTCCGCATCTATCAACACAAATGCGAAGATTGCATGAGTGGTACATGAAAGAAGTAGCGAACGGGCGAGAGATGCTCTGGGTGAAAGTCAAGGAAGAGCATTACTTCTATGAAAACGAGATAATCATTGAGCATTCAGAAACTTTTCAGTTATAAAATCAAGACGCACTCGACAAATCTATCGTCAGTTGCTATTGTCTATAAGTGATTTCTTTCTGTAATTTAAGTCTCTAGCTCAGCTCGTTCATTACCTGTAATTATCCTCACTATATTCTTTTATATGCTATTATGAAGAATGAAGATTCTCAAATGCAAAAAAGAGGGAATCTTTGACATTGGGTTCGTTGACCCATATATCATTCATGAAATTATGATACAAGACTACCCCAAAGACACAGAGGCTAACTTGCTAAGGTTTTTGAAGGCACAAAATACCAAAACAGAAATACTATTTCCTTACAACTTCAAGTGAATGTTACAGTCTTGTACTACAAATTCTATTTTGCTTACGCGATGTTAAGTGTAGTTCATGAGTTATGCATGCCTGCTTATATATATAAATGTGTGCGCAGGTTCCACTGGATCCTGCTAAACATTAAAGTTGATACTGGAACTGTTGAAACCCTGGACTCACTAGGTAGAGACCCTCGAGAATACACCAGCGTGGTTTTGATGCTCGACGGGTAATTTCAATCATTATCGCACTATATCGGCTTCTTTTGTTCATTTTGTGATATCAAGTAATTAATAACTCCTTTATTCATTTTCTTTGTTGGGCAGGGTTTGGAAACGGTTCATCAAAGATGTTGTCGGTGAATGGAAACCGAAGCTGACATGGCGACGGACCAAGGTAATTAAGTAGTACTAGCTAGGTCCTCGCACCTCTTTAATTCTAGTATCAATACCATTATCATGCTTGATTATTATCTAATTGAATTTTATTCTCACAAAGTGCATGAGGCAGAAACAAGAGACTAATTTATGTGCATACTACGTTTGCGAGAACAATCGCATGACGACCGAATGGCGCAGAGATGTAAGACAACTTCGGGTACGTAAACACTATTCACATTTTTTTTTATAATGACCTAATATATATACACACAACTAATATATTCATATTGATCTCCTTCTTTAAAGATGCAAGACATGCGAGATAGGCTCCTACCAGAGAACCGCATACGAGCAATTCAAGAGAAATTTGCAGGATTTTTTCTTACCGAGGTCATATCTGAAAGCGGAGAATACCATTGCCACTAATGCCTTTATGTAATGATCTCCAAATTATAGGAGAAATTGTATATACTAAATTGTATATATATGTGTATGGTCGTACGAGAAATTATATGATATATGTATGGTCGTACGAGAAATTATATTATATATGCATGATGGTGTATAGTATGTAGTAGCGTAAAATATGTTTGAAATAAAAAAAATTGAATGAAAAACACAAAATGAAAAGGAAAAATAAACCATAAACCCTAACCCAACACAAAATCATCAGTCCCGGTTGGTGTCGGTCCCCCAGCCCCAGGCGCTAGCTCGCGGCCACGTGGAATTTGTGTTGACTAAAGGTCCTCCAGCCCCCGGCGCTCGCTCGCGACCACGTGGAGGGCCTTTAGTCCCGGGTCGTGGCCAACCGGGACTAAAGGGTAAGGGCCTTTAGTCCCGATTTAGTTGTCCTGGTTGGTGACCCGGGACTAAAGGCCGTTTCCAACCGGGACTAAATCCCGTTTCTCTACTAGTGCCCCGACAACGATGGCAGACGTGGACCCCGTCTCCAAGGTGCTTGGGAACGACAACCTCCTCGAGGAGATCCTCCTCCGCGTCCGCTTCCCCACCACCCTCGTCCGCGCCGCCCTCGTGTGCCAGTGCTGGTACCAGCTCGGCTCGGACCGGGGGTTCCTCCGTAGGTTCCGTGAGCTCCACCCGCCCCGTCTACTTGGCATCTACATTGACGGCGTCTTGTCCCGGGAGGAGTGGATAGTCGTCCCGTGCTTTGTCCCGATGCTGCCCCAGCCCCCGGAGCTCGCCTCTGTTGTCCGCTGTATGGCGAAGCACACCTTCGATGACGGCAAGGTGCCATGGATCATGGACTCTCGAAACGGTAGCATCTTCACCGGACATCATGAAGGAAGTGAACTAGCATATGGAGTGCACCACCCTCTTTGCCCTGAGAGAGTCATTGACGTTGTCCCACCACTCCCAAGCGCCCAGGATCGCAGTCGCCAAAATTTTGGTGCTATTCTCTCCAAAGAAGAAGGCAATGGCTTGTCCTACTTTTACGTGTTGATGGAGTTGACCAATGAGACAAAAAAATTCACTATGCGCGCGTATATGTTGCAAGGCAGTGTTTGGTGCTTGCATGCCTCGGCCACAGACCAGCTCCACCATATTCCGCAACGCACTGCAATAGTTGTGCTCGCCGACAATAAAATCTATATGTTGGGCCGCCTCGCCGACGACATTATTGTCTTGGATTTGACGGCCTCAAGTTTGTCTAGAATCCAGCTCCCGCCTGGAGTGAAGTATCACGGTTATAACACCTTCTTGTCACGGGAAGATGATCCTTCCAGTGTATATGTCATCCATGTCAATGGCTTTAAACTTTGCATCTAGCTCCACAAGGGGGACAACTGGTTGCTGGTCGATACCATTTGTTTGCATGAGATGCGTGCTAATATGGGGATGCTAGATAGCATGCTTGAGGATGAGCATATTGGCCATTGGTATATACGTCGGGCAGGGGATAATGCTAAGTTTGTGTTCTTGAAAATGCATGGATGCGTGCTCTGTCTAGACGTCAAGAACAGGACACTCCGTAAAGTGCATGCAACAGTATATAAGGATCCACATTTCGGTGATATCCATCCTTTTACGATGGCTTGGCCTCCCACATTCCCTGCGCTCAAAAATGGTCCTGCAAGGTTTGCCTTTTACCTTTTAGATGATCTGTACATTGCTCTGGTCGAAGTCACATGGTTTTGCAGTGTGCATCGTTTATTGCACTGTTTGATATGTCTGTGGAATGTTCTTAGCTATCTGTTTGGTATAACTAGTACTCCCTCCGTAAACAAACATAAGAGCGTTTAGATCACTAAAGTAGTGATCTAAACACTCTTATATTTCTTTACAAAGGGAGTATGACTTATATCTGAAATTCTTAATACCTAGTTTTTTTAATGTTGCTTATTGGTTCGTATATTTTTTCCTGAAGACAAGTGGATCGGTAAGTTTACACAGCTGGGTATGCTTTGAGCTTATGCATGATGTGTGACAGACATCTCACCATGAAAATTCCCCTTTGTATGACAAGTGGCTAATTCAAGCTAACACTGGGTAATTTGTGTTTGTATGCCTGGCATTTCTCCTTATATGATCAGATTTTTTATTCACTGTAATGCAGACTATAAAATGGAAACATGTTGGTGTGATATGAATGCATTTAACATGTGCTTTCTGTTTTTTTAAAGGAAAATACCTATATTGATGCAAATTCTTTCTTTTGCTTTCCGAGTGCACGTAGCATGTTAGTGACTATCGTTGTACTAGTTACTTGTCTTGTTAGTCCATTTGACATTTGGATGTGCAATGTGGTGAAAAAACAATGAAATATTCCTATGCTGAATTAGCTTCATCCTGATCCGTCATGTGTTTCCCTGGACCAGGATTGCCATGTGAAGGAGGCAAGGCATCATCAAGGAAGAGCAGGGAGATCCATTTCCTTGGTAGCTGTTCTAAGTTGTAGGGTCCAGACATTGGTGATTTAGGAATGCTTTTTCCATTGTAATCAGTGATATCTTTTAGTGGCACATTGTTCCACAAGTTTGCTCCTTCTCCGCTGTTAGCTGAAGAAGATGCCAGAGGAACATCACAAGAACACAATTTCACTGAATGGTCTGCTGTTTCAAAAATCAGAGTGCTCGTTGTCACATTTGCGTGAGGAATCCGCTGTTTGCAGAATCATATATGTTTGTAAGATGGTTGATGCCTTTATGGATGTGCTTAACGGCAAGTGAGAGTACTGCAACAAATTATTCAGTCTCTGTAAGCAAACCATTGATGGCTTTGGTGCAGCAGATCTCAAGTTCTGAACTGATCAAGCGAAACTCTTCTTTTTTTTTTCTTCTACTAGGAACAAGTGCAATCTTCTACACCCTAAGTTGCTAAATGTAAGACGTGTCGGCAAGTTTAAATGGTGTATTTTGCAAGGCCTTGGTCGACTTGGCTGTGTAGTTTTCGCGCCATTTTGACCAGCTTCTTCTGATACAAAACGACTAGATGGAAGATTCATTTACAGAGGAAGCACACTATACAGGGTCACACACTCCTCTCTCAACGAGCTTGGCTGAAATAAATACACTGAAAAACCAGATTGACACAGCACAATCAGAACCAAAGGCAGCCCCATTGTGTAAGAAAAGAAAAGGTCGACCATACCCTCTTGACTAAACCATAAACAAGTAGTAGCACAAACAGATCCACTTCACTTGGTCACTGCTTATGGAGCAGAGCATTACCTCCTTAAAAAAAATCCCTCAAAATAAAAAACCTGACTAGTTCCATTCATGCCACACGGCACAGGCATACAGCAATATCACAAGCACTCGACTTATCACACAGTCATAATTAAACTAAAAGCCAAATGAAGGTACTGCTCTTGCTGCCTCATCTGACGGACGAACCGATCATTGCCAGATCAAGCCACACAAGATAAACTCCATGTTAAGATAACCATGTTACAGACGACGTACAGAGCCACAAGTTACACCAGCCTGACCTCAATCAGCGCCATCTGCAGTCCTCGATACACCGGCCTGACCTTGAGCATCCACGTCATCAGCAGTGCTCTCGTCGTGAGGGCTACCCATGGGCTCCTCAGCTTGCAGCATCTCAGCACCTTGTTCCAGCATCTCCTTCTCATCACCTTCCTGAGTATCTGCCCAATATATGCATACTCAGATTTTAGATATTCAGATGCGAGTAAAACAATCCTTCAAGATTACTTCTACCTGGTAAATTACTTACGAAAAAAGCGCAGGAATAATCCCTCAAGACTACTTCTAGACATAGTTCTATAGGGACCATATCGAATTCAATGGAATTTGAAATATACAACAGAAAAACACTTGTTTATGGTGCTTCCTATTGTCATTTGCAATACAAGTTGGAATACACTGCCAGGCAAGACATGTAAACATACAGAGATGAATCATAAGAGAACTTAAGCGCCATAAGCGAAATGGTAGCAGAAAGTAAAAGTTTACCACATCAGACTTGCCTCCCTGCTTATATCTATCAAAAGAAATGTGAACAACATAACTCCTGCTTGACCCGGAAGAAGGTGAAACGAACCAAACAGTGAACTGTGGTAGCAGTATCCTTTGAGATTGTATGCCTTCTGCGTTAGTTTAGCCATAAAAACAAAAATCATTGTTGTGACCTAGTGTTTCTTATGATTTCAAGGTGCTTCCAAAATGCTACTCATACTGTGAACACACCTTTCTCGTACCTCTCTAATCACCTTAAATTGGCAAATAAAACAGAATTAAATAAACCACAATTATGTTTCTGAGCTTGATCAGCTTAGCCACAAAACAGAGAATGTGACAACTAATAAACCGTGTAAACAAGATTCACCGATCACAGTAATGAACTACTGTATCAAGCAACAAACAATATGTGTGATAACTAAGTGAAGGAAATAACTAGGATGCAACAGAAAGGTTACCACTTGATACTCTTGGTGTCGACACCAATGGTGGGAAGTTGGTATATGGCCACAGGTAAAGCATGCTAATCTCATATCCAAACACCCTCTCAAGCTGGAATGTCTTGACATCCAGTGAGTAAAGGCCAGCATCAAGCGATGGGCTTCCGCAGTGACGCAGGAACCAGTTCGGCCTTGGTGAACCCGCCGACTGCCACTGAGAAGAATCCAGTGAGATTATCTTCTCCAACTGCCACTGGCTGGAACCCCCACCATTGTTTCGCCTAGTGAAGTATCTGATGTCAGGTGTCCCCCTTGGTCGCACAAACAACCCAGTGATGCCCTCCCCTGCCTCCACAACGTCTACATACACATAAGCATAACCTCTGGCTTCCAGCGGGAGGTCAAGGAGTGAGACCTCCATCGTCCGGGTGTCGAGCACACGTAGCTTCTCCCTGCAATCTGTTATCCCGTACAAGCAGCCATGCACATACTGGCGCCAGGAGAAGGAAGCCAACCCTGACGACGGCGGAGCAGCTCGCCATTGTCCGGTGCTGGAAGAGAAGACGAAGGCCGCCTGTTTATCTTCACACTCTACCCTCCATATCACTCTGAAAGACGTCTCTTCCGCAGCCTCGTCGTCGTCGTCGTCGCCGCCGCCGCCGCCCAGGAGGAAGATCTGCCATCCTATCCCGCGTGAATAGTTGGCCGACGGAAGCCACTCGTCGACTCCAGGGATTCGGGGAAGCAGGAGGTGGCGCCGGTGCAAGGGGTCGCACACCACCAGCTCCCCGAAGTCGTCGGGGTCCCTGCCGAGGAGGACACGACCGTCGCGGATCTCGAAAATGTGCCAGTCGCTGGCTGGGGCGGGGAGGAAGGGGAAGGAGAAGTCGGCGGCGAGAGCGACGGCTTTGGCGGCCGAAGCGGAGGGGTAAGGAGGTTCGACGGGGTGGAAGACTCGTTGATTATCGAAGAAGCCGACGAGGGGCGGGGCGTGGCGCTTGCGGTAGCGGCGGAGGAAGGAGCGGCTGGCGACGAGGCAGCGGAAGGAGACGCAGGCAGCGGAGATTCGGACGAGGTCGGCTGGGTCGGGGACGCGGAGGAAGATCTCCGGGAAAAGATCGTCGGGGATCGCCAGCGAGTCCATCGGGGCTGGCCGCTCTCCGGCGTGGGGTAGCTGGGTGTTGGCGGCGGCGGTTGTGAGCAGGAGAGCAGTGCGTCCGTCTCTCTCTGTAGGGTGAAGTGCTCCTTACTGTCTAACTGAGCCGAGTCTATAAAGGCCTTGAATGTCCAAGCCTGGCCCGTCAGATAATAAGATTGACATCCACCACCAGCCTTAAAAAAATTACAAATTCTTCGAGGGAAATTTGTTGAGCGCCTTTTCTTTGGCCAAAAAAAAAAAGCAGCTCCACAAATCATCATCATGGAGGTTTTGAAAAAAATATAAATCATCATAATAATCAGGAGATTAACTTCATGTTTTACTTCATTGGAAATGTAACTTCGTCGTGTCAAGGAACATGAAGAATCTATTATCATTACTCCATAAAAAATCACTATAAAATTGTCAGAATGTTTTTTCGAGATCACCAAAAAGCGTGCCTTAGCTTTAGAAGAGAGCACATAGGATAAAATATAAGTGTTGGATGATATTTTTTTCATGGTTTTGCAAGTTTACAAATTTCAAATCATAATTGGAAGTCTATGAAAAATATCAACATGGTTCTCATTTGCCAAGTTAAAAAGAAATCATAGTGATGTACAGGGGTGAGGCAAAAATATATTTGTTGAGGTATTAGACAGAGAGGACACACGTACGTGGACAATTTAGAATTTTACATGGCTTAATATCTGACAACTTGTGCCAATGAAAAATGGTTATTAGTGGGACCCATAACCGGGAGGCATGATAATCACATGTGAGTTGATCGATTGGCCTGGACTATTTGAGTTGCTCACCAGCACGTACATGTAGATGACTTGACTGCACACATATATGTTTGTATCCTCGCCGCTGGCCGGACTGATTCAAAATTGTGAAGCCTATCAGTTAGTTTGATAAGTATCCATGCAACACGTGACCCTGCCGTTGGCATTTGACTTGATCGCTTGGAGTTTGTTAGCTGGATAAGTATGCATGCATGATATTTAGGAGTCCCACCGAAGATTTAGTGGGGAGGCCTTTGGCCAACAACGGCTGGAGTCTACTGGAGGATATATCATCTAGCTTGATAGAAAAGGGCCTGGCGAGCTGCACGCCGGAAGGGGTTGGAGTTGATTGGCCGCGGCCAAGCGCAATAGCGCAGTTCTCACAACATCAACGCCGGAATCACTAGGATCAAACTCCCTTTCCTCACACGGTCACACCACGTTCACCCTTCACACGCACACGTCCGTATCCATATACTCCTCCACCTACACGGTTGATCAGTACTCCTTTCAATCTTCATAGCATCAAGTCTTGGATCAATGGCGTCACCAGGTGAGTGAACCGCATGAAGGTAACATGTGGTTGTTTCTTCTATTTTGTTCTCTCTTCTGCAGGTTTGGTGGCATCTCGCGGTCGTCGTAGATGTATCATGGTTCGATCTACTAGCAGGAAAAGTTATGACATCTCACGGCTCAACATGGCGATCTAATTGGCGCCGTGGATGTGTGCTGATCTGATATGTAAAAAGAGAGGGATGACATTTCGTGGCTCAACATGGCGATCTAATCGTCGCCGTGGATGTGTGTTGATCCGATATGGAAATGATGACATTTAGCGGCTCTACATGGCGATCTAATCGTCGCCGCGGATGTGTGTTGATCCGATGTGGAAAAAGAGAGGATGGCATTTAGCGGCTCTACATGGCGATCTAATCGTCGCCGCGGATGTGTGTTGATCCGATATGAAAGTGATGACATTTAGCAGCTCTACATGGTGATCTAATCGTCGCCGCGGATATGTGTTGATCCGATTTCAAATAAATAAATAGTGATAACATCTCACGGCTCAACATGGCGATCGAATCGCCGCCGCTGATGTGGGTTTTTTCAGTATGAAAAAAGAGAGTGATGACATATCACGGCTCAACATGAAGATCAAATCCTCGCCGCGGATGTGTCTTTATCCGATATAAAAATGATAGATTTAAGGTATCTCGCGGCTCTACCTGGCGCCCAATCGCCGCCACGGATGTGTCACGGCCAGATATGAAAAATTAGTTATGGCGTATCGTGGCTCTACCTGGCACCCAATCGCCGCCGTGGATGTGTCACGACCAGATATGAAAATTTAGTTATGGCGTATCGTGGCTCTACCTGACGCCCCAATCGTCGCCACAGACGTTTCGTGGTCGTTGAAAAAAAGTACTCAACACACATACACATAGTGGTTGACAAAGTTTCTATCATGTGATAATATACAAGGGATGACTTCTTATTGATAAAAATACAGACGCCATCCTCAACGATTTATAGAGCCATGACTCAAATCAAGCAGTTCATCACAAGAAGACATACTCTCTCCCGTGACTGATAAATTTGAAATTTATATTCAGCATCATGACCGACGAGGCTTGACATGCGTGGTTCGTGCCGAACAACTATTCCAAGACTTCATATCAAACATTGCAATTACAGATTCATGGACAAGTGACTACAATGTTTTTTTTTTTTTTTGCGGGGGTAAAAGGATTGTATTACTCAAGAGCACACGAATTCATCCCTACACAGACTAGGGACATTAGCAGGTCCAGAGCGGAGCCAGACCACAGTACGGTTCTCCGTTCGACCGAAGTTTGCTAACACATGACTAACATTATTTTGCTCTCTAGAGATGTGAGTAACACAACACTCTCTTGTACCCATAAGACTCTTTACTTCTGAGACCACCATCGCGTGCTGGAACGATCCGGTCCTTTTGCCTTGATCATCTGCACGGCCTGCATACTGTCACACTCCAGGATAATCGGCAACTCCGTCCACTGCAAAGCTAGGCCGAGTCCCTCCGTGCACCCGGCCAACTCAGCGTGCAATGGGTCCGGGCATGACCGAAGCGAACGGCATGCAGAGAAAATGATGGCGCCATCGTGCCCGCGCAAGAGCATGCCGGCACCGGCGCTTCCATCCTCGTGTGAGAATGACCCATCCACGTTGAGCTTCGCCCAACCTTCCGGAGGCGGGCTCCACTTGCGCTGAGACTTCCAGCCAACGTCCACATGCGATATTGGCTGCTCCGCTCCCTCTAGTTGGATGACCATCTTTCCCTTGTCCCAGTCCACGGCCGGGTATTGTTGGATCCCCAACAGTGAGGTGACATAGCTTTGAAGGAACCGTCGGGACACCTCCATGGGCGGCGGTGTCTTGTCATGTTGGATCTCGTTACGCACGTGCCAGCACCTCCACATAAGCATGAGGACTCTGAGGCGGTCACCCTCGTCACACTCCGCGATGAGATTCAGGAACCACTCCGGTCCTGCATTGCGGATTGATTTAACATCAGGTATCCGCCAAACTTGCGCCATGGCTTGCCACATGTCAACAGCTCTTGGGCACCTGCAAAACACGTGAAATGTGTCCTCGCGCTCGAGACCACAGAGAGCAATGTTAGTGAGGCAATTTTGGTTCAGAGAATTTTTACAAAGGCTTATCCTGATTTGGAAAGATGTTGTAATCCCCTCACATGTAAACATTTCACATAATGGATTTTGCCTTCGTGCCACCGTGTTTTTTTTACCTGACTTGGGTTTTTCCACGTTAAAATGTGTGTCCCCCGTGTGTGCTTTGATGGTTTCTTTTATTTACACACGTATCTTTATGAAGGCGTGAGCTAGAGATTTATAAAGATAAGATGATCATTTGATGTAGCTTAATCGGAGGTATTCTGCAAGTGTAGACTTGCAGATGTAATTAACTGGAATTATTTCAAGGTTTCAGGAATCAAGAGCCTTTGCAATCGTCTTCGTCAGATATATATTCAGGCGCAATATGAAAAATTCATGTGAAATAGAAATAAGTAGATTCTCGATAATATGATGAAATAAGGGTTTTCTATTTCTGTGTATTTGCAGTACTGCAATCTGTATACACTCGTATACTGGCACGCCCGCACCTAAAATGCCAACGCGGATAGATCTAATATTTATCTCACATAAGACAATAAGAAAGATAGACAAGCTCCTGCCATAATCCGATAAGAAGGAAGAACCACTCCAACTTGATCGAATACAATACAACCACAACGCAAAAGAGCCTATCCTAAACTTTCCAACAAGGCCGCATCTCAACCAACATCGGTCACCTCCCAAGAGAAAAACTCCAAAGGAACTCTCCTTGCCGACACAACAATCACCCTTGAGCGCCTAAAAGAGTTGGCAGTTGGGTGATGGGACTCAGACAACCCTGAGAAAGCCATCGTCTTGGACTCACACGCGACAGTGTACATAGTGCCCTTGAAGAACCATCCAGAACCGCGACGAGCACCTATGGAACGCAACAAAGAACCTCTAAGCCGTGTCTCCAACAAATGATGCTTCCATCAAAGGAACGACGCCAATGACATCACCATCACCGATATGGATTCAAACCAAGGCTTTCGCTCGGAGACAACACACCAAATGAACTAGAACCGTTGTTTTGTCAAATGGTATAGTTGCAGCCAGATATGTCATCTCCAAGGACGTACGTCCCAGGCCTGCCTTCTCCCGCTTCACCATAGAAGGCCCAATGAACCTTTTGCTTTAGTTGGGGGTTGAACAGTGGAGAACTCCATCCTCTGGGCATCATTCACCAATATTTCCATTCTGCACTCCCATTTTGGCCGCTAGAAAAAACAACCATGCGCATATTGGCGCCAGTAGAAGAAAGTCACATCTGTGAATGATAATCCAGTTAACAAATTGTTCCAACTCTGAGATGCAATGGCTCGCCATTGTCTAGTGCTGGAAGAGAACACAAAGGCTCGCCATTGCCCTTGCGGATCTGAGCGCCCGTTGCGTTGACGCAATGGATTTGCGCTGGACAGATCCCCCGTCGATCAGGCGCAATCCTCCCGGGAGCAGTGGATGGCAATGTAGACAGCCATAGCCTTCTCCATCCCACACAGGACGACACCAGAGTCAGATCCGCTGCCCCCCATGCCGGAGAGGGCCGTAGATCGTCGGACAAGAGCTTGGGAGTGGAGTGGACTGGTTAGGATTTGATCCGGGGAGCGGATGATGACGAATATATGTGAGGTCAGGTGGGGCAGCATGGGTTGGCTCCGACGTGACGGATGCGCTCGGACACACCCGGGCCACCCCATATCCGCCCCATATTTGGGTTGGATATGAGGGGTGCCGGTCAGTCCAAGCGTTTGAGGCCCGTTTGAGGCACCCGTATGGGTCGTTGTTTTTTAACCAGTCACTGACTAGGCTGTCCGACCGGACGTTTGAGGATGGTTTGAGGCGCCTGGCTATAGATGCTCTGAGACTTCTGCCGAGGAACCGAAGTCACAAAAAATCAAAGAAAAACATAAAATAGAAGAAGCAACTCATATCAACACAAACACGTCGGTAAACTTATTTTTATTTTTATCTATCTATTATCTACTAAAAGCAAAATACATGCCAAAAATAGGAGAAATTAGATCATATCCCACACTTTACTTTTCACTTTGATCATTTGCACCCCCTCCCCCGAGATTGACGGGTGAAGCTGGGGCCACTTGCCATTGTGACAAGCCTGGGGCAAATCATCAAACCCCTAGTAAAGCGTGGCAAATCATCTAATCCACCCAAAAATAGAGAGATTTGCTAGAATTTTTCTCTCTAACGTACCTAATTAGCTGGGACTTATAAAGTGTCCGTAAAAAAAGAGCCATCCTGCCATAAAAAAAATAGTCATCATCACTCACGTTCGTGTTCCTAAAAAACTTAAAAAAGTGCGTGCAAATAAAAGATGTCCACGCCCCAAACTAACAAAAGAGCCCACGTCCCAGGCTACAGTTCCTTCCAAAAGAAGAGACGAGGTCCATGCACGCTTTTCAGATGAAAAAACAAAACCTACAAATAAGGAGTCCTCAAGCCGTGGTTCCTATACGGCGTGTTGGTCGCCGGCTATCAACATAGCGGGCTGTAATTTCTATGCGCCGGCCCATTAAATTCGGGATTAACCCCCAGCCGGTTTTGGGAAGGTTCTAGGACCTTCCCTGAACCGGTTTTTCTGGTTTTTTTTCTTTCCTTTTGGTTTTTTCCTTTCTTTGTTTCTTTTTCTGTTTTCCATTCATTTTTTCTTTTCTTTTTTTCGCTTTTTTCTTTTCTGTTTTCCTTTTCCTTTTTCTTTTATCTTCTTTTACTTTTTCACTTTGTCTTTGAAAATTTCTTTTCAAATCTACGGACATTTTTTTTCATCGAGTTCAAAAAAGTTTCATTGAGTTTAAATTTTGTTCATGAATTCAAAATTTGTTTATAGAGATTTAAAAAATGTTCATCAAAATTCTAAATTTGTTCACCGTATTCAAAATTTGTTCAAAGTTTTAGAAAAATGTTCATCAAATTCGAAATTTGTTCATCAGTTTTTAAAAAAATCATCAAATTCAAAATTTATTCTTTCAGGTTTTTTCAAAAAAATTGTTCACCTAACTGAAATAATGTTCATCATATTCAAAATTTGTTCACCAAATTCGAAAAAAAATCATAAATATAAAAATTCACTATATTTTTTGAAATAACAAATATTTTTTGAAATCACGAACATTTTTTCAAATGCATGAACATTATCAAATTCAGAGATTTTTTTGGCTCCACGAACTTTTTTTGAAATTCAGATTGTTTTTAAAATTTTGTAAAGTTTTCAAAATCCTGATTTATTTAAAACAGAAAAAACAAAAATGAAAATAAACGAAACAAGACAATAGGGGGCTTCCCGCTGCCGCTCATGGGCCGGCCAAAATGGGCGCGCGCATACGCTCCTGGCACGTGCTGCACCGTAGAGGAGTACCCTCCTCAAGCCTCATGATTAAAAGGGAAGCTGATGCCTGATTAAAAAAGAAATTTCAATCTCTACGTCCAAAAAAAAAATAGACCCAGCCAAAATAAAATAAATCTACACTAATTTACAAAAAATCTCCCGCTAATGGCTGCCAAATGTCACCACTGCTCGGGTCATTAATTTAATATATGTAGTCACCTAATTGTAAAATATGAATACATTATCACACATGCAAAAAGATCTATGAACTTACCTTATAAGAAATATAATTGAAGGAATATCATTGTTTTTGTCCGAAGGGTTGCCAAGCCAGACCGTTGAGTATTTCAAATAGGAATATTTCAGAACTGACATTAAATTTTAAATTTACCACACTCCAAGTATTACGAGATATTGTACTATTTAATTTGATTATGATAGACATATAAGAATACCATTGTTTATTACCTTAAAAAATACTAAATTTCTAATCATGCACGACAATGAAAAACCAGTCGCACACGCATGCGAGTTAAAGGGCAACAACGTTTGATTACATGGTCGTGCGGAAATCTGTTATCAATTGTCCCGTGTGGAGCAGTTTCGTATATGTATTATTTTCTAACTAGGAAGAGATGTATCTTTCCATATGTAACGAATTAATACACATTTGCTTCACCCAATAGTAGGTGGTGTAACATTCACAGAGAAATGTATCTTACAACTATGATAGGAAGATTTCATGCGGATTAATGATGGCGGTTTGCACAACATGGATTGGAAAATGGATTCAGTCCATCCAACAATGAAGCTCATAATACACATGCTTATTGCTGTTTTATCATTGTTTGAGTAACTTAGAATCTGTCCAGTTTTATGATATCTGAAATTTACCTCATGGGTTTTACATGTTAATAGAATTTTGTTAATAATTATGTATCATTATAATAGCTAGGCCGTGCAGGTGCATGGGAACTGCAGGGCTGCACGTCGTTCTGCCGTGATGGAATTAGCCGCCACACCATTTCTTTTTGATTATTTTATAGCAGAATTTGGTGGTGATCGCTACAAAAGGATCATTTGGTTGACAACATGTAGTAAGTTGGCGATTGATTAAAGTGTTTTCGCTATGTGACATTCCATAGCATTATTGTATGACACAACAAATAGATGCAAGAGAGAGCTTAGAGCATCTTGATTGAAAATCAGTGAATAGTAGAAACAATGTAAAATTTGATTGACATACCACTACCTACATTGAATAAACGAAGTTCTTGAACATGGTGACATAGTATTTTTGAAATTTCTTAACAATCATTCATGCACAAATTATAGTGATTCAAAATACCTTTCATTTAGGTGATATTTTACTTAAGATAATATTTAGACTTACTATGAAACTAGATTTTATTCGAAGTATATGTTTTCAACAACTATGAAATCATAATTTTATTCTTGAGATACATAAAATAACGTATGGATGATGCCCCCGCAAATGCGAGGGCGACATATTTAGTGTGACAAAAATATGTGCATGAGATTAAAAAATCGACACTATTAGTGCGTGAAAGATCTAGCCCTCGCGTTTGCGAGGGCCACCTTGCTAGTTATTTTGAATAGTAATTTTTTTTACGGTGAAAATGCTAGTATTTACCCATGCCATTTATGGATATGCTTATAAGATGGCTGATGCCTCTATGGATATCCTTAACTGCAAGGGAGAATATTGCAACAAAATATTCTGTCTCTAAAACCAAACCACTGGTGGCTTTGGTCCAGCAGATCTCAAGTTTTTCTGAACCGATCGAGGTAAGCCTTTCTTTTTTGACGCGTGAGCATCCAGCAATGGCGTGTCCGCGTGTGAGAAAAGTGGTCTGCAGTCCTTGCAGCAGTACACACGTAAGAATCAGCAAGTGTTAACATATGATTTTGCCTTGAACAGCACAAGATTCTTCCAGTGATAAGCCCGAATTTCTCTGTTGGAAATAATTTGTAGTCTACCCCATATTCCTCTGCGCTTATCCGTGGTGCCGCTCACAATTCGCATATCTGATGCTAGGGGTAGGGACCTTCTTATATTGTCTTTCCAAAGAGTCCATCTCTTATACAGATAAGATTCCTAGTCTTTTCAACTAGTTTTCCGGGATAGACTCCAAACCAAATTACCAACCACGATCAAATTTGTCTGTTAACGGATTCTACCCGTTGTGTCCCCGGAGCACGCGTTTGTGAGCAACACGCCATAATAGAGTGTAAATTCCTCTAATTATGTAGATCAACATTAGGGTTGTAATCTAACTATATGATCTAGCTCCTTTCAATTATCACTGTACCCGGGTAGTCTTTCCAATATATATAGCATATTGTATTCCACTGATAATCGACCAGCTTCCTTAAGCATATAACTTAAGTACATTCCAACAAGTGATAATTCCATGATAATCATGTAAAGTAATTCCATGCATAAATACATGTATAATTCCATAATGAGGTATTCCGAATATTAGTAATTCCTAGTAATTTGAATATAGTTGCAGGACACATAATTTCAACATCTCCCACTTGTCCAAAACGATCATTCAAATATTCGTAAACCCATAGCCTTAACATGCTTACAAAATACCTCATGACTATTAGGCTTAGCCAAGGGGTCAGCAACCAGGTTAACACTACATTGAAAATCCAAAGAAATATATAGTGATACCTTCCCTCAGTATGTTTCCTTGTTGTGACACTTAAGATCACTAGAGACCTTTAGTTTCCGCCTAACTATTCCAGCATAGCTGTCCTTGGCGCCTCGAGTATTATTTCCTCGAGTAATAATTCCACCTTTATAGGCACCTTGAGTATTTTGTTTCCTCAAGTGAAATTCCGCATCAATTATTTTCCATCACATATATAATAATATCATTAATTCCACATCGAGTCAAGTATAAGATAACCATGTTGAATAAATTTTCAAAACCACATAAATATCAAATCCAATTAGTAAATGAAGTTCCATAATTAACCATGTGTTGAAAGAAATTCCTGACTTCGCTCAGTGAATCTGCACCATATTAGTACCACAAAAAAAATTGAATATGCATACCTGGACTTATTTCTCATCTTGTAGATAGAGTAATAGTTTCCTTAATGTGTTTATCTTCAATATAAATTTCAGAACAAGTGAAAAGTTGTGATGCACTTTCCACAATCTTATATGATGTGTGAGATTCCCTTAGCTGCTCCTCTTTCCTTCCACTGCTTGAATGCAGCATAAATTCCGGTAGCTAAGGTATGATAATATAATGAAGATACATATCAATTCCAGTACCATTTATAATTCCATTTTCCCTCAGGAGTTCAAATATAATTCCTCACTGAGTATGATTCCCTTTATCAAAGGTATTTTAATAGATTTACAATTTTCCATAGAGAAACACTTCAAAATATTTTCTATGTATTTCCACTCGTAAAACATAGGATGCTTCAAATGTTCCTTTCATATGAAAGTTAAAAGATAACCAAGCTTTCACTTCCATCAATGTGACTTTATCATTGCAAAGAACAAAACAATGTTAACATATACAATAATAGTGCAAAATACTTTACACTTACATTTGTAGATGACCGCCTTGCTTCATTTAGAAAACCATATGACCTGCTATTCCATTGATGTGAAGCTTGTTATGAGACCATACATGAAGATACTCAATTAGCAAACCATGTCTTTAGTTCCTCTTTCCCAAAATTCCAGGAGAGAGAGTTTCCACAAAGTATATTTCCCTCTGCGTGAATAATTGAATAAGAAGAGTGACATTATAATATTCCAGTGAGCCGAATATCCTTACAAAAAAATCACTTCCAGACAATAGGCTTGCGGTTATTTGGTATGATACTAAGTTCCCAAACTATGCTCTTCCTCATTTGAGTTTATTCCTTCCCGCAATTCTTCCACCCATAGTTGACATTAAAAAAACTTAAGAGAATTTAGTGATTCCTCTAAAATTTAGAGTGACATCCCCAACGACACATAACAATTATCCAGACATGATATTCCAAGCTAATTCCTCCCACTTATCCTAAGCATGTCATGTTGGGAGTGTCACTTGTAGTTTCCTTGGGGCCAAGATTATATTCCAGTATGATTGTCAATAATTCCACCCTTGATCATAAAAATGATTGTGTTCCTATTTTCCACCAGTATTCTTTTTCCAGATAACTATGGAAACACCCTTTGATCCACTAGAATAACCATGAAAAATTCCTGGTGTGCGCTTTGTAATATCTAAGAATTTCATGCCAAATAGAAGATTTTCTTCGAGCCAAGTGACTATACTAGATAGAGAATGATATCAACAAATGACAGTATGCAATGCTTCTTTCCAAAGAAACAAGGGAGTATACAAGACAATCAATTCCTCCATTATATTGCGGAGTTTACGATTTATTACAACGGTGAATAGTTCCATGCTCTTTACATACAAACGATATATTCCTGAAGTGTACTTCCCCCACCAATCAGTTGTTAAAACTATGATATTATTTAATCAACTGATTTTTCCACTTCAGTATAACATGTGACTAGCACAATAAAACATTCCGACTTGTACAATAAAATATAAGCATAACCATATAAAACTATAATCATCAAAGAGTAAGATGAAATAAATAATCTGAACTCTAGTGGGGATGTCCAAAGAAATACCATAAGTATATATAAAAAAAAGAAACGATGTGAAGCCCTTTAATCACCTTCCACCTTAATAAACAAGGTGTATTAAAAAAATCATATATGCTTCACATGTACCATAGTCCTCCCACTAAAGTTTAAAATTCTAGAATCAATACGCCTCTTGATCCAGTTCCAAGATATGTGACCAAGTCGTTGATGATGTAGATAATAAGATTCCAAGCATGTGTTCCCATTGTCGATATTCCGCCGTATGGAGTTATCTTTGCCAAACATAAACAATTTGGTTTGCCAACTTTCAATGGACATCAAGAAAGATGTATCACTGTGTGAAAATCCAAAAATGCACTAAGTTAACCACTGAGCAATATTTCCACTCTTCCTTTTCCAAATACTATGTCATAATCAATAGATTCCAAGACGGGGCAGTAAATTAAATCCCTTCTCATTGAAGTTAAATAACATGTTCTATAACAACAATAGTTTTCCTCCACAAGGGAGTTTGATAGCATAATTTCCGATCCAAAGTACATCAAAATTAACATTAATTCCCAAGTTCATCAATTTTCCTTTGGAATTGTTCTATGCCAACTCATTGTATTCCAACAATATATGAGGTATATACACAAACACCATATCCAACTATTTAAAAAAGTAGCCCCCAATATATACCATTAATAGACATACCGACAAATGAAGAGCAAATTTCCTTGTCCTCCGAGTGACTCCCATATTCCTCCATAAACAAATGATGCTCAATACTAACACTTCTCCGAAATCCCTTTCCAGTATTCATAATTTTCCGGATAATATTTCCACCACAACAATTTTCTGCATGTAATTGTTTGCTTGGTGCAGTCCATCCACAAATTTAATCCCGAGTCATCCTAATTTTCTTCCAAGGAGTAGAAATATTTTCCTTGCTATGATTTACATGCAGTGGATTAGCAACCAAACAAGTTAGTCCGATAATAATAAATAAACCAATTAATAGATACACGTTAGGATTGGTAATTAACATCCCTTCCCTCATAGCACTTGCTTCCGCAAAAGTGCATGTGGTTCTTCCAGCCGACCGGTTGGCTGTGCAGTTGGCTAGATGTTAGGCACACTAATCAACAACATAAATTCCTTCTGTTTCCTTCGACGAATGCCTTGAAATTCCAGTAATTTTCATAGGAAAACTGCTGTTCTTGATGATGTAGATAACAACGGCAGCAGCATGGGCGTGACCTCCAGTTCCTGAGCAGCAAGCTCGATCAGCTTGATGAGTCATCAGGGTGAAAATTTTCAAGCAACATCACTCATTAGGGCGGAGGACTTGGCGTAGGAAAGCGCTGGGTTCCATGATGTGCAGGATCTTCCGCGCGAAGTCACAAGGGCCGGGCAACGTGTCCGGCTTGGCGCGTGCGGTGTACGCGTAGAGCTACAGGGCGTCAGTAGCCATGGTTGCGTCGAGCTAGCTAGGCACGCGCGCCGTGATGACAGCGAGGCAGTAGCAAGCCGCTCAGGTAACGAAGACGGCCGCGATTCGTCTTGGGCTCAATTCCGATGAAGGCGGCGACAGTAATCCTGACTTAGCGGTTAAGCCTAATTTATTCCTGCAGCACAAAAGCCTGTATACGTAGCAATGCTAAGCCTTGATTTCTAGTACTGTGGATGAACCAGCACTAGTACTCTCGATCCGTGGCAGCAAATAAACAATTGAAGAGACCAATTCGTGCTTTGCTATCCCAGATCGAACAATTCCGCCGGCTGCTATGTGATAGCATTGATCGATCGATCTTTCTGCTGTCGATCTTCGATCTCCGGCGACTTTGATGCCTTGGCGAAATTATACACCGGACTGTTCCGGCAGCAACGGAGGATTGCAGCTAACCATCGAGGCAGAGTTACGCAGCGGATCGGATAAGGGAGGTGACCGCACGACTAACCTGTCTCTCATGCCAATGTTGGAAATAATTTGTGGTTTACCCTCTATTCCTCTGCGCTTATCCGTGGTGCCGCTCACAATTCGCATATCTGAGGTTAGGGGGTAGGGACCTTCTTATACTGTCTTTCCAAAGAGTCTATCTCTTATACAGATAAGATTCCTAGTCTTATCAACTAGTTTTTCGGGATAGACTCCAGACCAAATTACCAACCACGATCAAATTTGTCTGTTAACGGATTCTACTCGTTGTGTCCCCGGAGCACGCGCTTGTGAGCAACACGCCATAATAGAGTGTAAATTCCTCTAATTATGTAGATCAACATTAGAGTTGTAATCTAACTATATGATCTAGCTCCTTCCGATTATCACTGTACCCGGGTAGTCTTTCCAATATATATAGCATATTGTATTCCACTGATAATCGACCAGCTTCCTTAAGCATATAACTTAAGTACATTCCAACAAGTAATAATTTCATGATAATCATGTAAAGTAATTCCATGCATAAATACATGTATAATTCCATAATGAGGTATTCCGAATATTAGTAATTCCTAGTAATTTGAATATAGTTGCAGGACACATAATTTCAACATTCTCTTCTTTTGACAGTAACATACCCACGCGCAGTTGTCCTACAGTTTATGTTCTAGTATGTGCATTTTCACTTTTTCCTTTGCCATTTAGCGTTAAGGCTACGGCCGTGTGCATCTTTATATAGTTGGTGCACAAAGAGAAATACACCTCAGTGCTTTCTAGAAAGTTTGGTCGCCGCCTTTCCTCCGCCGCTAGTTTTCCATGTGAAGCAAAACCTTTCATTTTCTCCAAGCATTTGAAATGGACATGGAGGGCTGGAGTTCCATGAACAAGAGCCATCAGAAGCAATAAAAGTTTGGCACTTCTTCCACTTGCGCCGTTGTGCGCCCATTTCCCTTTCGGTCAGAATCATTGCCCCTTTATGGAAATTCTACTTGGCAGCCACTCGATGAGACTTTCAGGGGAATATTGGGTGCGATATGTTCCTGCAGAAAAATATAAACATATACTGTACTAGCATATTGGAAGGGAATCACGCTACATTTCCTTTTCTGCGTCCTGCTCAAGAATCCAATGCCTTTTGCCTCCTCCCAGTTGCGCAAGTGCGTGCGTGTGTGTCTATATATATAGGCCCGGCGGCGAACATCGGTATACCGTGCCATCAAGAACAAAACAAGCAGTAGTGTAAGATCACCTTGAGACTAGGATACAAGTTCCATCCATCTCTCCGAATAACCGGTTGAGAAATTAGCCTCTTTCCTGGATTTTTCGTTGACCCTAGAGGAAATGGCGCTGAGGAGGATCGTCAAGGAGCTCAAGGACCTGCAGAGGGACCCGCCGACCTCCTGTAGCGCAGGTGATCATCTGATCTCTAAGCAAGTTCATCATCTTCATAGCCATCACCATCATCATCATCGTAACCGTCGTTCTTGTATGCAGGGCCGGTGTCGTCGAACGACATGTTCCACTGGCAGGCGACGATCATGGGGCCGAGCGACAGCCCCTACTCGGGCGGCGTGTTCCTGGTGACCATCCACTTCCCGCCGGACTACCCGTTCAAGCCCCCCAAGGTGGCCTTCAAGACCAAGGTGTTCCACCCCAACATCAACAGCAACGGCAACATCTGCCTCGACATCCTCAAGGACCAGTGGAGCCCCGCCCTCACCATATCCAAGGTAATCTCATCAGTTGACCATCATATGTGCTCTAGCACAATTATGACGACGATGGTGATGGTGATGGTGATGAGTTTTGGCGCATGGATATGCAGGTTCTGCTGTCGATATGCTCGCTGCTGACGGACCCCAACCCGGACGACCCGCTGGTGCCGGAGATCGCGCACATGTGCAAGGCCGACCGGACCAGGTACGAGTCCACGGCCAGGGGCTGGACGCACAAGTACGCCATGGGATAGATGACTCGACAAGAGCTTGAGCTCGATCGAGCTCAAAGATGTGGAAACCATGTACCGATGAATAATAATCAACCAATCTTTTGCTTCAAATTATACTAGCTGATGCTGAGTACGAACTTAATCATCGTCGGTCCTCTCCCGGCGAAAGCATACACTCACCCCTATGAACGCACGCACGCATACCCTATCTCTATGAGCACCTCTAAGAAATTGAGCCAGCATATTATCTTAAGATATGAAAACCATGTACCGATGAACAATAATCAATCAACCTTTTGCTTCAAACTATACTAGCTGCTGCATGCTGAGTATGAACTTAATCATCATCAGTCTTCTCCCGTGCAAAAGCATGCACTCATCCTTATGAACGTGTGCATGCACACCCTATCTTTACGAGCGTCTTCGAGAGACTGCGACGACACATCATCTTAAGATTGACAAAGTCACCACAGACGCCTGATAGTCGATGAGAACGTCTCCCCATTGAACGCACATCGCTGGAAGGCCTGAAATAAATCTAAAAAATACGAACACCAGTGTCAAGTCTAGAACTTAAAATCTGATGGGTTGGGGATGCCACTGTCCTCCTAACCATCCAACCACAGGTTGATTCGCGTACGCACAAGTACTGATTGCAATAAAAACTAACTATCACTCCTATATATTGTGTCTATCATAGCTTGCCACATAACTTGTTGAGGCTAGCTAAGCTTTTAACGGTTTAAAAGTTATCAAAAAATATAAAATAAATAATGGAGCGTCTCTCTAATGTAATAAGATGACCCAACAGAGGGATTGTGAAAATATGCATTTATGTGTCCTCGGCACAAAAAAAACAAGCATTTCAGTTCACATAAATATATACTAAACTACTTGTTTTTTTTGTCTAGTACACATAAAGTTGTATTTTTTCAATCGTTCCATTGGATCATGTTATATTATAGGTGTGCTATTTTAGTATTTTTTCAGGATTTTTGGAAACTTTTACACCGTTGAAAACCTTAACTTGTTCTGTGGCAAGCTATGATACAAATGTTTTCTACCACCGTTGGTAGTTACCTCACGTGAGTTTTGTATGTTGTATGTAATATTTGTGAGCGGAGAGCGTGAAGGGGATGTCGGCTCCGGCTTCATGGGGAGGAGCGCCCTCGGTAGCGGAGCCGGGCCGTTTGTGTGGACGACGGAGCGACGGAGCATCAGCTCCATCTGCTCCTCGAACTCCGCGTCGGTGCCGGCGTAGACCTGGCCTGGCACCGCTGGCGCGGACAGCGGCAGCGGCGGCTCACTACAAGAAATACGTCAACTTGCGACCATCACTATTGGTCACTGAATGGTTATTGTTTTCCATTTGCGACCTTTTTGTGAAAAAAAACAGATGGTCAAAAGCTGACCGTCATAAACTGAAATTAATGACCTTCTTCGGGATAAGGTCGTGGAAGGCAACGACCAAAACAAAAGGTCGTTAAACCAACGACCTTTTGTTTTGGTCACTGGCTGTCTGCCCAGGCCACGTCGGATCCGACATGGCAATCTAACGTGGCAAAATTGCGACCAATTGAAAAGGTCGTTGATAAGATTCAGCCCGGTCCAATTCGACGCTTTACATGGGCCGAGCCCACTAATACAGCCTTTTTACTGTATATTTTTCTGTTAATTTTCTCTAGCTACATGGGCCTGGCCCAACAATTTGGCCTTTTTATTTTCTGGGCCCTTTCCTTTTTCTAGTAAATTTCTTTTTTTGTTGGCCTTTTCTTTTTGTTTCTACAACTTTCACCAGAATTATTATTATTTTCGCTATTTAAACTAAAATAAACAATTCCACAACAACATCATCAGTTGGGCTATAGCCTTTTCATGCGCAGTACAACTTTAAGCATAGAAAATTGGAAAACATATATTTAACCCATACATATTGTTGAGAAATTTCATAATTTTGCTGTCAAAGCAGCATGTACACATGAATACAATTTTGCTGTCAAAATAACATTTCAAACGTACATATTCATGACTTCGTACATAAAAACCAGCAATAAAAAGATTACAATATGTCATATGGCTCAGATCACATAACATATGACATCCAGGTTCCAATGACCCCAGCAACGAAAAAAGATAACCATCACATCATACAATCTGCACGTTCAAAGAGAACAAACTATATGTCAAAAGAGAACTGAGCAGAAAATTGCCACTAAAAGAAAGCAGATAATATACTCAGTAATTACTACAGATTTGCTCACTGGATACACACACACACACACTTTGCATATACAGATTTGCTCCCCGCAAAAACAAGTCTGAACAGTTGGCTATAATAATTTACGGCAACGAAATTCCCAAAACAGAGAATGGTACTTGTCGAAATTCCCCAAAAACAGAGGAAATGTGACATGCATGACAAGCTGTGGCATTAATAGAGGATTTGATTAAACCAACATGCTGGAGTGTGTTGAATAGATAAAAGAAAAGAACAGGACCTCTTAAACAATGAGATTTAATCTAAAGGATAACAAGAATAGTTCAGTAAAAGTAATGTAATATTATCTGATTTGTTATTATTGATTCCAAATAAGTGGCATGCGACCGCTTGACCTGACGAAACTACACAACAAGAATGATCTCAGAACTGATCCCATTGTTCAGTCAGACAGATAATTCTGGAGAGCGGCGATTCTGCTCAATCCAATCCACAACTGCATTCCATCTAAACAAGAGACTGAACCCAACAAGCTAGATTCATTCAGCATCATCAACAATTCAGTAAAGTACTGCAGTTTAGAACTAATGAGAATAAACAACTACACGACTTCATAACTGAACATATTCAAGTAAAAAAACTGTACAAGTTACATTCCAGTCAACAAACTGTACAAGTTGATGATTCCCTGCTGCATATACATATCACTTGTGTCATGTTTGGGGGTTCAGAATGTACACAACATGTTTATGTTAGATGAACTGCAGCTGCTAGGAATAGTAAAGCAAAGATGTACTGCCACTAATCAGCAAAAACATAACATTTTCTCAGAGTTAATGATAGCACATGGATAAAGATGGAAACAAAAAATATTTCTAATCTTGGAACTCAACATAGCAAATCAAAATGAGAGAGGGGCAGAGGTGGCGTGGAGGAGAAAGGACCTTGAGCTGCTGCTGCTCCTCTCCATGGCTGTGCGTCACCCTCCATCTCCTTCCCTGCATACAGTGAGTTGAGTTCTTCTGCAGAGAACCAATAAAACATAGCAAACAGAGAGGCGTGAGGAACAGCACAAATACATATGTTAGGAAGGGCGTACTGCTGCAATGCTAGCAACTTTGCCTTATTCAAACTTTGATTCAACTCTGAACACATACATTTGACAAGAAAGCTTTGACAGAAAAGACACATTGGAGCAGCAGAGCATCCTTCACACTGTAATGCTAGCAAATGTGCAATTTTCCTTTTGTTTGGTGGTTTATCAATCATCACAACCGTGCTAGCGATCAAGTAGAAGATTAGTTGTGGAGCATGCATGTATTATTAGCAACGAAAGCAAGGGTCGACACTAGTGAAAGAACAGACAGGAATATTTGCTTGCAACCTGAGGACATCGCTTGTGCGAGGCGAGGCGAGGCGAAGAGTAGCTCCTCGCTCTTGGCGGCCTTGAGGTTCTCGGCGACGACAGGAGGGGGGCTCCATGGAACCTGTGACGGGATCTGGTGAGGGTCAGGGCCTCCTCATCCACCATGGATGAGGAGCTTGTCGCCGCTGACCGCGTATCAGTCCATCGAATGTGCAGGCAAGATTGTTCACTCATTTCTTCCACTAGGGCAGCCGTTGGACGACAACCTGCAAGAAGAAACAAGGCTTTTTTTCAGAAAGAAATGGCGCTCGTGACAACAAAGCCGAAGACAGTGAGTGAGACTAATGAAATCATGCCTTGCCGGAGTTCTCCTTGTTTCCGACGATCGTCTGGCAGGTCAGCCTCCACGACTCCAGTTTCTGAAATACAGTAGTAGACAGTAAGATGCAGAGTGCACAATTAAGTTGCAGCTCCTCTGTATGTGAACCAGTGGAGACAGCAGCAGAAACTTTCAGAATCGGAGGAGAATCAGAATGAACTGCTGCGTACCTTCTTCAGGTAACGATTCTCGGCGTCGGTCCTTGGGTTCAGGAGCTCCTTCCCGTCAATTATCTGCGCACAAAGGTTCACACTCTGGTGGTATCAGTTACAGTTACAGTTCAGAGCAGCCAATGTGCACAGCGAGATAGCACATGACGCAGCGAGTTACTAGTTGGGAAGGAGAGGGAGCGGTGTACCTCGACGATGCAGGTGCCGCAGCTGCCCCCGCTGCCGCAGTTCATCAGCTTCCCCTGCAGCGCACGCACCAGGAACCATTAGTCCAGACTCCACAGCGGCAGAGGAAAAATCAGAAGGGGAATTAAGCCAGAGAAGGCGGGGAGGTTAGGGAGGGAGGGTGGCTCATGTATGCCGCGTAGAGCTCGATCTTGTTCTCGACCAAGACGTCCCGGAGGAGCTTGTCACCGCTGACCGCGTATCGGCGGAGGAGCTTCTCGACCATGTCCACGACGGCCTCCGTCTTGGGCCGCGGGATGAGCACGCCGTCCCGGACGGCGACCACCAGGTCCTTCCAGTGCTCGTTCCAGAGCGGCACGCAGAGGAGGTGGGACGCCGCCGGGTCGCCGCTGGACGGGGAAGGGGCAGAGGCGTCGGAGAGGAGCCAGCGGAACGAGCGCGGCGGCCTCGCTGCTCCCCTCCTCCATCGATGGCGTCGGCGTCCATCCGAATTCGAACAAGCAAAAGAGAAAGCGAGAGGGAGGGGAAGAAGGTGAGGGCCGCTCGATCTGGGCTTTGGGAGGGAGAGAAGGTGAGGGCCGGAAGCCGGTTGGTTCGGTTGGGTGGTGAGGGAAGGGGAGGGCGAGAGGAGAAGGGCGTGGGGGAGGCCATGAACGGCGGCGAGCTCCGCCGGAGGGAGGTGGCGGCGGCGATGGATCTGGAAGGGAGGAGGCGAGCTCTCTCCATCGGGCGAGACAGCGAGGAGACGGGGGATCTGGAAGGGGACCGATGGATGGATGTGGAAAGAAAGGAGGCGGGGGGGGTGGATGCAAAATGACCATCTAGGGTTTCGGGGTTGGTGTGGAAGGGTTGAGGACTGCCGTTGGATCCGCGAGCATCCGACGGGTTTGATGCACGATCCGCGTGATACGTCCACGGACCAATCAGAATGCAGTACGATGTTATGACCATCTAAATTGGTCGTAGTTGACTAAAAATAATTTTCCGAGTGCCTAAAATGAGTTTTTTTTTGTGAAGGCCCTACCATATATTTGTTGCGAAATTGGACCAAATCAATTTTCTAAAATACTAGGACATATTTAATGCACAATTGATAAAATGGTTGGGTGTCAAAAGTTTTGATCCACCTCTGATGAAAAAGACAAATTTCCGCCGATTCAGTAGGAAGCGGGTCGAATTTGAACTGCAGCTGCGTCATAGTTTGCTCTTTATTTTTTCCAAAAATCATTTCTATGTACATAAGTATCTATTTAATCAGAGAAACATCAAAAGTTTTCCAAGATTCAACCACTAGCCAGGAACGATCATTCCCGCCGTTTTGACCGCATTTTGAAACGGGCATAAAAAATTCAAAAAAAATCAAAAAATTGGAAAACCTTCGCATTGTGTCATTATATGTGACCAACTTACCAGGAAAAATAATAAACTTGTAATACGGTAATTATTTTTAAAAAGTGTTTTTAGAAACGAACTATCATGTGTGAAGATGCATGGCTTTCAAGCCAAATGATCAATCTTATGGCCACATTCATAGCATAGTTTGTTCAAATGATCTCATATTATGCACAAGGGTGCATCTTGGGATGGCAAACAATGTTGCCTAAGGAAGTTTTCATTTTCTTTGGACGAAAAATTCATTTTCTATTTTTCGAATGCCCAAAATGAGTTTTTTTGTGAAGGAACTACCATATATTTGTTGTAAAATGGGACCAGGTCATTTTTATAATATATTAGTCCATATTTAATGTACAATTGACAAAGTGGTTGATCGTCAAAAGTATTTATACACCTCTGGTGAAAAAGACAAATTTCCGCTGATTCAGGTGGAAGCGGGTCAAATTTGAACTGCAGCTGCCTCATAGTTTGTTCTTTATTTTTTCCAAAAATCATTTATAGTTACATAAGTATCTATTTAATCAGAAATACATGGTTTGGTGGCGATACGTTGAGGTTTGGATGGTGGCCGAGGGCCGCAACTCCAGAGCGCGTAAACTCGCATGCCCGCCGCATGGTCACCGCATGACCGTGGTGTTGCCACGTGTTTCGGGCAGCCTAGGCATGTCTAGTGGGTTGGGCACTCCCCCGATAGGTGTCAGGAAGAAGAAGGCAATAGAAAAATCTCACGAGGAGACTGAACTGAGCTCAAACATGAATTAGCACCCAAGTGTTTGATTAGTGGTGGGGAAAATACACATGGCCAATGGGCCTGAGTTTTGGCCGAGGATGATCATCTACTAAGGACACTATCTTGGAAAATTTGCAGCTCAAATGGAGGAGTCTAGGTGTCACTTGCTTTGCAACGTACCACACTGGACAGAAATATGAATGTTGAAGCTAGACTCAAATGAATGAATGGATTGATATGAAATTTGAAGGAGGATGATAATTTGGGCATATGAAGGCACTTTAAAATTTTCATACCATTTGGATAAATAAAAATGGTACTTCCTTCACAGTGCTCTCCACTGAACAGAAAATTGAGAAAAATGCTGAGGGAAATTGGCTAGAATAAATGATCTAAAATTTGGGGGAGGGAGGTTCTATGGGCAGGGTCATGTCGTGGTAAATTTTCAGCAATTATAAATTAACATAAAATATAGTTGCTTCACAAATTGAAAATATCACCAGAAACAAAGATTGGATGCCGAGCTCACACGTATTGTTAGATGGGGCTCAAATTTTTTGGAGAGCTATGATTTGGGAATATAGAAGATGTGGCAAAAATTCAGCTCATTAGGATATGCCTAGCTAGTACTTCCTTCACAATAGTTCGAGCTGAACAAAAACTTTGAAAATTTGCCGAGGAAGATTTACGAGGCAAATGGAGTTGAATATTGTCATGAGGCAATGATTTGGATAGTAAAGAATGCCCAGTTTTTTGGGGAATTTTGGAAATGACAGAAATATAGGTTGCTTCACAACCTAGGGCAAAAATTGACACATGGACATGACACATAGGCAAAACTGATGAGGTGACGCCTAGTCATAGCAATCCACCACAATTTACAATGTTATGACCATCTATATTGGTCGTGATCAGCTAGAAATAAGACAGTGGACCAGTGTTGTCTGCTTTATGACCATTTCGTGTAAGGAAATTACGACCTTTCTGACCAAAATGGTCGTTATAGTTTAGGGTTTGGAGCCCCCCGAACAACTTTTGACCAATTGGTCTCAAATGGTCGTAGATTTATGACCAATTCTTCCAGGGTCACTGACAGAAGGTCACAAGTTGACATATTTCTTGTAGTGGCTGCTGGTCCTTCTCGTCGCCGGAGGAGATGACGATATCTGCCCGCGTCGAGTCGCCGCCAGTCGACGAGGAGGACGGCCCCGGAGTTCGAGGGCGGCGTCTCCACGAGCCGCCAGATCCCACTCCGGAACCGCCTGCTGGCGCCGACGTCCAGGACTTGCCCATCGCCAGAGATGTGGAGGGAGTTGGGTGAGGAGGAGAAGGAGGAGAAAGGAGGAGGAGGAGGATGCAATGTGGACGGCACTGGAGCGCGGCTTAAATAGGCGCGACTAGGCCATGCGAAGGGCCGGTCAGGCACTTCAATGCGGCGCAACGGTCGGAGTTGGTTCCTCGGGAACCTGCGTCCGCATTGAAGCGGCAGCTGCCGAGAGGCCACGTCGGCCAGCGCCGGCCTCCCTCCCTTCGGTCACATCGCAGCATCAATGCCGGCCTCCGCGTGCTCTGGACCGGCATGAATGTGACGCGGTAAGTGGCACGTGCATCACTAGGAAAGCGCGGGAGGGACGGGTGACGGGTTTTTGGTGGGCCAGGGCGGTCAGAAGCGGCTTGGGAGCGGTCCGGACTCCCGCAAACCTCCCTCCACTTTTGTCTCCGGTTTGCGGGAGAAGTCGTGTCCGCGCCCCGTGGGCCGATACAGGTCGGCGTTGGATGGATTCCGCAGTCCGGACAGCGCGGTCCGGACGGTTGCGAGAGGTTTGCGGGTCGGCGTTGGAGATGCCCTAAAGGCGATGCAAGACCTTGTCAGAGGCATCGCCGGCGAAGACGGGGCAGAAGATTAACATGTGCATCCGCAAGAAAAGAAGGTTAACATGTGAGGGTCCGGGGAGGGGAGGGGGAAGGCGAACTAATTAAAAGTCTGTTCCCAAAATAATCGTATGCACACAAATTAAAAGACGATAGAAATATAGAATAGTCTTTTGTAGCTAGAATTGTGGTTTGACTTGTTGCAGTGTCCGGGTTTTGTTTGATGGATTGGTCGGAACGGAGATGCGTATATTTACAGGGTAGCTTGGAAAAGTAGACGAACACATCTTTGGTTGACAAGGCGAACGAAGCTTCAACATGTGAGGTTGTGAGGAGCCCTGGCCACCTTCGTATGCAAGGAATTTCTGGTCTCCATCTTGCATTGCTCCATGTGCATGGTTGAGGAGGGACGTGCGGAGGAGGAAGTTTGAACCGTTTTGTGAGAGAGTAATTTTGTGTTGTAATGTAGGTGTCGGGGAGGACGACGTCTTTCCAGTGCTCCCCACTTATTAGACCTCTTGTAAATTGTGTTGCTCTCTTTTATAAAATCAAGGCACGTGCTCTCAAAAGAAAAGGAGGGACGTGCGCGACCGGCCGTCTTGGACCGAGTCTGTTCTGACATATCTTGCCTTGCTCCACATCCACACATGCATGCACGGCCGGCCGGCCTGGTTAGTGGACCTCGACGCCGCTAGAGAAAGGTAAGCCTACCCGTACTTGTCCAGAACCATCCATCTTTCAGCTGTAGCCAAGGATTCTCACGCATAATAAAAACACAAAACAAAAAACAACTGCATGCAGCCAAGGATTCATAGTAAGTATACTTTACATCTGATTTCTTAATAAAACTCATGTTTTCTTGATTAAGAGTGCTAAACAAAGCTCTTCTACAGTGGCCGCGGCACAGCGGCAGGCTTTGTAGCTTCAGTTATGAATGGTCATTTAGAAGTATATTATGGAAATAATAACTGTGACAAATGCTGCAAAATTTTACGTCTGAAATTTGATTCACAATTAGACAAAAAATGAGAAAAGGTAGTGAATGGTGACACCTCTTTTTACGTCCGAAATTTGATTCACAACTTTACACACACAAAATGAGAAAAAAAAATGTGAACGGTGTCATTTTGGTATTATTCTCATCAAATTTATTTTCTCTATTCTTGAGTTATGCATTAAATTTCGAATTACAACTCTGTGCCATAGTTTATATAGTGTTTCTATTTTTTTGTCTAAAAGTGTAAATATATTTCTAATTTTAAACTAAGAGTCTACTGTATTGGTACAGCTCAACGTGCCGGTGCACCAAATGCCACCCCCCTCCCCCCCTCCCAAAGCCATTTTTTGTGAGTGCATCTAGAGAGATAGTGATATTTGTATTATATATTACAGTTCTTCTGGACATTTGTCAAAATTAGATCTCGGCCAATTTTTGTGATAAACCTAATACCCTAAACGGTTTTAGTGATTACCATATGAGATAAGTGCATAACACAAAACAGTTTTGACGAAACCTGACATAGGTGATATCACTGCTAGAGATTAGGTTATCACAAATGGTTGATAACCGACAATCGCTAGTGATGGCATAACATCTCTTACAAGTTTTCCCATGTCCATAGATTTTAGTCACCCGTGAATGATGACTCATCTCTGTCAAGCGCATTATTCACCAGTCCGGGACAAAATAAGTGAAGTATTTATTTGAAGATTACCTATCCATGAACATTAATTAGTGCACTTCCTGATACAAAGATAGTTTTCAAAATCCAGATTTGTTTGAAGGGTCGCCGCAGTTGAGCTATTTATTAAAAAACCGTTTGGCATTTTCTCATAGACCAGGGGTTTTGATTGTAGATCCACTATTACTTGGCGGTGTAAGGCTAATAATTTGTATGCTTGGTTATTATTTGTGTTTTAGTGCTATGGTTTATGGTTTGTTTTTGCAGGAATTAATTGGAGGACAATTAGATAGAGGTAGCACATAAATGTAAATTTGTGAAGATATTTCATTGCTATTTCAGGTAAGTGGATAAACGCAAATAAGTTGTGTTCTCGTGTACATCGTCTCGTACATATGGTTGATCAAACCACAATGGCCTTGTTAGGTTGATGTCACAGATAGCTTATGAGAAACTTCACAATCCGCTTTGTTTGGGCTACATATTCGAGAATTATCGTGATCGTGGATTCCTAAGAATCAGCTGTGGTTGTGCATTCTGGAGAATCAGAAGCAGACTTTTTGTTTACCGATGTTGGTCAGTTGTTGGAACTATGAGTGTTGGGAAATGTTTATAACACCCCTTCAATGATGAGTTTGACGTTCATATGTTGATTAAGCGTAAATTAGCTGTTTTTGTCTGCTTTAAACTAATATAGCACAAACCTACATTAATTAAGCGCAAATTAACTAATTGTCCCATTTAAAAAAAATTGACAATAACTAATTGTCCCATTTGGTCTTGAACTGCTCTTGCTGTAATGTCTCTGTGTCTTCTAAAAAAATATACTAACAGCTATATATACGTTCTTGTGTGCCTTGATGTGTCTGTCTTAGTCACCAGTAGAAAACAGGGCATCTGTCCCGGTTCCAGAGAGCCTTTAGTCCCGGTTCTACAACCGAGACAAAACGATCGGGACTAATGCCCATTACTTTTAGTCCCGGTTGGCTTACGAACCGGGACTAAAGGGGCTTCACATGGCCGCTGTGGGGCGCCTAGGCAGGAGGACCTTTAGTCCCGGTTGGTAACACCGATCGGGACTAAAAGGCAGCCATGCGTCAGCAGCCCCCAGGCGCTGGGGTTTTTTTTTTGAAGGGGGGGGGGGGTGTAGGGGTTTCATATTGTGCTAGCTAGCTACTACATATAGAGAGAAGTGACCTCTCTTTCTTCGTGCTTGGTCGACGCTAGCTACTACATATAGAGAGAACTCGACGCTAGTTAGTAAGCAAATGAAGGAAACCATTAATTGCACAAAATCGTCATGAACATATATAGAGAGAAGTGACATCTCTTTCTCCGTGCTTGGTCGAACAACAAGTTTTCGTATATCTATCCGACGCTACTACATATATACAATATAACATCCCTGACATCATCAAGCACCAAACTCCCATTGAATTTCCGTATGGTATTCTCCCTTTTCATGTATGACATGGTCAAGAAAGAATCCCGCCAATTCCTCTTGAATTGCTCGTATGCGATCATGTGGTAGGAGTTCTTCCCGCATCTGCGACATCTAATTTAAAGAAGGGGGTCAATACATATATATGAATGAAACTCAACACAATTGATGGTAATAAAATAAAATTGTGAATATTGTTTACGTACTTCAAATTGTTTGTCAGAGAAGCCCCGCTCAGAGGTCGAGTGGCGAATGAACTCGCAAACGTAGTATCCACATAAATTATTCCCGCCTGCCTGCCACAAGCACTCTACGAGAATAGAGTTCAATCAAACTGATAATCAAGCATGATAATGGTATTGATGAAACTAGAATCAATGAGAGGTGCGCGGAACTAGCTAGTACTACTTACTTTGGGGTGTGTAAGTCGCAGCTCGTTCTTCAGACCCGAAACCATTCCGGTGAACTTTTTCCAAACCCTGCCCGGCAAAGAAAATAATTACTTGATATCAGAAAATGAACGAAAGTTGCCGATATGGTGCGATAATGATTGAACTTACTTCTGGAGCATTGCATTCATGTCCGCATAATCCTTGGGATCTTTACGTCTCGATTCAAAGACAGTTACTACTCCCTCGTCAAGCTTAATGGATAGTAGAATAAAGTGGAACCTGTGCATGCATAACTCATCAATTACAGTACTTAACCTCGAGTAAGCGAAACCGAATATGCACAAGACTGTAACACTCACTTGAAGTTGTAAGGAAAGAGTATTTTCCTTTTGTTTTGATGTCGAAGGAACGCTTTTAGCAAGTTTTCCTCAGTATCTTCAACTCTTTTTTTCTACCATCCATTCATTTACGGTATTTGGACTAATGAACCCAATGTCATAGATTTGTCCTCTTTTGCATTCGACGATCTTCAATCTGCATAATATAGTGAGGATAATTATATATGCATGCAATGAACGAGCTGAGCTAGAGACTTAATTACAGAAGTAATACTTACAGACAGTAGCAAGTCATGAGTTGTTTGTTGAGGGCCTCTTGATTGAATAACTGAAATAATTCCACAAATTCAACAGGCATCAGGTCGACTCCAATGAAGTCGTGCTCATCTTTAATTCTCAGCATCATACTATCAGTCCCATCCTTCCTGCAGCTTTCCAAGTACCAGTCATGCAATCTTCGCATCATCGTTGTTAGATGAGGGAGCTGATCAGGTTTGACGAGAGGCTTCCCGTGCTCGTATCTAAAGGTCTCTACTACCTCAGCCGTTTCAAATTGTACATCATCGCCCACGTAATCACCAAGAGTGGTACCAGGCGCTAGCCCCGGATGATTAGCGATATCGCTAGACACCTTGAGCGGGGGGCACGATTGCTTCTTCTGTTCGCCGAGCTGGGGAATTGTTTTCCCACTTCTTCGTCTTGCAGCACTGTTAGTACTTCCCGACCGTCGCGCTTCATCATATGTCTTTTCAATACAATGGTCATAGTTGGATTGCGGCGGAGGCGGTGGTGGTCGCTTAAGGGCATCCAGAGTGCGCTTCGCTTTCACCGGATCTATTGTTTCCTTCGGAGGTGGACGTTTCCGTTCAAAATGGGCCTGCACTTCGGCATCTACGATGTCCTTGGTTTCCTCGTCAGTTCTCTCATATGGTAACTTTGGAGGAGCCCTGAGGCTTGGACCAAATTTGAATTTCTTCCCGCCTGTTGTACTGCTAGCCGCCGGAGCGGCAGTGGCTCTCTTCCGCCGTTGCTGAGCCGGCGGAGTCCGCTGACATGTCGGAGGAGGTGGAGGAGGAGGCGGAGTCCGCTGACGCGGCGCCAGAGACAGCTGAGGGGCCTCCTCCGTTAGAGTCCGCTGAGGCGGCGGAGACGGCTGACGCGCCAGAGAAGACTCAGGCAGTAGAGATAGCAGAGCTGGACTGTGAGGAGGAGTCTGCTGAAGATCCGGCTGAGTCTGCTGAGGCGGCGTCCAGTTTGGAAGCTTGATGTTCTCCTTTCTCCATAGACAGGTAATCCTTAAGGCATTTTCCTGAAGAATCTCCCCTTCACTTGTAGGGTACTCAAGCTCCAGCCCCTCAAATCCATCCATTATTTCATCCACCCCGATAATAGCAAAGCCATGTGGAATCTGACGGCAATGGAAAGTTTCCTCAGCCCGAGGAGGTAAGACAGAGCCGACCGCCACCTTCAAGGTCAGGTTATGGCGTTTCACCATTAGCACACCATGTTCATTCCCCGTGATACTATCCACGGGGTAGCGAGGAGCCGTGATATCAGGCTGAACGAGCTTCGTGGAAGCCATGCTGCTTCTCCGCTGAGATGGTGGGCTAGCTTCGGGGGCAGTGTCGAATGAAGGATCTTCGTGCCGCTGAGATGGTTGGCCGGTAGCTCGCTGGCTCTCAAGTTCCTCTAGTTTCGCTAATCTTGCATTGATCTTCTGAATTTCGCTTGCTTCCTCTTTCTTCTCTCTCTCTCGGCTTCTATAACCACCGCCGTCGGGAAACCCATGCACCCACGGAACGGAGCCTGATGTGCCTCGTGTTCGTCCAGGGTGTTCAGGATTCCCGAGGGCCTCTGTCAGCTCGTCCTTCTCTCTGTCGGGATGGAACCTTCTTTCCTGTGTTGCCTTGGTTGCTGCCTCAAGCTTCTTAACAGGTATTGCAAGTTGAGCGTTCGTTCAAACACACTTCCCTGATTCTGGGTCCAAAGTTCCCCCAACCCCAAAGAACCAAGTCCTTGACCGATCTGGCCAGTGCAATGTCGCTGGTTGGACCCCTTTAGCAAGCAGGTCTTGCTCAGCTTTGTCCCACGTAGGCCGGGCTTTGTTGTAGCCACCTGACCCCGTAACATGGTGATACTGCTTCTTTGCAGCATTTTGCTTGTTTGTCAGTGACCTTTGCTTAGACTTCTCTGATTTCTTGTAGGCCACAAATGCGGGCCAGTGATCTCTTATCTTCTCATATTGACTAGTGAATTCTGGAGTCTCGTCTTTATCGACAAACTTTTTCTTCAAATCTTTCTTCCAGTTCTTGAATAGTTCTGTCATCTTCTTAAGAGCAAACGCCTTGACCTTTCGCTGTATAACTGGGTTATTCGGATCCTCCTCTGGCGGTAGGCTGAAATTTGTCATCAGCGAGTTCCAAAGATCATCTTTCAGTCTATCTTGGACATAAGAAACTTCAGGGTCCTTCTTCTTATTCCATTCTTGGATGCTGATCGGGACGATGTCCCTAACAACAACTCCGCACTGATGTACAAATGTGTCCTTGGTCCGCTTGGGAGCAATCGGTTGGCCATCTCGAGCGATTTCTTCGATCATGAACCTTTCATCCTGGCCCAACATTTTCTTCGGGCCTCGTCTCCTTACCGAAGTTTGGCTCGATCCGGAGGGCTAAAACAAGAAGCGTCAATATATGTACATACAAAATAATTAATGCATCTAGTCAGCAGAGGCTTAATTAATATATATATATATATATATACCTCGCCAGACTTTGCAACAGGCTCCCTTCTCCGTTGGATCATCGGAGCCGTCATGATCTCCTTCCTCCTCCATTGTTGGATCACCGGAGCCGTCATGATCTCCTTCCTCACCATCGGTGTCATTGAGAAACGACAAGGTGATATCACCTCCGTCGCGGATTATGTCCCCCAACAACTCTTCTTTTTCTATGTCTATGTCCATAGTTTCTGCAAATATGCATATGAGCAATGGATTAGTGGCAAACATCATGCAAAGTTCACAAGTTTTATAACAGTCAGTTTCAGACGATCGTCGAGGACTCCTCCCCCTCATGTCTGATGAGTCGTCTTATCTTTCGAGAGAGGATACTTTGCGGACTGCCTTTCTCATGGTCATCGAGGATACTTGCGGACCCCCCCCCCCCCCCACTCATGCCGAAGTTATCGGGGATATGTTGAATTCCCGAGAGAGTTAGGGGTGTTCTAACGCGGCACTACACGATATAGGTGAAGGGGGATAACATCCGAGAATGTTTTCCCGAAGTCTGCATTTTCGGACAGATGAACCAGAGGAGGACGGTTCCAGGTTCGCTATGCTAGCTGCTTGTGATAGACGAACAGAGGGCATATTCAGATTCGTCATATTTTTCTGATCGATTTTCATATATAAATTATTTTCATCGGAGTTACGGTTAATTTTCTACGAATTTCTAAAGTTTTACCAATATTTTCTATATACATTCATCCGTACATACATACATATACATCTACATTATATATACAGTAAGCATCTACATATATATACATAAACATAAACATAATTAATAAACATATACATGCCCGCAAAATAAATAAGTAAACATATACATACATACATACATACATCTATCATCTATCATGGTTATCGGCAACTGGCAGGAGCCTTATGGTTGTCGCTTTATTGTATGAAATGCAAACACCAGGTAATTGCTTTACTTTATCACTATGCATTAGCGATAGTTGTAGAAGCAATAGTTGGCGAGACGACCACGACGAAAAGATGGAGATCAAGGTGTCGAGCCGGTGACGATGGAGATCATGACGATGCTTTGGAGATGGAGATCAAAAGCACGAGATGATGATGGCCATATCATGTCACATATTTTGGTTGCATGTGATGTTTATCTTTTATGCATCTTATTTTGCTTAATACGGCAGTAGCATTATAAGATGATCCCTTTGTTGGGGAACGTTGCATGGGAAACAAAAATTTCCTACGCTCACCAAGATCCAATCTAGGAGATGACCATCTATGAGAGGAGAGATTGGATCTACATACCCTTGTAGATCGCTAAGCGGAAGCGTTAAGAAACACGGTCGATGTAGTCTTCGCGATCCAATCATGATCCGTCCCGCGACTCAGATCCAAGTGCCGAACGGATGGCACCTCCGCATTCAACACACGTACGGCTTGATGACGCCTTCACCTCCTCGATCCAGCGAGCGATGGTGAAGTAGTAGCTCGAGACCCCCGGGAGCACGACGGCGTGGTGGCGGTGGTGGTGGCGGAATCTCAGCAGAGCTTCGCTAAGCGCTACGGAGAGGAACAGGGATGCGAGGAAGAGGAGAGGCAGCGCCGTGGCGTAGAGATGTGTTCCAGGGGTGCGGCTGCCCTCTCTCTACCTCTCTATATATAGGGGAAGGGAGGAGGGGGTGGCGCCCCTAGGGTTTCCCCTAGGGGGGCGGCGGCCAGGGCAGATGGGATCTCCCCTAGGGAAAACCCTAGGGTGACTTGCCCCCCAAGCCAGGTGGGGGGAACCCTAGAGGGGGCGCCCCACCTCTCCTGGTAACGTGAGATGGGGTGAGAGGGGCGTTCAGCCCCTTAGTGGGCTGGTGTGCCCCCTCCTCTAGGCCCATGAGGCACCCCAACACTTGTCGGGGCCTCCCGAAACCCCTTTCGGTCATGCTGGTCATCACCCGGTACCCCCGGAACAACTCCGGACTCCAATACCCTTTGTCCAATATATCGATCTTCACCTCCGGACCATTTCGGAGTTCCTCGTCACATCCGGGATCTCATCCGGAACTCCGAACAACCTTCGGTAACCACCATAATGACTCAACTATACTTATATCATCACCAAACGTTAAGTGTGTAGACCCTGCAGGTTCGAGAACTATGCAGACATGACCGAGACACCTCTACGGTCAATAACCAATAGCGGGACCTGGATGCCCATATTGGTTCCTACATATTCTACGAAGATCTTATCGGTCGAACCTCGATGTCAAGGATTCAGCTAATCCCGTATGCCGTTCCCTTTGTCTATCGGTATGTTACTTGCCCGAGATTCAATCGTCGGTATCTCTATACCTAGTTCAATCTTGTTACCGGCAAGTCTCTTTACTCCTTCCATAATACAAGATCCCGTGACTAACTGATTGGTCACATTGCTTGCAAGCACTAGTAGAAAACAGGGATTTGGTCCAGGCCAGCCCAGCCCATTAGTCCCGGTTCAGTCAGGAACCGGGACACATGGGGGCATACGTCCCGGTTCGTGCGCCCAGGGGGCCGGCCGGGGCTCGTGGGGCATTGGTCCCGGTTCGTCTGGACCCTTTGGTCCCGGTTCCAGACACGAACCGGGACCAATGGGCCTCGCTCCTGGCCCACATCCATTGGTCCCGGTTCGTGGCTGGAACCGGGACCAAAGGGTGGCCTTTAGTCCCGGTTCCAACCACGAACCGGGACCAATGTTGTGCCTATATATACCCCTCGCCCGCGAGCAGAGCACTCCACTACTCTGTTTTTTCTGGCCGGCGAGGGGAGGTGTTTGTGGTGCTCTAGCTCACCTCCTATGCACATGAGGTGTTCGATGAAATGCCCGAGCAACACTACTTAAGCTTTCTCCTCTCCAAACTCGACCTTCAAGCTCCATTTTCCTCAAGATTTGTCTAGGTTTAGCGGTCCGTCACGTCCCGTCCCCGTCTTCACCGCCGTCGATCGCCCGCGCCGATCTCGTCGCCGGCATAACCGTGGTGAGCCTCTTGTTCTTATCTTCTTTCTAAAAGAAAAAATTCTTACTTGTATGATTTACATAGATACTTGTATAATTTTCTTACTTTTATTATTGTTTGTTATGATATAGTGCGATGGTTTTGGTATCCGCCCCCATCGGCCCTCGTCCTGTCTATGATTCGGATGTGGTATATATTATATTTTATAACTATTTGGTTCATTTGTTGTTTATGACAATTATGCCGACCAACGTGACATAGATTTTTTTTATCTAGGAGTGTAACACCCCCTGTATTAAGCTACAGTGATCACCCTTTTGATGAGGCCATGTCATCATGATTAATAGTGCATAATCATCATTAGCATCATATTGCATTTCAACTCCTAAGTCAAATTCAAATTTAAATGAAAGTGGAATATAAAAGTTGTCCAACATAGAAACTAAAATGTCAGATAAATAACAAATATTCCAGAGGCTATTCTAAAATTGAAACCAACATCATTGGAATTGGATAAGTGACTCGAACAACCTCAAACAGGGGATAAAGATAATGTTTAGTAACCATTTATTAAATCTAAAATAAATATGGAATTATGTTTTGTCCAAACTAATTTTAGGTGTTAAGGAATAATGCACTGGTATTTATGAAATAGGTCACACTTTTTACAAAAACCATTTGGGACTAGACATTTAACAGTAGAGAAAAGAGAATAAAGAAAAGGAAAAAGAAACAGAAAAGGATATAAAGGACCCCCCCCCCCCCCCCGACTGGGCCTCGGCCCAGCAAGCCACCGCCGCCAGGCCGGCCCAGCCGGCGCCTACATAGCCGGCCACCCCCCACCCGAAACCCTAGCCCAACCCCCGACCCCCCCCCTCGCTTTCTCCCCCCCCCCATCTGGATCAGGATCCCCCGATCCCGTCCGCCCCGTCGCCGACGCCGCTCGCCGACGCCGCCCCGTCGCCGCCTCCCCCTCGTCAGACCACGCCGCAGCACCGCCCGCCTCCCGTCTTCCTCCGGAGCCCGCGCCTCCCCGCCGGCTGGCACCTCGTCTCGTCGCGTCGTCGCCGACGACCTCGTCCCCGACGTGCCCTCGCTCGGGCCCGAGCACGCGCGCTCGCCCCGACGCGCCCGACCGCGCCCCGTCTCGCCTCGTCTCCGACGACCGTCGCCTTGGACCTCGCCGCCTCGCCGGCTCAACGACGCGGCCTCCCCGTCGACCCGTCGTTCTCCGGCCTCCCCGAGCCTCCTCGCGCTCGACGCCGACGCCCCGCCTCGACCCGTCGCCGACCCCCCCCTCCACGAGCTGAGCCCGTGCCCTGACCCGCCCACACGCGGTGAGGGCCACGCCCCTCCCTCTCCTTGTCGCCGTCGTCGCCCCGCACCGGCCCGCTCCAGCCGCGGCACGCGCTCCGGCCCTGCCTCGCCTCCGAGCGCCGGCACCGCTCGCCGCCGACCGTGCCGCTCCGGCCACCACGCCGCCCCGCTCGCCTCCGGCTCCCCGCGGCCGCGCCGATAACCTCGCCCGCGCCACGCCCGGGCTCGCTCGCGGCCGCGCGGTTCTGCTGCGCCGCCGCCGCTCCGACGTCGCGCGCGCGCGCGTGACCCCCCCCCCCCCACGCGCGGCACGTCCGGCTCTGGACGGGCACAGCGCGGACGAGTCCGGCTGTGCCATGTCCAGTGGGCCCCCCCAGAACGTTTTAAAAAAGAAAAAGAAATAAATAATATAAATAATTAAAAATTAAATAATAATTAATTAATTAGTTAATTATTAGTTAATTAATCCTGATTAGGTTAATCTATTAACTAATTAGTGTTAATTAAACAGTAATTAGTAATTAACTTAATTAACTGCTGACGTCAGACATGATCATGCTGACGTCATCAATCACTGTTTCGGATAATGTGATTAATAATAATAATAAAATTTCAGAAATAATAAAAACTTTAGAAAATCATATCTTTTAAACCGTAACTCCGATGAAAATATTTTATACATGAAACTTGCTCAGAACGACGATCGAACCCGAATACATCCTCCGTATCCCGTCAGATGCCCGCAGCTATGAGAACGTTGAACAATTAGACCGATTTCGATAAATGAATAGTGTCAACCCTAATTAAATAAATCCGATAAATTCCTAAATTAACTAAATCGCTTAGTTAGGCTGTGTTTTCACCCTGGCCCTGCGTTTAGACATGTCATGCATCCCTGTGCATCATTGCCGTGGTTTACTCTTTCTTCCCCCTCTTTCCTTCGGTAGACTACGAGACCGACGCAGCTGCTGGTGCCCGACCGACTACGTTGTTGACGACCCCTACTTGCCAGAGCAACCAGGCAAAGCCCCCCCCCCTTGATCACCAGATATCGCCTATTCTCTCTATACTGCTTGCATTAGAGTAGTGTAGCCTGTTACTGCTTTCGGTTAATCCATTTGCTGCATAGCCTGTCATTGTTGCTACTGTTGTTGATACCTACCTGCAATCCATAATGCCTAGTGTAGGATGCTAGTTTGTCATCAGTGGCCCTACATTCTCGTCTGTCTGCGATGTACATTATGGCCGTGCTCGCCACGGTGGCGATTGCGGATATGTATACTACTTATCAAATGTGAAATCAGATGGATACTAAAGTCGGGTCGGCTCGAGGAGCACCCGACGGTGATCACGAATGGGGGCTGAAAGGATTGGCCTCCTCGACGGCCCCTAATAGTGATCTTTGTTGTGGAGCGGCAGGGCGTGGTGACCACCTAGGGGAGAGGTGGGCCTGGCCTGGTCGGCGTCCGCGGTGATCTCATAAATAACACGTTAACGAGATTGGATATTTGATTGAGTCTGGCCACTGGCTCATACGCACTAACCAACTACGCGGGAGTAGTATGGGTATCCCGCGCGTGTGGGTATCAGCTGGAAGCCTTTGACGTTTTTTCAGCGACTGAGCGGCGCGCGCGTGTTGGACCGCGATAACGTAACCGCCGTGATAGTGGGTTGCTAGGTTGCTCGCGGCGCGTACGCAACGTGCAGGAGCGCACTGGGGATGGGCCCAGACCCCAGAGTGCCTAGGATTAGTCCGGCGTGCTGACCTCCTGTTGAGCCTGGGTGGGGCTGCGACGTGTGGATCTTCCGAGGCGGGCATGACCATGGAAAGGGTGTCCGGCAAAGGGATCGAGCGTGTTGGGGAATATGTGGTGCACCCCCTCAGGGAAGTTTATCTATTCGAATAGCCGTGTCCCTCGGTAAAAGGACGACCCGGAGTTGATTCCGACCTCATGACAACTAGAAATGGATACTTAATAAACACACCCTTACAAGTGACAGATATAACCGGTGGTCGCTCTCTCTCGCATGGTGGCGACGAGAGGATCGACGGGTAGGATTATGCTATACGTTGTTGCTTGGTTAACTTCCAACTCTCTCTTCATTGGTTCAAGATGGAGGCTGCCAGAAGCGTAGTCTTCGACAGGACTAGCTATCCCCTCTTATTCTGGCATTCTGCAGTTCGGTCCACCGATATTGCCTCTTTACACAATACCATGCATATGTAGTGTAGTCCTTGCTTGCGAGTACTTTGGATGAGTACTCACGGTTGCTTTCCCCCCTCCTTTCCCCCTTTCCCTTCTTGCTGGTTGTCGCAACCAGATGTTGGAGCCCAGGAGCCAGACGCCACCTACGACGACTACTACCACCAGGGCGGAGCCTACTACTACGTCCAGGACGCCGACGACCAGGAGTAGTTAGGAGGATCCCAGGCAGGAGGCCCTGCGCCTGTTCGATCTGTTGTATCCCTGTTTGTGCTAGCCATCTTATGGCACCTTGTTTAACCTATGTCTGTACTCAGATATTGTTGCTTCCGCTGACTCGTCTATGATCGAGCATTTGTATTCGAGCCCTCGTGGCCCCTGGCTTGTATTATGATGCTTGTATGACTTATTTATGTTTTAGAGTTGTGTTGTGATATCTTCCCGTGAGTCCCTGATCTTGATCGTACATGTTTGCGTGCATGATTAGTGTACGATCGAGCCGGGGGCACCTATAAGTTGGTATCAGAGCCGACTGCCTGTAGGAATCCCCCTTTCCAATTCCTTGGCCGAAGTTGAGTCTAGACAAAGAAAACCGTTTTACTAACTTGGCTGTGTGGCTTACGGGCCCACATTGCCAACTGGGTGGTATTAGGATCTTTTATTCCTCGTCTATACTCTGGGACTCTGATCTCTCTTCTACTCGGGTTAAATGAATTTTACTAACGCCGACACTTAGGATCTCGTAAATTCTGTCTACCCGGAGAGCTGGATATCTGTGCGATTTCCCTGTCGTTGATCTGATTAGTCTGATAATCATTTTCCTTTCCATTGTTTTGTCTAACCTTTCTCTCCGAGTTGTGTTAAACTTCTCATTGTCATTTGACAAAACCTGAATTTCCTTTGTTTCAGATGGACCGTTTGTTTCCACCGCGTCCTACGACACAGCTTGTGCTTCGCACTTGGGCTCGTAATACCCCTGGGTTTCCAGCTGTCCTGATCGCTCTCATGACCAGACTTGGCTACCGTTGGTACCCTGAGTACTTGGTTTATGAGGTTTACCGCGAGTTCAACCAGGAACAGTACTATGCTGAAGTTCGGATTTATGATCAGCAGAACAACTCAGACACCGAGCTACACCTTTTTCACGGATTAGGCGTGACGATTGAGATGGCAGTCCATGATGCCGCCTACTCCGCTGTCGTACGTCTACGAGGGGAGCACAATGCTATCTTGGATGACTCTGAGTTCCGATACATTCCGTATGCCCCTGCTGGAGATGCTACCGGATACTACACAGCTATCTGTGCCCCGTACGAGCCTCGTCGCTACGGCCCGCGCGTTCTGATTCAGTGCACTCAGGCTCTGGATCGCACTGTTCGGGCTCTTGCCGTCGAGTTGGTTGCCACTCGAGCACGTCTCTACGATGCTATGACGCAGTTGCTGCCCGCTGTTCGTGCAGGGATACATCCGGAGCACATCCTTTATCCGCGCAGGACTCAGATGTATGCTGGTATTGACTGGCCTACTGTTGGAGGTCACACACCGACACGTGGACCTCTTCTTACAGCTCGAGACCGGGTTCTACATCAGAGTGCACATGGAGCACAGGATCTTTCCGCGACGAATATTCGTCGTCCGCACTCGCAGCTACCCCGTTACAGTGGTTCTCTCCGACGTTGATGTAGCCTTTGCTATCTCTCGCTGTGTACTTCCTTACCGCGTGCCTGCGCGCCGCCTAGTATGTCTAGCTTCCGCCTAGTATGTCTAGCTTTTGATTTGCGCCGTTATGCTGTCCGCTTGTACCCGACGTTGTGTATGGATCTGTATGTCTTAATCGACTACTGTTATGTATCTATAACACTGCTTGGAGTATTGTCGTGTTACATCATGCTTGTCACTAAGCACTCGCGCTTGCTTTACTAAACTACCCCCTGTTGTAAATTAGCAGGATGGTTAGACCCGCTGGTCGTGGTCGTGGCCGTGGTGCCAACGATCCACCACCGCCGAACTATATGGCTGGAATGATGCAGCAATTTGAACTGCAACGTCAGTTCATGCAAGGGATCATGGATCAGTTTCCTCGTCCCAATATGAACCAGTATCCAGGCCCAGGGACCCTGCAGGACTTTATGCGCCTCAACCCAACCGTCTACCGCGGCTCAACTCAGCCCCTGGATGCGGATGACTGGCTTCGCGACATCACCTATGAGTTGGAATCTGGTGGCGTTGCCCCTGCAAACTATGTCACCTTCGCCTCCTTCTTTCTCAAGGGCCCCGCTGCTCAATGGTGGGACAGCCACAGGCGCACTCAACCAGCTGGCACAGTCATCACTTGGCCGGATTTCCAAGCTGCCTTCCGTGCCCGTTTCATTCCTCAGGGAATCATGGACCGGAAGAAGCAGGAGTTCCGCAACCTCACCCAGGGCAACAAGACAGTGGAAGCTTATCAACGGGAGTTTCTGGAATTATCCCGCTATGCTGAAGAAGACATTCCCACTGATGCTCGCCGCCAGGAAAGGTTTCGCGAAGGACTTCAAGCTGACATCAAGCTAGCGCTCCTTGTGCATGAATTTGATAATTTCTCCATCTTGGTGAACAAGGCTATCCAGGTCGAGACTGGTCTGCAGGCACACCAGGGATCTCTTAGGCGCAACCGTGACACTGGTTCATCTTCGAGCCAGCCTGCACAGAAGCGTCGGATCTGGATTCCAAACAGCGTGTACCGTCCAGCTGCACCTGCTCCAAGACGGTCCTATACTGCACCGCGTCTGCCTCCACCACCTAGGCAGCCAGGACTTCCAGCTCCACCACCCCGAGCTCCTGCTCCCAATCCCAATGATAGTCTGTGCTACAAGTGTGGGCAGCCAGGTCATTTTTCCAGGAACTGCATTCAGAACCAGAACCAACTGGCACTTCCAGCAACTAACCGTAGGAACAATCAGCCTCGCAACAACAATGCCAAGACTTATGGGCGTATTCAGGCCAACCACACCGATTTCAATGAAGCTCAGGACCAGCCTGCCACCGTGATGGGTACTCTCCTTGTTAATTCAGTACCAGCTTCTGTTTTATTTGATTCGGGAGCATCGCATTCATTCATGTCCGAAGAATTTGCATTCAAACACGACATTAATTGTGAGGTCATGAACACTGCAATAGTAATACACACCCCCGCGGGTCAATGTCAAACCTCCATGGGTAGCAACGACGTCACCGTTGATATTGAAGGGCTGGAGTTTCACGCCTCCCCTTTCATACTAAAGTCTTGTAGTATCGACCTCATTCTCGGAATGGATTGGTTGAAAGCGCATACTGCTTCTATAGTTTGCGCCACGAAGATCGTCCATCTTCTACACCCTTCTGATGAAATAATAAGCTACCAGGCTCAAATCATCCAAAATGCTGAGGCGAGGCTTTATGCCTTGAATGCGTTAAACGCATCACCACTTGAAGGCATCGAGAACATTCCAGTTGTTCGCGAATTCCAAGGTGTTTTCCCAGAAGAACTCCCAGGGATACCCCCTGCTCGAGCTGTCGAATTTGTCATCGACTTGAAACCAGGCACCACTCCTATCGCCAAGCGACCCTACAAGATGCCGCCGCATGAACTCCTTGAACTTAAGGAGGAAATCGACGCTTCACTTCGTAAGGGTTTCATTCGCCCAAGTTCCTCTGCTTGGGGAGCACCTTCTCTCTTTGTCAGGAAGAAGGATGGATCAAACCTATTGGTCCAAGATTACCGTCCCATTAACCAAGCAACTATCCAGAACAAATATCCCCTTCCTCGGATAAACGATTTGTATGATCAACTGGCGGGTTCATCAGTGTTCTCTAAACTCGACTTAAGGTTGGGTTACCACCAGATCCGTGTTCGTGAAGAGGATATCCCAAAGACCGCCTTCGTTACTCGATATGGCTCATACGAGTACGCTGTCATGTCATTCGGCTTAACCAATGCTCCCGCCACATTCTCCCGCCTGATGAATTATATATTCATGGAATACCTTGACAAGTTCGTCGTGGTTTACCTGGATGATATCCTAGTATACTCCAAGAACAAAGAGGAACATGCTGAACATCTTCGACTTGTTCTGGAAAAACTTCGAGAGCATCAACTATATGCTAAGTTTTCCAAGTGTGAATTCTGGCTTCCCGAAGTAACATACCTTGGGCATGTCATCTCCAAGGATGGTATTGCCGTCAACCCCGAGCGAGTTCAGGCTATTCTTGATTGGGCTCCTCCAAAGAACGTCAAGCAAGTTCGAAGTTTTCTCGGACTCGCCAGCTATTGCCGTCGATTTGTCGAGAACTTCTCCAAGATCGCCAAGCCCCTGACTAACCTGCTTCATAAAGGCGTCAAGTTCGATTGGACGGAAAAGTGTCAAGAAAGTTTCCAGACGCTCAAAGACAAGCTGACTTCTGCCCCAGTGCTTGCCCCTCCTGATTCCCAGAGGGATTTTGTCATCTATTGTGATGCATCCCGTCAAGGATTAGGCGGTGTCCTAATGCAAGACCGCAGAGTAATTGCTTATGCTTCGCGTCAATTGCGTCCGCACGAAGAGAATTACCCAGTACATGACCTCGAGCTTGCTGCCGTCATCCATGCACTAAAACAGTGGCGACATTACCTTCTCGGTAATCGTTGCGAGATCTACACCGATCATCAAAGTCTGAAGTATCTGTTCACTCAGCCAGACCTGAACCTCCGTCAACAGAGATGGATGGAGACTGTAGCGGATTTTAACTTGGGTATTTCTTATACCCCTGGCAAGGCTAAAGTAATGGCCGATGCCTTGAGCCGCAAGTCTTATTGCAGTCACCTCCAGTTTCACGAAGTTCAACCTTCGCTTATTAAAGAATTCAGAAAGCTGAATCTCCACATTGTTCCTCCTGGAGCACTCGCTCCCCCTCCTGAAGGTTCCTACAAAATGAACCTCCACGTTGTTTCCCAGGGTTCTCTTAATACCCTGGTTGCTAAACCAGATCTCGTGGACAGCATCAAGACGCTGCAGGGTTATGACTCTCAAGCCCACAAGATTAAGCGCTATCTCGCTGAAGGAAGGCCTTCGTTCTTCACTATTGATGATACTGGCACCTTGTTCTTTAAAAGTCGTCTAGTGGTCCCCTCTAAAGGTAACCTGGGTATGACTCAGGAGGTCATGCAAGAAGCTCACGACACTCCGTTGTCTATTCATCCCGGCAGTACCAAGATGTACCAAGACATCCGTCAAAGATTCTGGTGGTCAAACATGAAGCAAGACATTGCTCGCTATGTTGCTGAATGTGATGTTTGCCGTCGCGTCAAAGCAGAACATCAAAGGCCCGCCGGAACTCTGCAACCAATTGCTGTTCCTGAATGGAAATGGGACCATGTTGAAATGGACTTTATCACTGGATTTCCCAAATCATAGAAAGGTAATGATGCTATTCTTGTCGTCATTGACCGACTTTCCAAAGTTGCACATTTTCTAGCCGTCAAAGAGACGATCACTGCTAGTCAGCTCGCAACTCTCTACATGTCCAGAATTGTTTCACTTCACGGTATTCCACTGGTTATCAGTTCAGACCGTGGCAGCTTATTCACTTCAAGATTCTGGGCAAGTTTCCAAGAAGCTATGGGAACTCATCTGTCCTTCAGCACCGCTTTTCACCCTCAGTCTCAAGGACAAGTTGAACGAGTGAACCAAGTTCTCGAAGATATGCTTCGAGCTTGTGTCATATCCTTCGGAAGGAAATGGGAAGAATCTCTCCCATATGCCGAATTCTCTTACAATAACAGCTATCAAGCCAGTCTGAAGATGGCCCCCTTCGAAGTATTGTACGGACGAAAGTGCTGAACCCCTCTGAATTGGTCAGAAACTGGGGAACGTCCACTCTTCGGTCCGGATATTATCCAACTTGCCGAAGATCAAGTTCGCGTTGTCCGCGAGCATTTGAAGACTGCTCAGTCACGTCAAAAGAGTCAGTATGACCGCAAACACAAAGATATGGTCTATCAACCTGGCGAAAAGGCTTATCTTCGAGTCACACCGATGAAAGGTACACACCGATTCGGGATCAAGGGCAAGCTAGCTCCTCGCTATATTGGTCCTTTCACTGTTCTTGAAAGGCGTGGTAGAGTGGCATATCAGTTGGAACTTCCACCGAACCTTTCTCAGGTTCACGATGTGTTCCACGTCTCACAACTCCGCCGCTGCTTCAAAGACCCTATCCGCGGAGTAGATCACGAATTGCTTGAACTGCAACAAGACCTCTCTTATAAAGAGCATCCGGTCCGCATTCTCGATCAAGCCGAGCGTCGCACACGCCAGAAAGTTATCAAGTTCCTCAAGGTTCAGTGGTCAAACCATTCTGAGGATGAAGCCACTTGGGAACGCGAGGATCGTCTTCGCGATGAATACCCCGCTTTGTTTCTTTCTACCTCCTAAATCTCGGGACGAGATTTCTTGTAGTGGAGGAGATTTGTAACACCCCCTGTATTAAGCTACAGAGATCACCCTTTTGATGAGGCCATGTCATCATGATTAATAGTGCATAATCATCATTAGCATCATATTGCATTTCAACTCCTAAGTCAAATTCAAATTTAAATGAAAGTGGGATATAAAGGTTGTCCAACATAGAAACTAAAATGTCAGATAAGTAACAAATATTCTAGAGGCTATTCTAAAATTGAAACCAACATCATTGGAATTGGATAAGTGACTCGAACAACCTCAAACAGTGGATAAAGATAATATATAATAACCATTTATTAGATCTGAAATAAATATGGAATTATGTTTTGTCCAAACTAATTTTAGGTGTTAAGGAATAATGCACTGGTATTTATGAAATAGGTCACACTTTTTACAAAAACCATTTGGGGCCTAAACATTTAACAGTAAAGAAAAGGGAAAAGAAACAGAAAAACAAAAGAAAAGAAAAGGCCCCCCTGGCCAACTGGGCCAGGCGGCCCAGCTGGCCGACCCACCTGGCCCAACTGGCCGGCCCAGCCCCATCCCCTGCCTTATCCCCATGGGGGGGGAAACCCTAACCAGCCACCCCCCCACTTCCCCCCTCTCCCGATATATCCCCCCCTCTCCCCCGATTGGATCGGGATCGAGAGGTGGAGGTCGCCGCGACGCCCCGACCCTGCCGCCCGACGCCGCCCCGTTGCCATTGCCGTTGGACGCCGTCGCCGGAGCGCTCCCCCGCCGGCCTGCTTCTCCTCTCCGCCGTCGTCCCCGTCTTCCTCCTCGCGCTCCACTGCCCCGTCCCTACGCTCCCTCGGTGAGGCCCCCGGTCCTCCTCTCTCGCTCGCCTGCCGCGCTCCCGCCGCGCCCACCGTTGCTCCGCTCCGGCCGTGACCACGCCTCGCGCGCTCCGGCCCCGCGCTCACCGCGGTCGGGCCGTGCCCTGGCCATGCGCCGCGCCGTCCGGCCGTGCCCGTCGCCCAGCGGTCACCGCGCCCAGCGCCTCGCCCCGCTGAGGCCTCTCTGCCTCGCCGGCCCCTACTCACTACCCCGCGCGCTGCCTGCGCCTCACCCTCGCCTACCTCTGCCGCCAGTCCCACCTCGCCCCTCTACGCCGCCTCCGGCCACCGGTCCTCCCCCCCCCCGCGGCTCCAGCCGCGCCGTGGCCGCCGGCCGCGCACCCTCGCGGCCATCTCCCGCGACCGGCGATGGCGCCCTGGCGCGCCCCATCGCCCGTGCCCGTTCGAGCGGGTTCGCCCGCCCGTTACCCGTACCCAGCGCCCGTTAAGTCCCCCTGGCCCATTGACATGTGGGGCCCAGCCCCAGAACGTTTTAATAAAAAGGAAATAAAAATAAAAATAAAAATAATAAAAATAATTAATTAATTAGTTAATTAATCCTGATTAGGTTAATTTAATTAACTAATTAGTGTTAATTAAACAGTAATATAATTAGTTAACCCTAATTAATTTAACAGTCTATGACAGGTGGGACCCACCCTGTCAGGGCGCCTGCTGACATCAGCATGATGTCATGCTGACATCATCGCAGCACTGTTTCGGATAATGTTGAATTAAATAATTAATTAAAATTTCAGAAATTAATAAAAACTTTAGAAAATCATATCTTTTAAACCGTAACTCCGATGAAAATATTTTATACATGAAACTTGCTCAGAACGACGATACGAACCCGGATACGCCCTCGGTATCTCCGTCAGACGCCCGCAGCTATGAGAACGTTGAACAATTAGACCGTTTTCGATAAATGAATAGTGTCCAACCCTAATTAAATAAATCCGAATAAATTCCTAAATTAACTAAATCGCTTAGTTAGGCTGTATATCACCCCGGCATATCATTTAGACATGTCATGCATCCCTGTTGCATTATTGCCGTGTGTTTACTGTTTCTTCCCCCTCTTCTCTTCGGTAGACTACGAGACCGACGCAGCTGCTGGTGCCCCGACCGACTACGTTGTTGACGACCCCTACTTGCCAGAGCAACCAGGCAAGCCCCCCCCTTGATCACCAGATATCGCCTATTCTTCTCTATACTGCTTGCATTAGAGTAGTGTAGCCTGTTACTGCTTTCGGTTAATCCCATTCTGCTGCATAGCCTGTCATTGTTGCTACTGTTGTTGATACCTTACCTGCAATCCTAAATGCCTAGTGTAGGATGCTAGTTTGTCATCAGTGGCCCTACATTCTCGTCTGTCTGCTATGCTACATTATTGGGCCGTGCTCGCCACGGGTGGCGATTGCGGATATGTATACTACTTATCACATGTGACATCAGATGGATACTAAAGTCGGGTCGGCTCGAGGAGCACCCGCAGGTGATTCACGAATGGGGGCTGAAAGGATTGGCCTCCTCGACGGCCCCCTAAGTGACTCTTTGTTGTGGAGCGGCAGGGCAGGTTGTGACCACCTAGGGGAGAGGTGGGCCTGGCCCTGGTCGTCGTCCGCGGTGATCTCATAATAACACGTTTAACGAGATTGGATATTTGATCTGAGTCTGGCCACTGGCCTATACGCACTAACCAACTACGCGGGAGTAGTTATGGGTATCCCGGCGTCGTGGTATCAGCTGAAACCTTTTTGACGTCAGCGACTGAGCGGCGCGCGCCGTGTTGGACCGCGATAACGTAACCGCCGTGATCGTGTGGGTTGCTAGGTCTGCTCGCGGCCGCGTACGCAACGTGCAGGAGCGCACTGGGCGATGGGCCCAGACCCCAGAGTGCCTAGGATTAGTCCGGCGTGCTGACCTCTCTGTTGAGCCTAGGTGGGGCTGCGACGTGTGGATCTTCCGAGGCCGGGCATGACCCAGGAAAGTGTGTCCGGCCAAAGGGGATCGAGCGTGTTGGGGAATATGTGGTGCACCCCTGCAGGGAAGTTTATCTATTCGAATAGCCGTGTCCCTCGGTAAAAGGACGACCCGGAGTTGTATTCCGACCTCATGACAACTAGAAATGGATACTTAATAAAACACACCCTTACAAGTGACAGATATAACCCGGTGGTCGCTCTCTCGCATTGTGGCGACGAGAGGATCGACGGGTAGGATTATGCTATACGTTGTTGCTTGGTTAACTTCCAACTACTCTCTTCTATTGCTTCAAGATGGAGGCTGCCAGAAGCGTAGTCTTCGACAGGACTAGCTATCCCCCTCTTATTCTGGCATTCTGCAGTTCAGTCCACCGATATTGCCTCTTTACACATATACCATGCATATGTAGTGTAGATCCTTGCTTGCGAGTACTTTGGATGAGTACTCACGGTTGCTTTCCCCCCTCCTTTCCCCCTTTCCCTTCTTGCTGGTTGTCGCAACCAGATGTTGGAGCCCAGGAGCCAGACGCCACCTACGACGACTACTACCACCAGGGCGGAGCCTACTACTACGTCCAGGACGCCGACGACCAGGAGTAGTTAGGAGGATCCCAGGCAGGAGGCCCTGCGCCTGTTCGATCTGTTGTATCCCTGTTTGTGCTAGCCATCTTATGGCACCTTGTTTAACCTATGTCTGTACTCAGATATTGTTGCTTCCGCTGACTCGTCTATGATCGAGCATTTGTATTCGAGCCCTCGTGGCCCCTGGCTTGTATTATGATGCTTGTATGACTTATTTATGTTTTAGAGTTGTGTTGTGATATCTTCCCGTGAGTCCCTGATCTTGATCGTACACGTTTGCGTGCATGATTAGTGTACGATCGAGCCGGGGGCGCCACAAGGAGGTATGTGAACCGGAAATTCCAACCGACCCTATTGTCGAGAGGTTAAATTTAGTTGAAGAAGAAAACAATTACTTGAAGGAAAAATTGAAAAAAAATTGAGGAGGAGAAGATGATATTGGAGTTGCATGTTGCGGATGTCATCGATGATCACAAGATCAAGATGGATGCAATGCGCTTCAAGATTAGAAAGTATAGAAAATATGCCATTCATACCGAGGCTTGGTATCATTATGCCGTTGGATCAATTGTTACCTTGGTTGCGATTATGATCGCATTTGTTGTTGCATTGAAATGTTTTACATACTTTCAATAATGTATGGTTTAATTAGATGCTCTGAAGAGCTATATGTTGTTCAATAAGAACTATGTATGTACTTTGGTTTTAATGTGATGATGAACTTCTATTAATTTGGTCACTTATCTGTTCATGATGTTTTGTAATGGTTTTTGACACACTTAATTATATATAATGCACGCAGATGAACCGGCAATGGATGTACGGTGACAGACGCACATCCGAGTATATTAAGGGCGTGCATAATTTTCTCGAAGTGGCTGAGGCAAACAAGCAGAATGGTTTTATGTGTTGTCCATGCCCTATATGTGGGAATACGAAGTCTTACTCTGACCGGAAAATCCTTCACACCCACCTGCTTTATAAGGGTTTCATGCCACACTATAATGTTTGGACCAGGCACGGAGAAATAGGGGTTATGATGGAAGACAGCGAAGAAGAAGAGGACGATGACAACTATGTGCCCCCTGAATACGATGATGCTGCAACGGGGGAAGCTAAAGATCAAGAGGAACCAGACGATGTGCCCGATGATGATCTCCACCGGGTAATTGTTGATGCAAGGAGACAGTGCGAAAGTGAAAAGGAGAAGCTGAAATTCGATCGCATGTTAGAGGATCACCAAAAAGGGTTATACCCCAATTGCGAAGATGGCAACACAAAGCTCGGTACCGTACTGGAATTGCTGCAGTGGAAGGCAGAGAATGCTGTGCCTGACAAAGGATTTGAGAAGCTACTGAAAATATTGAAGAAGAAGCTTCCAAAGGATAACGAATTTCCCGACAGTACGTACGCAGCAAAGAAGGTCGTATGCCCTCTAGGATTGGAGGTGCAGAAGATACATGCATGCCCTAATGACTGCATCCTATACCGCGGTGCGTACGAGGATTTGAACGCATGCCCGGTATGCGGTGCATTGCGGTATAAGATCAGACGAGATGACCCTGGTGATGTTGACGGCGAGCCCCCCAGGAAGAGGGTTCCTGCCAAGGTGATGTGGTATGCTCCTATAATACCACGGTTGAAACGTCTGTTCAGAAACAAAGAGCATGCCAAGTTGATGCGATGGCACAGAGAGGACCGTAAGAAAGACGGGAAGTTGAGAGCACCCGCTGACGGGTCGCAGTGGAGAAAAATTGAGAGAAAGTACCGGACTGAGTTTGCAGGTGACCCAAGGAACGTATGGTTTGGTTTAAGCGCGGATGGCATTAATCCTTTCGGGGAGCAGAGCAGCAATCACAGCACGTGGCCCGTGACTCTATGTATCTATAACCTTCCTCCTTGGCTGTGCATGAAGCGGAAGTTCATTATGATGCCAGTACTCATCCAAGGCCCTAAGCAACCCGGCAACGACATTGATGTGTACCTAAGGCCATTAGTTGAAGAACTTTTACAGCTGTGGAATGGAAACGGTGTACGTGTGTGGGATGAGCACAGACAGGAGGAATTTGACCTGCATGCGTTGCTGTTTGTAACCATCAATGATTGGCCTGCTCTCAGTAACCTTCCAGGATAGACAAACAAGGGATACCACGCATGCACGCACTGTTTAGCTGACACCGAAAGTATATACCTGGACAAATGCAGGAAGAATGTGTACCTGGGGCATCGTCGATTTCTTCCGACCAACCATCAATGTCAAAAGAAAGGCAAGCATTTCAAAGGTGAGGCAGATCACCGGAAGAAGCCCGCCATGCGTACCGGTGATCACGTACTTGCTATGGTCAATGATTTACACGTAATCTTTGGAAAGGGTCCCGGCGGACTATCTGTTCCGAATGACGCTGAGGGACGCGCTCCCATGTGGAAGAAGAAATCTATATTTTGGGACCTACCCTACTGGAAAGACCTAGAGGTCCGCTCTTCAATCGACGTGATGCACGTGACAAAGAACCTTTGCGTGAACCTGCTAGGCTTCTTGGGCGTGTATGGAAAGACAAAAGATACACCAGAAGCACGGGAGGACCTGCAACGTTGGCACGAAAAAGACGACATGCCTCCAAAGTAGTATGAAGGTCCTGCCAGCATGCATCCAGTTTTTGTCGTAACCCTCTCAACTTTTTAGCACATGCTATGTGGGTGAAATGATGATATCATGCCAATTTTCAACCTCTTCAGAGTTCATTTGAAGTGCTTTTCAATTTCAGGGTCATTTAGCTCAAAAAATCAGTAAATGCATGAAAAATAACAGATGAACTCAGAAAGGGTTGAAAATTGATGATGTTGCTTTAAATGGTTCATTTGGAGCACACAAAAAGTGTGAAGTTCAAATAAGTTCAAAAAATGAAATCCCTTTGTAACAGATGAGTTTTCGTCCGAAACCCTGATACTTCGAAAGAGATTGTCCATTTTGTACCCGAGTGACATCCAGTTTTTGACGTAACCCTCTACACTTTTTAGTACATGCTATGTGCGTGAAATGATGATATCATGTCATTTTCAACTCTTCAGAGTTCATTTGAAGTGCTTTTCAATTTTTCAGGTCCTTTCGCTCCCCCCCACTCCAGCGCTGCGCCCTGCCCTAGACCCTGCCCAGCTGCCGTCCGCCCGTGTTGCCCCTGTTTGCTGCTGTTAGCTTTGCAATTTCCGGCGTTCAGTGTTGTCGCCCCGCCGCCACCACCGTGTGGCCGTGCTCCCCCTACACACGTTCACTCACATGAGTCTAAACCCCTCCCTTTAGTACCGTAGACGGTGCGCCTTTGATGCGGGATAACATCGAAACCCCCCGACGACCCACCCCCCCCCCCCGCCACCACCCCCACCCCCCCCCCCCACCCCCCCCCTCCCACCCCCACCACCCCCCCCCCCCCCCCCCCACCCCCCCATGATACTTCGAAAGAGATTGTCCATTTTGACACGAAGTGCATCCAGTTTTTGCCGTAACCCTCTCAACTTTTATGAAACTCTAATAGCAAAAAATAATAAACTAAAAGAATGAACTAGAAAACTTTGATGAAACTTAATAGAAAAGAAAAATGAACTAGAAAATTTTAATGAAACTTTAATAGCTAAAGGAATCAACTAAAAAACTTTTTAACCTCTTGTATTATTGAAAACAAATTATATAAAATTACGCACCTAAAATTATCAAAGTATTTTCTCTTCACAAACATTAAAAAAGAAAAAGAATTTTCATAAAATAAATAAAAAAAGCAAAAAATAAAATAAAATAAATAAGTAGAAACAAAATAAAATAAATAAGTAGAAACAAAATAAACTTAATAAATAAGTAGAAACAATAAATAAAATTTAATAAAATAAATAATAGCAACAGTAGTTTTGTTGTAAGTAGAAACAAAATAAAATAATAAAGCAACAAAGAAACAAAATAAAAATAAAAAAGTGGCGCCTACTGGGCCACCACGGCCTGATACGACAGAAACCCAACCATGGGCCAGGATCAGCCGCAGCAGAGCCCAGTAGGCCCACAGGCATACAGATTGCGAGTTTAGGCAAGAAAGCCTGCAGTTGAGAGGAACTCGAGAGAGGCGCAGCAGCGCTTATAAACCACTCTCGAGCTCTTCAACTAGCGAGGTGGGACTAAACTTTTGGCGCGACGCGGGCAGCACAAGGCTGTTTGTCCCGGTTGTGGCCACAACCGGACTAAAGGGGTGCATTGGTACGGTTCGTGGCACCAACCGGGACCATGCACGCCCTTAGTCCCGGTTGGTGCCACCAACCGGGACAAGGTCCCGCTTCCCCCGCCTTTGGGCTGCTGAAAAAAGACCTTTGGTCCCGGGTGGTGGCCAACCGGGACTAAAGGGGGGCATTGGTCCGGTTGGTGCCACGACCGGACCAAGCCCCTGCTATATAAGCCAGCTTAGGAAATTTTCAGATTCCATCGCCAGTTCGTGCCCGACGCCCCAGCACTGCTCCTCGTCGCGTCGCCGTCGTCGCCCCTGCCTCGACGTCGTCGCCGCGCGCCCCTGCCCGACCCTTGACGCCCCGTGCCGCCCGCCCTCCCCACACCTCGTCGTCGTCGCCCAGCGCCCCTGCCCCCGACCACGCCGTCGCCGCGCCGGCCCTGCCCCGCGCCCCAAGCCCCCATGCCCCGGCCCGCCCCCCGCCGTCGCCGTCGCCATCGCCGTCGCCAGCCCCCGCTGTGAGCCGCCGCGCCGCCCCGTCTCTATTTTTTTCATTTTTTATTAGATTAATTTTTGTGTCAATATATATATATATATATATAATATATTATATAATATATAATGTATATATTTATGTATGTGCCTATATGTATGTAGAGTTCATAAGTATTAATTTTTTGTTCAGTCCGGCAGCATGTTTTTGTTCATGATGAGGGGGGTGGGGGTCGATGTACATATGTATATATATGATGTAATTTTTTTGTTCATATATATATATAATGTAATTTTTTTCAATGTATATATGTATGTGGTAGCTATATATGCATGATGAGGGGGTGGGGGTTGATATACCCCCTCCCCGATAACTTTGACATGAGGGGGAGGGGTCGATATACCCCCTCCCCGATAACTTCGACATGAGGGGGGGGGTCGATATACCCCCTCCCCGATAACTTCGACATGAGGGGGGGGGTCGATATACCCCCTCCCCGATAACTTCGACATGATGTTTTTTTTGTTCATAGCAATTTTTTTCCATGTATGTATGTATTTTTTTTAGATGTGCTATGTTTTTTCAGATGAGATGAAATGAGATGAGTTGTCCATTTGTTGTATAAACATAACCCCGATAACTTCAATTCCCCTCGGGAGTACATGTAAAAAAATTCAGAGTTGTTCATTCACTTCGACATGAGGGGGGACGTCGATCAACCCCCTCTCGCCCGAACAAGTCTATGTATTATTTTATATCGCGGTGGACATATATAAAAAAGCGTTGTCGATCTCCTACCCCCTCCCGCCCCTACTCGACAAACTCTCGAGGCCACCCAAACCACTAGAAGATAACTCCGGTAACTTCGACATGAGGGGGGACGTCGATCAACCCCCTCTCGCCCGAACAAGTCTATGTATTATTTTATATCGCGGTGGACATATATCAAAGTTTGATCATATGTCAAAGTTTGAATTTTGACATATGCAACATTTGATCATATGTCAAAGTTTGAATTTTGACATATGCAACATTTGATCATATGTCAAAGTTTGATCATATGTCAAAGTTTGAATTTTGACATCTATAGATTTATCAAGAATGCCCCCATTATGGATGTGCACAAGTTGATCCAATTTTTTTTTCTGATCTCATCTATATATATATTCTTCTATATGTCATGTTGTCTGTCAAAGTATTGAAGAAATCCATGGCTTCATCATTAGTCGGAAGTAACAGGCGTATGATGCTACGAAGCTCTTCAAAGTTGTTTTGGAACGGAGTTCCTGATAGAATAATTCTCCTTTTGATACGAATTTCAGCAAAGGCCTTCCAAATAGCGATATTCGGAAGGCTCTTGCTGAACTTTGTACCAAAAAGCGAATTATTCTATCGGGAACTCCGTTCCAAAACAACTTTGAAGAGCTTCGTACCATTATACGCCTGTCATTTCCGGCTAATGATGAAGTCATGGTTTTCTTGAATTCTTTGACACTAGACAACGTGACATATAGAAGGGTAGATGAGATCAGGAAAAATATGGACAATTTTCTGCACATCCAGAATGGCGTCATTTTGTTAAATCCCTTGTCGGTCCGGACGTCGGACATTCATGAGAGAGGCGGTTCGTAGAAGAATTGTCGAGGCCACCCCAAACCGTAGAAGCATCGAGCTAGCTAGGTCTACGTTTGCACTAATATATCCATCTGTCATGTTTGTATATTAATTGCCATGTTGTAATATTTGCAGAAACTATGGAGCACCGAGACATCGAAGCAGAACAGTTGTTGGGGGACATAATCCTCGGCGGAGGTGATATCTTGTCGTATCTCAACGACACCGATGGTATGGAAGGAGAGGGTGAAGCAGGCTCCGGTGATCGAACAATGGAGGTGGAAGGACATGATTATGATGGCGCCGATGAGCAAACGGAGGAAGGAGCTGTTGCAAAGTCCGGCGAGGTATATATATTAATTAAGCCTGTGCTGACTAGCTAATTGATGCATTAATTGTTTTGGTATGTACACATATTAACTCTCTTCTTTCTTCTTTTCTAGCCCTCAGGATCGAGCCAAACTTCGGTAACGAGACGAGGCCCGAAGAAAAGGTTGCGCCAGGATGAAAGGTTCACGATCACAGCAATCAAGGGCGATGGCCAACCGATTGAACCCAGCCGGACCAAGGAAGCATTTTCTTCTCAGTGCGGGGTTCTTGTTAGGGACATGATCCCGATCAGCATCCACCAATGGAATAAGCCTAAGAGTGAAGACCCTCAAGTGTCTTTTGTCAACGATAGACAGAAAGATGATCTTTGGACCACGCTGAAGGCAAATTTCACCCTACCGCCAGAGGAGGATCCGGATAAGCCAGTTATAGAGCCATTGGTCAAGGCTCATGCTCTTAAGAAGATGGCAGATCTATTCAGGAGGTGGAAGAATGAGTTGAAATCAACGTTTGTCGACAAAGGGAAGACTCCAGAATTCACCGGCCGTTTGAGAAGATAAGAGATCACTGGCCCGCATTTGTGGCCCACAAGACATCGGAGAAGAGTAAGAAGATGTTAGCGACAAACAAGAAAAATGCTGCAAAGAAGAAGTATCACCATCGCACGGGGTCAGGTGGCTACCTCAAAGCCCGGCCGTTGTGGGACAAGGCTGAGAAGGACCTGCTTGATAAAGGGGTCGAACCAGAGACATTGAACTGGCCAGACCGTTCAAGGACTTGGTTCTTCGGGGTTGGGGGAACCTTGGACCCTGAAATAGGGAAGTGCCGTTGGACGAAGGAGCAACTTGAAATACCCGTTAAGAAGCTTCAGAAGTATATCGCCGTAGCGCAGGAAGGGACGTTCGTTCCCGACAGAGAGAACGACGAGCTCACACAGGCCCTCGGGAATCCTGAGCACCCAGGACGAACACGAGGCATGGCAGGCTCCGTTGCATGGAGGATTGGGTTTCCCAGCGCAGGCGGTTACAAAACCCGGGAGAGGAGGAGGAAAGTGGAGCAGACGGAACTGCAGTCGCTGAATGCAAGGGTACGAGCGCTAGAGGAACAAGCACTACTAGTTCAGAGCCAGCGACCTGCCGGAGCTACCCCAGAAGCTATCCCTCCATCTCAGCGGAGAAGCAGCGTGGCTTCCACCGAGGTCCTTCAGCAGCCTGACTTCACGGCTCCCAGCTACCCCATGGATGCTATCATGGAGGCTCAAGATTGCCACCTTATGGCACAATGGCAGCACCTCAAAGTCAAGGCGGCTGTCGGCTCTGTTGCACCTTCTGGACTCAGTGCAACTTTTCACTGCCTTCCGATTCCACAAGGCTATGCTGTTGTAATGATCGATGAAATAACGGAGGGATTTGAGGAGCTCCAGCTTGACCACCCTACCGGTGAAGGGGAGACTCAGCTGGGTCTTGCTCTGAAGACTCCATGTCTATGGCGAAAGGAGCTCATCAACCTTCCGAACTGGACGCCTCCGCCTCCTCCTCCGGCGAGTCAGGGCACTCCGCCTCCTCCTCCGCCTCCTCCTCCGCCTCCTCCTCCGGCGAGTCAGGGCACTCCGCCTCCTCCTCTGGCGAGTGATCAGGGCACTCCGCCTCCTTCTCCGCCTGCGCCGGCGCGTCCGAGCAGCCCGCCTCCTTCTCCGCCTCGTCAGCAACAGCGGAAGACAGCCGCCGCCGCTCCGGCTGCTCCGGCGTGTCGTAGCACTCCGCCTCCTTCTCTGCCTCGTAAGCAACGAAGGAAGACAGCCGCAGCCACTCCGACTGCTCCGGCGTCTAGCAGTACAGCCAGAGGCGGGAGGCAATACAGATTCGGTCTGACTCTCAAGCCTCTAGAGAAGTTACCATACGAGATGACCGACGAGGAAAACGCGGAGATCTGTAAAGCCCAAGTGAGGGACTTTTTTGCAAAGAAAAATCCACCTCCGGAGGAGAAGATGGATCCAGTGAAATTGAAGCGCACTGTGAAGAACCTGAAGCGACCACCACCGCCTCCGCCGGATGACAACCATGTCCGCGCTCTTAAAAAGGCAGTGGAAGGAGCGCGCCGGTCGGGAACTACTTCAACTGACAAAAGGTTACAAGAACGAAGAAGTGGGAACAAAATTCCCTAGCTCGGCGAACAGGCAAACCAATTGTGCCCCCCGCTCAAGGTGTCTAGCGATATCGTCGCAAATCTGCCGGGGATGCTGCCCGGTACCAATCCTGGTGATTACCTGCCCGACGATGCACATTTTGATATAATGGAGGTGGACGAACACAAATACCAGTACGGGAAGCCTCTCGTCAGACCTGGTGATCCTCCTCTAACAACGATGATGCGAAGGTTCCATAAGTGGTACATGGACACCTGCAAGTCTGGGAAGGATATTTTGATGCTGAGAGTTAAAGAGGAGCACGACCTCGTTGGAATTGATCTGTTGTCTGTTCCATTTGAGGAGTTCTTCCAGTTTTTCAATCAAAAGGACCTCGATAAAATAATCATCACTTGCTACTGTCTGTAAGTACTATACTTCTGTAATTAAGTCTCTATATATAGCTCAGCTCTTTCATTGCATGTATATATAATTATCCTCACTATATTATGCAGATTGAAGATCGTCGAATGCAGAAATGCACAAATCTATGATATTGGGTTCATTAACACAAATCTCATAGATGAATGGACGGTTACATATAATCCGAAAGAAACCGAGGCCAACTTGCTACAATCGTTGCTTAAAAATCAAAACAAAGATAAAATACTCTTTCCTTACAACTTCAAGTGAGTGTTACTGTCTTCTGCATATTCGGTTTCCATTATTACTCGAGGTTATAGTAATGTAATTGATGAGTTATGCATGCGTGCGCAGCTTCCACTTTATTCTCCTAGAGATTAAGCTTGAGCAGGGACTAGTAACCGTCTTAGACTCAAGACGAAAAGATCCCAAGGAGTATGCGGCCATGACTGAAATGCTCCAGAAGTAAGTTCAATCGATCATTATCGCACCATATCGGCAACTTTGTTCATTTCCTGATATCAAGTAATTATTTTCTTTGTCTCGCAGGGTTTGGAAAGAGTTCACCGCAGAAGTTCCGGGACTGCCGGGGGATCTGCGATTTACACACCCGAAAGTAAGTACTACTAGCTAGTTCTGCATCTCCCATTGATTCTAGCTACTTTCATCAATACCATTTATAATGCTTGATTATCAGTTTGATTGACCTCTATTTCTCGTAAAGTGGTTGTGGCAGGAAGGCGGGAATAATTTTTGTGGATACTACATTTGCGAGTACATCTACAACGCAACGACCTCTAAGCGGGGCTACTCTGAAAAACAATATGAAGTGCGTAAGCAATAATATTCACAATTTTATTTTATTACCATCATTTGTGTTGAGTTTCATTCATATATATGTATTGACCCCCTTCTTCAAATTAGATTTGGCAGATGCGGGATGAACTCCTACCACAAGATCGCTTAAAGGCAATTCAAGAGGAATTGGCTGGATTCTTTCTTGACCACGTCATCAATCCAGCCGGAGAATACCATGTGGAACTTGACATCAGATGTTAGGGATCTTATATTGTATATATGTAGCTAGTAGCGTCGGATAGATATACGAAAACTTGTTGTTCGACCAATCTCTCGGAGAAGGAGGAGGTCGATCACTTCTCTCTGTATATGTTCATGACGATCTTGTGTACTTAATGGTTTCCTTCTTTTGCTTACTAGCTAGCGTGTCGAGTCCTCTCTATATGTATAGTACGTAGCGTCGACCAAGAACGGAGATAAGAGAGGACACTTCTCTCTATTAGCTAGCTAACACAATATATGAAACCCCTAAATTAACCATACAAAACCCCCAAACCCCCCCACCCCTTTCAGAAACAAAAACAAAAACCCCAGCTCCTGAGCTGCTGACACGTGGATGATCTTTGGTCCCGGTTGGTGTTACCAACCGGGACTAAAGGCCCTCCTCTATGGGCTCGCCGCAGCGGCCACGTGGAGCCCCATCTGTCCCGGTTCGTATAAGAACCGAGACTAAAGGTGTTGGGCTTTAGTCCCGACCCTTTAGTCCCGGTTCCCGAACCAGGACAAATGGGCCTTATGAACCGGGACAAATGGGCCTTTTTCTACTAGTGAAGCTTATTGTGATGTTGTATTTCCGAGTGGGCCCTGAGATACCTCTCCGTCATACGGAGTGACAAATCCCAGTCTTGATCCATGCCAACTCAACATACACCCTCGGAGATACCTGTAGAGCACCTTTATAGTCACCCAGTTACGTTGCGACGTTTGGTACACACAAGGTACTCCTCCAGTGTCAGTGAGTTGCATGATCTCATGGTCATAGGAACATATACTTGACATGCAGAAAACGATAGCAATAAACTTGACACGATCATATGCTACGTTTATAGTTTGGGTCTTGTCCATGACATCATTCTCCTAATGATGTGATCCCATTATCAAATGACAACTCATGTCCATGGCAAGGAAACCATAACCATCTTTGATCAACGAGCTAGTCCGGTAGAGGCTTACTAGGGACATGTTGTTGTCTATGTATCCACACATGTATCTGAGTTTCCGATCAATACAATTCTAGCATGGATAATAAACGATTATCATGAACAAGGAAATATGATAATAACCAATTTATTATTGCCTCTAGGGCATATTTCCAACAGTCTCCCACTTGCACTAGAGTCAATAATCTAGTTCACATCACCATGTGATTAACACTCATAGTTCACATTGCCATGTGACTAACACCCAAAGAGTTTACTAGAGTCAATAATCTAGTTCACATCACCATGTGATTAACACTCAATGAGTTCTGGGGTTTGATCATGTTATGCTTGTGAGAGAGGTTTTAGTCAACGGGTCTGTAACATTCAGATCCGTGTGTACTTCAAAAAAATTATGTCATACTGTAGATGCTGCTACCATGCTCCACTTGGAGCTATTCCAAATGGCTGCTCCACTATACGTATCCGGATTGCTACTCAGAGTCATCCGGATTGGTGTTAAAGCATGCATCGACGTAACCCTTACGCCGAACTCTTTATCACCTCCATAACCGAGAAACATTTCCTTATTCCTCTAAGGATAATTTTGACCGCTATCCAGCGATCCACTCCTGGATCACTCTTGTACCCCCTTGCGAGACACGTGGCAAGGCACACATCAGGTGCGGTATACAGCATGGCATATCGTATAGAGCCTATGGCTAAGGCATAGGGGACAACCTTCGTCATTTCTCTTTCTTCTGCCGTGGTCGAGCTTTGAGTCTTACTCAACTTCACACCTTACAACTCAGGCAAGAACTCCTTCTTTGACTGATCCATTTTGAACTCCTTCAAAATCATGTCAAGGTATGTGCTCCGTGAAAGTCTTATCAGGCGTCTTGATCTATCTCTATAGATCTTGATGCCCAACATGTAAGCAACTTTACCCAGGTCTTCCTTTGAAAAACTCCTTTCAAACAACCCTTTATGCTTTCTAGAATTTTTACATCATTCCCGATCAACAATATGTCATCCACATATACTTATCAGAAATGTTGTAGTGCTCCCACTCTCTTTCTTGCAAATACAAGTTTCTTGCAAACTTTGTATAAACCCAAAAGCTTTGATCACCTCATCAAAGCGTATATTCCAACTCCGAGATGCTTGCTCCAGTCCATAGAAGGATCGCTGGAGCTTGCATACCTTTTAGCATCCTTAGGATCGACAAAACCTTCTGGTTGTATCACATACAACCTTACCTCACAGAAACCGTCAAGGAAACTTTGTTTTGACATCCATCTGCCAGATTTCGTAATCTGAAAATGCAGCAACTGCTAACATATACCCAACAAACTTTAGCATCACTACGAGTGAGAAAGTCTCATCATAGTCAACTCCTTGAACTTGTCGGAAACCCTTTGAGACAAGTCGAGCTCTATAAATGGTGACATTACCATCAGCGTCTGTCTTCTTCTTAAAGATCCATTTATTCTCAATGGCTTGCCGATCATCGGGCAAGTCCACCAAAGTCCATATTTTGTTCTCATACATGGATCCTATCTCGGATTTCATGGCTCCTAGCCATTTGTTGGAATCCGGGCCCACCATCGCTTCTCCATAGCTCGTAGGTTCATCGTTGTCCAACAACATGACCTCTAAGACAGGGTTACCATACCACTCAGGAGCTGTACGTACCCTCATCGACCTACGAGGTTTGATAATAACTTGATCCGAAGCTTCATGATCATCATCATTAGCTTCCTCTTCAACTGATGTAGGTGCCACAGAAACATCTTTCTGTGTTGCGCTACTCTCTGGTTGAAGTAAAGGTTCAACAACCTCATCAAGTTCTATCTTCCTCCCACTCAATTCTTTCGAGAGAAACTCTTTTTCGAGAAAGGACCCGTTCTTAGGGACAAACACTTTGCCCTCGGATCTGAGATAGAAGGTATACCCAACCGTCTCTTTTGGGTATCCTATGAAGATCCATTTGTCCGCTTTGGGTTCGAGCTTTATCAGGCTGAAGCCTTTTCACATAAGCGTCGTAGCCCCAAACCTTAAGAAACGACAACTTAGGTTTCTTGCCAAACCATAATTCATACGGTGTTGTCTCAACGGATTTAGATGGTGCCCTATATAAAGTGAATGAAGTTGTCTCTAATGCATAACCCCAAAACAATAGTGATATATCGGCAAGAGACATCATAGAACGCACCATATCCAATAAGGTACGATTACGACGTTCGGACACACCATTACGCTGAGGTGTTCCAGGCAGCGTCAGTTGTGAAACAATTCCACATTGTCTTAAGTGATTGCCAAAATCATAACTCAGATACTCTCCCCTTCGATCAGATCGTAGGAATTTGATCTTCTTGTTACGATGATTCTCAACTTCACTCTGAAATTGCTTGAACTTTTCAAACGTTTCAAACTCATGCTTCATCAAGTAAATATACCCATATCTACTCAAATCATCGGTGAAAGTGAGAACGTAACGATATCCACCGCGCGCGTTAACACTCATCGGACCGCACACATCAGTATGTATGATTTCCAACAAGTCAATTGCCCGTTCCATTGTTCCGGAAAATGGGGTTCTAGTCATCTTGCCCATGAGGCATGGTTCACATGTGTCAAGTGATTCAAAACCAAGTGACTCCAAAAAAACATCAGCATGGAGTTTCTTCATGCGCTTTACACCAATATGACCTAAGCGGCAGCGCCACAAGAAAGTGGTATTATCATTATCAACTCTACATCTTTTGGCCTCAATGTTATGAACATGTGTATCACTACGATCGAGATTCAATAAACCATTCACCTTGGGTGCATGACCATAGAAGGTATTATTCATGTAAACAGAATAACCATTATTCTTTGACTTGAATGAATAATTGTATTGCAATAAACACGATCTAATCATGTTCATGCTCAACACAGACACCAAATAACATTTATCTAGGTTCAACACTAATCTCGAAGGTAGAGGGAGCGTGCGATGGTGATCACATCAACCTTGGAAACACTTCCAACACACATCATCACCTCGCCCTTAGCTAGTCTCCGTTTATTCCGTACCTTTTGTTTCGAGTTACCAATGTTAGCAACTGAACTGGTATCTAATACCCAGGTGCTACTAGGAGTACTAGTAAGGTACACATCAATAACACATATATCAAATATACTTTTGTTGAAGTTGCCAGCCTTCTTATCTACCAAGTATTTGGGGTAGTTCCGCTACCAGCGACCGTTCCCCTTACAATAGAAGCACTTAGTCTCGGGTTTGGGTTCAACCTTGGGTTTCTTCACTGGAGCGGGCTTGCCATTCATGAAGTTTCCCTTCTTGCCCTTGCCCTTCTTGAAACCAGTGGTCTTGTTAACCATCAACACTTGATGCTCCTTCTTGATTTCTACCTCTGCGGCCTACCGCGAACTACTCCGGGATCATCTCCATCCCTTGCATGTTATAGTTCATCACGAAGTTCTAGTAGCTTGGTGATAGTGTCTGGAGAACTCTGTCAATCACTTTCTTATCTGGAAGATTAACTCCCACTTCATTCAAGCGATTGTAGCACCCAGACATTCTGAGCACATGCTCACTAGCTGAGCTATTCTCCTCCATCTTGTAGGCAAAGAACTTGTCAGAGGTCTTATACCTCTCAACATGGGCATGAGCCTGAAATACCAATTTCAGCTCTTAGAACATCTCATATGTTCCATGGTGTTCAAAATGCCTTAGGAGCCCGTATTCTAAGCCGTAAAGCATGGTGCACTAAACTATCAAGTAGTAATCAGAACGTGTCTGCCAGATGTTCACAACATCCACAGACGACGCTAAAGGGATTGGCACACCGAGCGGTGCATCAAGGACATAAGCCTTCTCTGCAGCAGTGAGGACAATCCTCAGACTACGGACCTAGTCCGCATAATTGCTTACAATATCTTTCAACTTAGTCTTTCTCTAGGAATGTATTAAAACTGGGAGCTATAGCACGAGCTATTGATCTACAACATAAATTTGCAAAGGTAACTTAGACTATTGTTCATGATAAAAGAGTTCAATTAATCATATTACCTAAGAACTCCCACTCAAATCAACATCCCTCCGGTTGTCCGAGTGTAACACGATCCAAATTCACCAACCCAAGTCCGATCATCACGTGAGATGAGGTGGTTTCAATGGTGAACATCTCCATGTTGATCATATCTACTATATGACTCGTGTTCGACCTTTCAGTCTCTTGTGTTCCGAGGCCATGTCTGTACATGCTAGGCTCGTCAAGTTTAACTCAAGTGTTCCGCATGTGCAAAACTGGCTTGCACCCGTTGTATGTGAACGTAGAGTCTATCACACCCGATCATCACGTGGTGCTTCGAAACGACGAACTTTCGCAACGATGCACACTTCGGGAGAACACAATTTTATCTTGAAATTTTAGTGAGGGATCACCTTATAATGCTACCATCATCCTAAGCAAAATAAGATGCATAAAAGGATTAACATCACATGCAAATCATAAGTGACATGATATGGCCATCAACTTGTGCTTTTGATCTCCATCTCCAAAGCACCGGCATAATCTCCATCGTCACCGGCATGACACCATGATCTCCATCATCGTGTCGCCATCGGGGTTGTCACGCCAACCATGCTTCTACTACTATTGCTACCGCTTAGCGGTAAAGTAAAGCATTACATAGCGCTTAATGATTGACACGCAGGTCATACAATAATTAAAGACAACCCTATGGCTCCTGCCGGTTGCCTTATGCATCGACATGCAAGTCGATATAAACTATTACAAACATGATCATCTCATACATTAAATATATTTCATCATGTCTTTGGCCATATCATATCACAACATACCCTGCAAAAACACGTTAGACGTCCTCTAATTGTTGTTGCATGTTTTACGTGGCTGCTATGGGTATCTAGCAAGAACGATTCTTACCTACGCAAAGCCACAACGGTGATATGCAAGTTGCTATTTAACCTTCTACACGGACCGCCTTTGTCGAATCCGATTCAACTAAGGTGGGAGAGACAGACACCCGCCAGCCATCTTTATGCAACAAAGTCACATGTCTGTCGATGGAACCGGTCTCATGTATGTGGACATGTAAAGTTGGTCCGAGCCGCTTCATCCCACAATACCGCCGAATCAAGAAAAGACCAAGCAAGGAAGCAATCTGAATATCAACGCCCACAAACTCCTTTGTGTTCTACTCGTGATGTCATCTACGCATAAACCTGACTCTGATACCATTGTTGGGGAACGTTGCATGGGAAACAAAAAATTTCCTACGCTCACCAAGATCCAATCAAAGAGATGACCATCTACGAGAGGAGAGATTGGATCTACATACCCTTGTAGATCGCTAAGCGGAAGCGTTAAGAAACGCGGTCGATGTAGTCGAACGTCTTCGCGATCTAATCATGATCCGTCCCGCGAACTCTGATCCAAGTGTCGAACGGACGGCACCTCTGCGTTCAACACACGTACGGCTTGATGACGCCTACACCTCCTCGATCCAGCGAGCGATGGTGAAGTAGTAGCTCGAGTCCTCCGGCAGCACGACGGCGTGGTGGCGGTGGTGGTGGCGGAATCTCAGCAGAGCTTCGCTAAGCGCTACGGAGAGGAAGAGGGATGCGAGGGAGAGGACAGGCAGCACCGTGGCGTAGAGATGTGTTCCAGGGGTGCGGCTGCCCTCTCTCTACCTCTCTATATATAGGGGAAGGGAGGAGGGGGTGGCGCCCCTAGGGTTTCCCCTAGGGGGCGGCGGTCAGGGCAGATGGGATCTCCCCTAGGGAAAACCCTAGGGTGATTTGCCCCGCAAGCCAGGTGGGGGGAACCCTAGAGGGGGCGCCCCACCTCTCCTGGTAACGTAAGATGGGGTGAGAGGGGCGTTCAGCCCCTTAGTGGGTTGGTGTGCCCCCTCCTCTAGGCCCATGAGGCCCCCCAACACTTGCCGGGGCCTACCGAAACCCCTTTCGGTCATGCTGGTCATCACCCGGTACCCCCGGAACAATTCCAGACTCCAATACCGTTCGTCCAATATATCGATCTTCACCTCCGGACCATTCCGGAGTTTCTCATCACATCCGGGATCTCATCCGGGACTCCGAACAACCTTCGGTAACCACCATAACGACTCAACTATATACTTATATCGTCACCAAACGTTAAGTGTGTAGACCCTGCGGGTTCGAGAACTATGCAGACATGACCGAGACACCTCTACGGTCAATAACCAATAGCGGGACCTGGATGCCCATATTGGTTCCTACATATTCTACGAAGATCTTATTGTTCGAACCTCGATGTCAAGGATTCAACTAATCCCGTATGCAGTTCCCTTTGTCTATCGGTATGTTACTTGCCCGAGATTTGATCGTCGGTATCTCTATACCTAGTTCAATCTCGTTACCGGCAAGTCTCTTTACTCGTTCCATAATACAAGATCACGTGACTAACTCATTGGTCACATTGCTTGCAAGCTTATTGTGATGTTGTATTACCGAGTGGGCCCTGAGATACCTCTCCGTCATACGGAGTGACAAATCCCAGTCTTGATCCATGCCAACTCAACAGACACCCTCGGAGATACCTGTAGAGCACCTTTATAGTCACCTAGTTACATTGCGATGTTTGGTACACACAAGGTACTCCTCTGGTGTCAGTGAATTGCATGATCTCATGGTCATAGGAACATATACTTGACATGCAGAAAATGATAGCAATAAACTTGATAGTTTGGGTCTTGTCCATCACATCATTCTCCTAATGATGTGATCCCGTTATCAAATGACAACTCATGTCCATGGCTCGGAAACCATAGCCATCTTTGATCAACGAGCTAGTCCGGTAGAGGCTTACCAGGGACATGTTGTTGTCTATGTATCCACACATATATCTGAGTTTCCGATCAATACAATTCTAGCATGGATAATAAACGATTATCGTGAACAAGGAAATATGATAATAACCAATTTATTATTGCCTCTAGGGCATATTTCCAACACCCTTCTCTAAATTTCAAGGTATAAGTGTTCTCCCTGAGTATGCACCGTTGCGACAGTTCGTCGTGTTGAGACACCACTTGATGATCGTGTGTGATAGACTCTACGTTCAAATACAACGGGTGCAAGACAGTTTTGCACATGCGGAATACTCGGGTTAAACTTGACGAGCCTGGCATGTACAGACATGGCCTCGGAACACTGGAGACCGAAAGGTCGAACGTGAATCATATAGTAGATGTGATCAACAGAGAGATGTTCACCATTGATGACTACTCCATCTCACGTGATGATCGGACATGGTTTAGTTGATTTGGATCACGCATCATTTGGATGACTTGAGGGATGTCTATCTAAGTGGGAGTTCTTAAGTAATTTGATTAATTGAACTTAATTTATCATGAACTTAGTCCTGATAGTATTTGCATATCTATGTTGTAGATCAATGGCCCGTGCTACCGTTCCCTTGAATTTTAATGCGTTCCTAGAGAAAGCTAAGTTGAAAGATGATGGTAGCAACTACACGGACTGGGTCCGTAACTTGAGGATTATCCTCATTGCTGCACAGAAGAATTATGTCCTTGATGCACCGCTAGGTGAAAGGCCTGCTGCAGGAGCAGATGCTGATGTTATGAACGTCTGGCAAGCTCGATCCGATGACTACTCGATAGTTCAGTGTGCCATGCTTTACGGCTTAGAATCGGGACTTCAAAGACGTTTTAAACATCATGGAGCATATGAGATGTTCCAAGAGTTGAAGTTAATATTTCAAACAAATGCCCGAGTTGAGAGATATGAAGTCTCCAACAAATTCTATAGCTGCAAGATGGAGGAGAACAGTTATGTCAGTGAACACATACTCAAAATGTCTGGGTATCATAATCACTTGACTCAGTTGGGAGTTAATCTTCCAGATGATAGTGTTATTGACAGAGTTCTTCAATCACTGCCACCAAGCTACAAAGGCTTCGTGATGAACTATAATATGCAAGGGATGGAGAAGACAATTCCCGAGCTCTTCGCAATGCTCAAAGCTGCGGAGGTAGAAATCAAGAAGGAGCATCAAGTGTTGATGGTTAACAAAACCACTAGTTTCAAGAAAAAGGGCAAGGGAAAGAAGAGGAACTTCAAGAAGAATGGCAAGCAAGTTGCCACTCCCGGGAAGAAGCCCAAAGCTGGACCCAAGCCTGAAACTGGGTGCTTCTACTGCAAAGGGACTGGTCACTGGAAGCAGAACTGCCCCAAGTATTTGGCGGATAAGAAGGATGGCAAAGTGAACAAAGGTATATTTGATATACATGTTATTGATGTGTACCTTACTAATGCTCGTAGTAGCACCTGGGTATTTGATACTGGTTCGGTTGCTCATATTTGTAACTCGAAATAGGAGCTACGGATTAAACGAAGATTGGCTAAGGACGAGGTGACGATGCGCATCGGGAATGGTTCCAAGGTCGATGTGATCGCCGTTGGCACGCTACCTCTACATCTACCTTCGGGATTAGTTTTAGACCTGAATAATTGTTATTTGGTGCCAGCGTTGAGCATGAACATTATATCTGGATCTTGTTTAGTGCGAGACGGTTATTCATTTAAATCAGAGAATAATGGTTGTTCTATTTATATGAGTAATATTTTTTATGGTTATGCACCCTTGAAGAGTGGTCTATTCTTGTTGAATCTCGATTGTGGTGATACACATATTCATAATATTGATGCCAAAAGATGCAAAGTTGATAATGATAGTGCAACATATTTGTGGCACTGCCGTTTAGGTCATATTGGTGTAAAGCGCATGAAGAAACTCCATGCAGATGGGCTTTTGGAATCACTTGATTATGAATCATTTGATACTTGCGAACCATGCCTCATGGGCAAGATGACTAAAACTCCGTTCTCCGGAACAATGGAGCGAGCTAATGACTTATTGGAAATAATACATACCGATGTATGCGGTCCGACGAGTGTTAAAGCATGCGGCGGGTATCGTTATTTTCTGACCTTCACAGATGATCTGAGCAGATATGGGTATATCTACTTAATGAAACACAAGTTTGAAACATTTGAAAAGTTCAAAGAATTTCAGAGTGAAGTGGAGAATCATCGTAACAAGAAAATAAAGTTTCTTCGATCTGATCATGGAGGTGAATATTTGAGTTATGAGTTTGGCCTTCATTTAAAACAATGTGGAATAGTTTCACAACTCATGCCACCTGGAACACCACAGCGTAGTGGTTTGTCCGAACATCGTAACCGTACTTTATTAGGTATGATACGATCTATGATGTCTCTTACCGATTTACCACTATCGTTTTGGGGTTATGCATTAGAGACAGCTGCATTCACGTTAAATAGGGCACAGTCTAAATCTGTTGAGACGACACCGTATGAACTATGGTTTGGCAAGAAACCTAAGCTGTCGTTTCTTAAAGTTTGGGGTTGCGACACTTATGTCAAAAGGCTTCAGCCTAATAAGGTCGAACCCAAATCGGAGAAGTGCGTCTTCATAGGATACCCTAAGGAAACAATTGGGTATACCTTCTACCACAGATCCGAAGGCAAGATCTTTGTTGCCAAAAATGGAACCTTTCTAGAGAAGGAGTTTCTCTCGAAAGAAGTGAGCGGGAGGAAAGTAGAACTTGATGAGGTAATCGTACCTTCTCTCAAATTGGAAAGTAGTTCATCAGAGAAAACCGTTCCCGTGATGCCTACACCAACTAGAGAGGAAGCTAATGATGATGATCATGAAACTTCAGATCAACTTACTACAGAACTTCGTAGGTCAACCAGAACACGATCCGCACCAGAGTGGTACGGGAATCCTGTACTGGAAGTCATGTTACTAGACCAAGGCGAACCTACGAACTATGAAGAAGCTATGATGAGCCCAGATTCCGACAGATGGCTTGAGGCCATGAAATCTGAGATAGGATCCATGTATGAGAACAAAGTGTGGACTTTGGTGGACTTGCCCGATGATCGGCGAGCCATAGAGAATAAATGGATCTTCAAGAAGAAGACTGGCGCCGATGGTAATGTTACTATATACAAAGCTCGACTTGTCGCAAAAGGTTTTCGACAAGTTCAAGGAGTTGACTACGATGAGACTTTCTCACCCGTAGCGATGCTTAAGTCCGTCCGAATCATGTTAGCAATTGCCGCATTTTATGATTATGAAATCTGGCAAATGGACGTCAAAACTGCATTCCTTAATGGATTTCTTAAAGAAGAGTTGTATATGATGCAACCAGAAGGTTTTGTCGATCCTAAAGGTGCTAACAAAGTGTGCAAGCTCCAGCGATCCATCTATGGACTGGTGCAAGCATCTCGGAGTTGGAATATACGCTTTGATGAGGTGATCAAAGCATATGGTTTTATACAGACTTTCGAAGAAGCCTGTATTTACAAGAAAGTGAGTGGGAGCTCTGTAGCATTTCTAATATTATATGTGGATGACATATTATTGATTGGAAATGATGTAGAATTTCTGGATAGCATAAAAGGATACTTGAATAAGAGTTTTTCAATGAAAGACCTCGGTGAAGCTGCTTATATATTGGGCATCAAGATCTATAGGGATAGATCGAGACGCTTAATAGGACTTTCACAAAGCACATACCTTGATAAAGTATTGAAGAAGTTCAAAATGGATCAGTCAAAGAAAGGGTTCTTGCCTGTGTTGCAAGGTGTGAAGTTGAGCAAGACGCAATGGCCGACCACTGCAGAAGATAGAGAGAAAATGAAAGTCATTCCCTATGCTTCAGCCATAGGTTCTATCATGTATGCTATGCTATGTACCAGACCTGATGTGTGCCTTGCCATAAGTCTGGCAGGGAGGTACCAAAGTAATCCAGGAGTGGATCACTGGAGAGCGGTCAAGAACATCCTGAAGTACCTGAAAAGGACTAAGGATATGTTTCTCGTATATGGAGGTGACAAAGAGCTCGTCGTAAATGGTTACGTCGATGCTAGTTTTGACACTGATCTGGATGACTCTAAGTCACAAACCGGATACGTATTTATATTGAATGGTGGAGCTGTCAGTTGGTGCAGTTCCAAGCAGAGCGTCGTGGCGGGATCTACGTGTGAAGAGGAGTACATAGCTGCTTCGGAAGCAGCAAATGAAGGAGTTCATATCCGATCTAGGTGTAATACCTAGTGCATCGGGTCCAATGAAAATCTTTTGTGACAATACTGGAGCAATTGCCTTAGCGAAGGAATCCAGATTTCACAAAAGAACCAAACACATCAAGAGACGCTTCAACTCCATCCGTGATCAAGTCAAGGAGGGAGACATAGAGATTTGCAAAATACATACAGATCTGAATGTAGCAGACCCGTTGACTAAGCCTCTTCCACGAGCAAAACATGATCAGCACCAAGACTCCATGGGTGTTAGAATCATTACAATGTAATCTGGATTATTGACTCTAGTGCAAGTGGGAGACTGAAGGAAATATGCCCTAGAGGCAATAATAAAGTTGTTATTTTATATTTCCTTATTTATGATAAATGTTTATTATTCATGCTAGAATTGTATTGATCGGAAACCTAAATACATGTATGAATACATACACAAACATTGTGTCCCTAGTGAGCCTCTACTTGACTAGCTCGTTGATCAAAGATGGTAAAGGTTTCCTAACCATGGACATGAGTTGTCATTTGATAACGGGGTCACATCATTAGGAGAATGATGTGATGGACAAGACCCATCCGTTAGCTTAGCATATTGATCGTTCAGTTTTATTGCTATTGCTTTCTTCATGTCAAATACATATTCCTTCGACTATGAGATTATGCAACTCCCGAATACCGGAGGAATGCCTTGTGTGTTATCAAACATCATAACGTAACTGGGTGATTATAAAGATTCTCTACAGGTATCTCCGAAGGTGTTTGTTGGGTTGGCATATATCGAGATTAGGATTTGTCACTCCGAGTATCGGAGAGGTATCTCTGGGCCCTCTCGGTAATGCACAACATAAGAAGCCTTGCAAGCAAAGTGACTAATGAGTTAGTCACAGGATGATGTATTACGGAACGAGTAAAGAGAATTGCCGGTAACGAGATTGAACTAGGTATAAAGATACCGACGATCGAATCTCGGGCAAGTAACATACCGATGGACAAAGGGAATAACGTATGTTGTCATAACGGTTTGACCGATAAAGATCTTCGTAGAATATGTGGGAGCCAATATGAGCATCCAGGTTCTGCTATTGGTTATTGACCGGAGAAGTTTCTCGGTCATGTCTACATAGTTTTTGAACCCGTAGGGTCCGCACGCTTAACGTTCGATGACGATTTAGTATTATATGAGTTATGTGATTTGGTGACCAAATGTTGTTCGGAGTCCCGGTTGAGATCACGGACATGACGAGGAGTCTCGAAATGGTCGAGAGGTAAAGATTGATATATAGGACGATGTTATTCGGACACCGGAAGTGTTCCGGAGGGTACCGGGTACATATTGGGTCACCGGAAGGGGTTCCGGGCACCCCCGGCAAAAGATATGGGCCTTATGGGCCAAGAGGGGAAACACAGCAGCCACCAGGGGCTGCTGCGCCCCCCATATGGGCCGCACCAGAGGAGAAGGAAAGAGGGGAAGAGAGAAGGAAGGGGAGGGATTCGGCCTCCCCCTTCCTTCCCTCCTCCCTCCTCTTTCCTTCCCCCTCCGGCAATTATGGAAAGGGGGGAGGCCGAATTGGGGAGGACCCCAAGTAGGATTCCTCCTACTTGGGGGCGCACCCTTGCTGCTTCCCTCCCCCTCCCACCTATATATACATGGGGAGGGGGCGCCTAGAACACAGAACAACAATTGTTAGCCGTGTGCGGTGCCCCCTCCACAGTTTATGCCTCCGGTCATATCTTCGTAGTGCTTAGGCGAAGCCCTGCGCGGATCACTTCACCATCACCGTCACCACGCCGTCGTGCTGACGGAACTCATCTACTTCCTCGACACCTTGCTGGATCAAGAGGACGAGGGACGTCATCGAGCTGAACGTGTGCAGAACTCGGAGGTGCCATACGTTCGGTACTTGATCGGTCAGAGCTAGAAGAAGTTCGACTACATCAACCGCGTTGTCAAACGCTTCCGCTTTCGGTCTACGAGGGTACGTAGATATACTCTCCCCCTCTCGTTGCTATGCATCTCCTAGATAGATCTTGCGTGAGCGTAGGAATTTTTTTGAAATTGCATGCTACGTTTCCCAATAGCTCGCACCTGTTTATAAGCCCCGTCGCGGCTACCGTTTCGAGCTCTTCTCTAAAGCAGGCCTGTGTGGGCCTAATGAACCTCTCACTACCCTGTGGGGCCTACTTGCGCTGCGGGCCTGCATCCTGGCCCAGCTAGTAGTTGGGTTTCTTGTCGTATGCAGGCCGTTGTGGCCTAGTAGGCGGGCATTTTTTTATTTTTTCTGTTATTTAAGTTTGCTATTAAAGTTTTTAACAAAAAATACTTTATGAGAATTCTTTTTGCTATTAAAGTTTTTAACAAAAAATACTTTGATAATTTTAGATGCATAAATTTTATATAATTTTAAGTTAATATTATTTTGATAATAACTAGAGGTTTAAAAAAACTTTTTAGTTGATTCTTTTTGCTATTGAAGAATATTATAGTTTTGTTTTAGTTGATCATAACAAAATATTTTAATTGATTCTTTTTAGTTCATTCTTTTTGCTATTAGAGTTTTATAAAAGCTTTTTAGTTCATTCTTTTTGCTATTAGTTCATTCTTTGAGCTAAATGACCATGAAATTGAAAAGCACTACAAATGAACTCTCAAAAGGTTGAAAGTTGGCATGGTATCATCATTTCACCCACATAGCATGTGTTAAAAAGTTGAGAGGGTTACGGCAAAAACTGGATGCACTTCGTGCACAAAATGGACAATCTCTTTCGAAGTATCATGGTTTCGGATGAAAACTCATCTGCTACAAAGGCATTTCATTTTTTAACTTATTTCAACTCCAGACTTTTTGTGCGTTCAACATGCATCATTCAAAGCCACATCATCAATTTTCAACCCTTTCTGACTTCATTTGGCATTTTTCATGCATTTACTGATTTTTTTAGCTAAATGACCCTGAAATTGAAAAGCACTACAAATGAACTCTGAAAAGGTTGAAAGTTGGCATGGTACCATCATTTCACCCACATAGCATGTGCTAAAAAGTTGATAGGGTTAAGGCAAAAACTGGATGCACTTCGTGTATAAAATGGACAATCTCTTTCGAAGTATCACGGTTTCGGATGAAAACTCATTTGTTACAAAGACATTTCATTTCTTGACATGTAACTGCAGTGATATTCTAGATCAAAGCCATCATCAGAATAGTTGTGGAGAGAAATTCTTCACTTTTTCTTCACGCGTGTCCCTTGCTTATTGCGCCGTAACCATGGATAATTTTCATCGTTTAACAGGGTACTTGGGTAAGCCTTCACTTTGAACGGAGGAATTTCATGAAACTTTTCATAATCTTCAGACATGTCTGTCTTGCCCTCCACTCCCACGATGTCTCTTTTCCCTGAAAGAACTATGTGGCACTTTGGCTCATCGTATGATGTATTCGCTTCCTTGTATTTTCTTTTTCTCGGTTTGGTAGACATGTCCTTCACATAGAAAACCTGCGCCACATCATTGGCTAGGATGAATGGTTCGTCTGTGTATCCAAGATTGTTCAGATCCACTGTTGTCATTCCGTACTGTGGGTCTACCTGTACCCCGCCTCCTGATAGATTGACCCATTTGCACCGAAACAAAGGGACCTTAATATGTGTCCTTTCCCCTGTTGGTTGCTGCATCAAAGCGGACAACACTGTTTTGGTTGGTGCTCTTTTGATCTTGGGCGATCGTGTAAAATGTATTCTCATTTATATCGTACCCTTTGTAAGTCAATACAGTCGAAGATGGTGTCCTGACCAACGAGTACAACCCATCTCCAACAATGTTGTCACACATGAGATGTGTTTGCAACCAACTGCCGAAAGTCCTGATGTGTTCACATGTAATTCAGTCGTCACACTGCTCTGGGTGTTTGGAGCGCAGAATATTCTTGTGTTCATTGACATACAGGGTCACCAAGGTAGAATTCTGTAGAACTGTGTAGTGTGCTTGAGCCCAAGAATGCCCGTCCCTACATATTATTGAGTCCGCTCCTAGTGTGTCTTTTCCAGTCAGTCTCCCCTCATACCGCCATCGAGGGACACCAATCAGCTTACGGTCAGGAATGAAGTCAACAAAAAACCCAATGACCTCCTCTGTTTGCCGGCCCATGGAGATGCTTCCTTCTAGCCTAGCACGGTTACGAACATATTTCTTTAAGACTCCCATGAACCTCTCAAAGGGGAACATATTGTGTAGAAATACATGAACCAGAATGGCAATCTCATCGACTAGATGAACTAGGACGTGCATCATGATATTGAATAAGGATGGTGGGAGCACCAGCTCGAAACTGATAAGACATTGCACCAAATAATTCTTTAACCTTGGTAGGATTTCTGGATCGATTACCTTCTAAGAGATTGCATTGAGGAATGCACATAGCTTCACAATGCCTAATCGAATGTTTTCCGGTAGACGCCCCCTCAATGCAACCGGAAGCAGTTGCGTCATAATCACGTGGCAGTCATGAGACTTTAGGTTCTGGAACTTTTTCTCTGGGATATTTATTATTCCCTTTATATTGGACGAGAAGACAGACGGGACCTTGATACTGAGCAGACATTCAAAAAAGATTTCGTTCTCTTCTTTGGTAAGAGCATAGCTGGCAGGACCTTGATACTGCTTTGGATGCATGCCGTCTTTTTCGTTCACACGTTGCTGGTCCTCCCGTGCCTCCGGTGTATCTTTTGTCTTTCCATACACGCCCAAGAAGCCTAGCAGGTTCACGCAAAGATTCTTTGTCACGTACATCACGTCGATTGCAGAGCGGACCTCTAGGTCTTTCCAATAGGGTAGGTCCCAAAATATAGATTTCTTCTTCCATATGGGTGCGCGTCACTCAGCATCATTCGGAACAGATCGTCCGCCATGACCCTTTCCAAAGATTATTTGTAAATCCTTGACCATATCAAGTATGTGATCACCAGTACGGAGGACAGGCTACTTCCGGTGATCCACCTCACCTTTGAAATAATTGCCTTTCTTTCGACATTGATGGTTGGTCGAAAGAAATCGACGATGTCCCAGGTACACATTCTTCCTGCATTTGTCCAAATATATACTTTCGGTATCATCTAAACAGTGCATGCATGCGTGGTATCCCTTGTTTGTCTGTCCTGAAATGTTATTGAGAGCAGACAAATCATTGATGGTTACAAACAGCAACGCATGTAGGTCAAATTCCTCCTGTTTGTGCTCATCCCACACACGTACACCTTTTCCATTCCACAGCTGTAAAAGTTCTTCAACTAATGGCCTTAGGTACACATCAATGACGTTGCCGGGTTGCTTAGGGCCTTGGATGAGCACTGGCATCATAATGAACTTCCGCTTCATGCATAACCAAGGAGGAAGGTTATAGATACATAGAGTCACGGACCAGGTGCTATGATTGCTGCTCCGCTCCCCAAAAGGATTAATGTCATCTGCACTTAAACCAAACCATACATTCCTTGCGTCACCTGGAAAGTCTCCCCACCTTCTCTCGATTTTTCTCCACTGCGACCCGTCAGCGGGTGCTCTCAACTTCCTGTCTTTCTTACGGTCTTCTTTGTGCCATCACATCAACTTGGCATGCTCTTTGTTTCTGAACAAACATTTCAACTGTGGTATTATAGGAGCATACTGGGGCGCTCGCCCTCAACATCACCAGGGTCATCTTGTCTGATCTTATACCGCAATGCACCGCATACCGGGCATGCGTTCAAATCCTCGTACTCACCGCGGTAGAGGATGCAGTCATTAGGGCATGCATGTATCTTCTGCACCTCCAATCCTAGAGGGCATAGAACCTTCTTTGCTTCGTACGTACTGTCGGGCAATTCGTTATCCTTTGGAAACTTCTTCCTCATTATTTTCAGTAGCTTCCCAAATCCGTTGTCAGATACATCATTGTCTGCCTTCCATTGCAGCAATTTCAGTGTGGTACCGAGCTTTGTGTTGTCATCTTCGCAATTTGGGTACAACCCTTTTTTGTGATCCTCTAACATGCGATCAAACTTCAACTTCTCCCTTTCACTTTGGCATTCTCTCTTTGCATCAACAATGACCTGGCGAAGATCATCATCGAGCACATCGTCTGGTTTCTCTTGAATCTTCAGCTTCCCCCATTGCAGTATCACTGTATTCAGGGGGATAGTTGTCATCATCCTCTTTTTCTTCGTTGTCTTCCATCATAACCCCTCTTTCTTCGTGCTTGGTCCAAACATTATAGTGTGGCATGAAACCCTTCTCAAGCAGGTGCAACTAAAGGGTTTTCGAGTTAGAGTAATCCTTCGTATTCCCACAGATAGGGCATGGACAAGACATAAAACCATTCTGCTTGTTTGCCTCAGTCACTTCGAGAAAATTATGCATGCCATCAATGTACTCGGAGGTGCGTCGATCACCGTACATCCATTGCCGGTTCATCTGCGTGCATTATATAATTAAGTGTATCAAAAATAATTACAGAACATCATGAATAGAGAAGTGAACAAATTAATACAAGCTCATCATCACATTAAAACCAAAGTACTGTAGTGATTGTTATTACTGAAAAAATAAATACATAAAGTTCATACATAGTTCTCATAGAACAACATATAGCTCTCTAGAGCATCTAATTAAAACATACATTCAAATTAACATACAACTATGCAAACCATTTAAATGCAACAACACATGCGATCATAATCGCAACTAAGGTAACAATTGATCCAACAGCATAATGATACCAAGCCTCAGTATCAATGGCATATTTTCTAATCTTTCTAATCTTCAAGCGCATTGCATCCATCTGGATCTTGTGATCATCGGCGACATTGGCAACATGCAACTCCAATTCCATCTTCTCCTCCTCAATTCTTTTCAATTTTTTCTTCAAGTAATTGTTTTCTTTTTCAACTAAATTTAACCTCTCGACAAGAGGGTCGGTTGGAATTTCCTGTTCACATACCTCCTAAATAAAAATACCTATGTCACGTTGGTCGGCATAATTGTCATAAACACTAAATGAAACAAATAGTTATAAAAGATAATATACCATATCCGAATCATAGACAGGACGAGGGCCGACGGGGGCGGATACCAAAACCATGGCACTATATAATAACAAACAATAATAAAAGTAAGAAAATTATACAGGTATATATCTAAATCATACAAGTAAGAATTTTTTTTCTTTTAAAAAGAAGATAAGAGCAAGAGGCTCACCACGGTGGTGCAGGCAACGAGATCGGCGCGGGCGATCGACGGCGGTGAGGACGGGGACGGGACGGCACCCTACACATGTGCATCTAAATCAAAAGAACTCCCACATACACTCCTCCACTAAAACCCACAAACCACACTCTACTTCTAGAGCATTTGAAATGAGCTAAACTAGCAGTGAGAGATGAAAGGATGAAGTTGCTAACCTTTTAGAACACTTGTGTAGTTGGTACACCGCCAAAACTAGACAAATCACAGGGAAAATGTAGTTTCGAGGTCGAGCTTGGAGAGGAGAAAGCTTAAGTGTGGCTCTGGCATTTCATCGAACACCTTATGTGCATAGGAGGTGAGAACAGAGAGCATCACACCTCCCACACGCCGGCCGGCCAAAAAACAGTGGAGTGAGCGGGCAGGGATATAGGCATCTCTTTAGTCTCGGTTGGTGGCTGGAACCGGGACCAAAGGTTCCAGCCACCAACCGGGACTAAAGGGGTTGCGCCAGGAGCGAGGCCCTTTAGTCCCGGTTCGTGTCTGGAACCGGGACCAAAGGGGTCAGACGAACCGGGACCCTGGCCCGGCCGGCGCACTGGCCTCACGAACCGGGACTGGTGCACCTATTGGTCCCGGTTCGTAACAGGACCGAGATTAATGCTCTTATCTGACCTGGACCAAAACCCTGTTCTCTACTGGTGAGTGGTGATCGAGAATAGTTTCTGTGAGCGCACAGAAAACGAATCATGCCTGTCCACAATCAGTGAGCTTTATTGCAATGGAGATACAACATAATGATGAATATATAGGTGCCTACGCGTACAATACATAATGATCTTGGCTAACATGAACCATGAGTCCATGACGGTGCATGCATGCCGAGCACACTAGCATATACAGTATTACATGCATGATGGAGCGTGACCGGCCTAGCCGATGCTGGGGACCCTGGCGACGTCGCCGCGGGTGTTGACGAAGACGCGGACGCGCTTGTCGTTGAAGTCGCCGGTGACGCTGTTGCCGACGGGCACCACGAACACGCGTACGTCCGGGCGGTCACTGAGGATCTTCTGCTTCGCCACCTCGGCGGCGCCCACAGCAGCTCCGGCCACGATGACTTGGCGTCACCCATCTCCACGGAAAAATCGAAGACCTGGAAATTGATGGAAGTTTGAGAAATTGCATCGAGATAGAAGAACACATATGTATGGGACATGCGTTTGCTGAAAGTGCTCACCTGTATGTATCTGAAAGCTGGAGCCGGTGGTGTGGTTTTGCTTGCTGGTATACTACTACTGCTTGCCTGCACGGATCGAGCATCTTTAGCAGCGCGAAGCTTCAACATTTGAGGCTTTAATTTTCCAACTTTGACTGTGGGAGGGAGAGTGACGCTTGCTCCGGGGTCCGGCCTAGTTCTTCTTTTGCTTCTTCGTGTGGTTGTGGAGGGACACAGCCGTCTTGGACTGGGTATTTGTATACGCGTTCTGACGTACATTAGTACATGCACGATGTACGGCCGGCTTAGTTGCTGTAGTTCGTCAGGCACCGATCGATATAATCAACGATTTGTACGCCTGCGGATACTTGTCCGCATGTGGTAGCCAAGGATTTGCTGCATCTTCTACAGTGCAATAGGTGCGGCCTGGTCACTATGGGCCTGATTGATAGGGTGGACCGATTTTTGCCTCTTTGTATATGTGGCTCACTTTTTTTTTTAGTAATATGTGGTTCACATTGTGCACTTCGTTTGGTAGTCTGCATTGTATCAGTGAGTAGTTCATGCATGTTGTTTGGTAGGCTGCATTTGTGTTTCAGGGATGAGCAGATGCAAATAATAGCTATTTGGATGTGTGCATTGTGCTGTCTGCTCACCCCTTTCAAATCTGGTAAACTTACCACCCAAATGCAGCACACTTCATAGCACCGTATCATATATCCAATAGGAACACAATTAACACTACTCCTACACAATTAAACAGTGCACACTACCACACAATTAACACCACATCAGTTTTAAGATAGCAGGGGCACACAACCCCAGGGTACAGATCCCTGGGCAATATATACAGTTCACTAACAAAAGAGAGAACAGTCCATACAGTTAAGAATTCAGAGAACAACATTCAGAGCACAAAGTCCGGTCACCTTGACAGCAGTGCTTGCTGCACTTGACCCGACAGATGGTGGAGGTGTTGGCATTGTTGATCTCCACCTTGAAGCTGAGGCCCGACAGCTTGAGGACGAGCAGGTCGCCGGGGATGATCTTGTGCTTGTTGCAGAAGTAGTCTCGGCGCCTCGCCAGTACCATATCCTTCGGGAAGATTTGCAACTGAACCCAGAACTCGCACCACTTGTTTGCAGACAGCCTGACGATGCGTGGCGGTTTCAGGACGAGCTAGTGCTTCATCACAGGCCAGAAGGCCTTGGGGATAACAAGCATGGCAATGTCCTCGGCATCCTTGATTTTCACGTAGAACCTGAGTAGCGCCCTTGCTCCTTCCTCGTGGCCAAGCCTTAGCCTACGACCAATCCACAAAGGCTTTCTCATCTCAGTGATCATGCCCGCCACGTCCTCCCTCGTTAGCCACCTGTTCGCCGGGATGATGTCCTCTACGTCCTCCGCCCCAGCAACGACATGGACCCCTTTGACTGATGGTATCCCACTCCATCTTCACAACCTTGTCAATTCAAATGACAATAATAAGCAACCATAACAATGCCATGACACACTGATGAACGAAATTAGCATTGCCATGATGCATTGATATAGCAATGCCCAACTGCAACTGCCATGATCACTGCACCACTGATCATAGCAATACCCAATTGCATGCACATTTGTCCTACGGTGATCATGCATGCATATTTGTCCTACTATGAGCATGCATGCACATGCATTGTCCTACTATGATCATGCAGGAATGTAGCAAGTATTGTGATCATGCATACAACAAGAACCTAGCAAGCAATTTGATTATAGCACCAACCTAACTATCATTTTGATCACAGCAAGAACCTAGCAAGCAGTCCGAGCAATGCAACACCTAACTAGCATTCTGATAGTAGCAAGAACAACCTAGCAAGCAGTCTGAGCAATGCAATAAGCATTCCGATCATAGTAAGAACAAACTAGCAAGAATTCTCTAAGTAGCCACATAACAAGGATGAAATCGATTCTATTTGATTCGAAATGAATCGGATTGAACAAAAAAAACTAATGGTGCTAAGTACGGGTAATTTGCTTACCGCCTACGCCAGAGCGGTTGCCGCCGGAGGACCGGATACCACAGACCAAACCCTTGCAGGAACAGGGGTCTGACCGACGCAGATGACCCGACCATTGTAGGGCCCATGTCGCTGCTAACTCGATCCTCATCACATGTGCGCTAGCGGAAGAGGGTGCTGACGTCGAGGCTCTAGTCGTGCTCCTCTCGGCTTGGCCCAGCTTAAGGAGAGAAAACCCTCCCACTGGGGTAAATATTCCCCACCCGACTGATGGGCTTCCCGCAGACGATGTGATTTCCTCCACCGATGCAGCCGCACCTACCGGCAGAAATGCCGAAGGTGAGCCGATGGTCGTTGGTTGTAGCCTGGTGCATATTGGGGGACAACGCCCGGATAGCCGACGACATGTCAAATGTTGTGTCGTGTCATGCCGGCCACCCACCGCTCCTAGATTGGGTTGCTGCTGGTGAGGATGGCGATGGGCTGCTGGTTGAAAGTCGTCCATCGGAGAACCATAGGGGCGGTGAGAAAGGGAGTGTGGTGTGAATGGGCAGTGGGTGGTGATGATAGAGAGGTGAGAGAGTTATGAGATGTCCCATCATCTCCTGCGCTTCCCAATGCATGCAGGCGAGAGGCATGTGTGGCTCTCACGAGCCTAGCTCTTGGAAAATGGTAGATTCAGTTGTTCCCCCTCTGCCTGACCCGGAAGTGCTTTAAGGTTCATGCGTCCTAGGAAATGCATGCAGCCCAACCAAGCAAACATCCGATTTTTGCACCGTGCGGGCCTGGTTGGGCCTCCCTTAGGCTACCAAACGCTCCTTACAGTTCGGTAGGCACCGACAATAAACAATTTGTATGTCTGCCAAAACCAAGCAGGTGCGGTCGCACGGAACTCTAGAGGCCCATATGCATACACACCTATAACGCAAAAGATATTTAAGCCACTTATAGGTTCTCAGAAAGAATATATATTCCTCCCATGGCTTAATTTTTATTTGAAATTGATAGCAAAAAAGCATTTCGTATCTCATAATTATCAAAGAAAACAATACAGATACAAGAAAAGGATAACTCGGCGAAAACAACCACAAACTTTATAAAACATACATTGAAAGCCTTTTTGATAGGCTTCTTCTTTCGATTATTCACAACCCTCTAGAGCTTAAAATTTATGCTAAACATGCAGTGAGAAAATGGCACACCCGCAAACACTTTCACCATCCAAGGTTTTGAAGACCACAATAGTCCCTCGCCGATAGCAAGAAGATATAGTAACTGAAAGAACATCAGAAGGGGACACACCCCAAGCATTGCAGTCTTCCAATCCTTCATGACCATACCAGAGGTTGGATCTAGCGTTTTCGAGGTACAGAGAGGTTGAAGAGACCTTATTCAAACGGGTCATTGTCATCACCGGGAATTTGCAGGGGTACGCACCTACCAAGCCCTGCTCGACCGCTCGATTGCCTCGCGATTCGTGAAGCAGTTGAATCTCGCACAAGGACACACAGTAAGTTTTAATTTTTGGTCATTGAAACTTACAACTTTTTATCTGAAACTTGTGATTTCTCGCTCGCTCTTACCAAGTTTCATAGATAAATTTTGAAGACATTTTATTTGTCATTTGTAGGCACAAAAATCGTGATTTTATTGGTCACTCGTACTAAGTTTCAAGAGTTGAAACTTAACATTTATTTTCAAAACTCATCAAAACGTATTCAAAATGGATCTTATTTGAATGCCTTCGTCACGAGAAACATGAATATGAAAATATAACTTAATTTGGACTACTCGTTCAAAAGATATAAAAGTTTGAAAATCGGACGCCAAAAATAAAAGCACACGTGGGGGACTCGGTGCCCCCACAATTTCGTGCCCCAACTCTGCTCCCTCATCGTCACCACATCTATGATGCCGCTAGGGAACCAAAACCTAAGTAAATAAGAACCTACTAAAACTAAGACTAACGAACAGGTACCTACTCCTCTGGTTGCCGACGAGATCGTGAGATAGGGGAGAGAATGGGGGCCGAGGCGACAACGACCTACATCATCCTTAAGCACCATATTTGCCCCTCCATTCTCATCCACTTCAGAATATTCCCTAGGGCTCGGGTAGGTGGTGGGGCTTTGGGCTCTGGGTGAAACTCTTGTTTTCTATGTGATCGCTAGATACCGACGGTGATGGCACAGTGGCGCCCTCTCTCTTTGGAGATGTCGTCGAAGAGTTCCTCCTCTCCAGTAGACCGCGGTTGGCCGATTCGTTTGTTGACGTGGGGTTTGTTGGTATGGCCGGAATTTTTCCTGAGGTCTGGTGGGGCTATTGTGGGTGGCTCTAGGTGAAAGCTTAAGTCTTCAACATGAGTCAATGCTGGCAGCAACAACGACCAAGGGTGTTCTTTTCCTTCTTGAAGACATCTCTAAAGTGCTCGCCCACTCATCTCTGGGTTGTGGGTATGTTGATAGTGGAGTTCGAATTGGTCGGTGTCGGTACTGTTTTTTTTTCTCTTTTGTTGTCTGGGTTTGTGCATGATTATCCTTAATCAATTGTGGGGTTAAATCCTAGTTCTTTTCATAAACCGGGCCATTCCATAATTTTGTTTTCTCTTTTAATGAAATCAGTTCCTGCCTTGCACGTCAAAAATATATTATTATACCATGTTCATGGAAAATTTTCAATGGTACTCCTTCGTTCACAAATATAATAAATGTAGACTATGTACGGATTAAAGTGAGTGAACAAACATACTAAAACGTGTCTACATACATTAGATTTTGAAGAAAGTTGGAACATCTTATATTTGTGAATGAAGGGAGTATAATTTTATGCACATAAGTCAGGTTTTTGTGTTATTTAAAGGAAAGCAAAGAATAGTACATGATGATAAGGTATCTTTGATTGACAATGCGATGCTTCAACATGTGAGCCTTGGCCACCTTTATCTGGTATGTACTTCCTCCTTCCAAAATACCTGTCGTGGTTTTAGTTCAAATTTAAAATTTTGTTCGACCAACGCTTTGGTCTCCATCTTGGACCGAGCCTGTCGGACGTATTTGCAACTGTCCGTACATGCATGCACTGCCGGCCTGCACGGTTAGTGGACTTCGGCACGCCTCGATAGAGAAGGGCAAGTCTCTGTGCCTGCTTAACATTTGAGTTATATGTAAACAAATACATGCGGTGACCAACTATAGCCAAGGATTCTCCCGCACAAAAACATAAAACAAAGCACCACTATAGCCAAGGATTGACAGTACTTTACATCTACGTTTTAAAATTAAACTCGTGTTTGCTTAAGAACGCAAAATTAAGCTCTTCTGGAGTGGCTGCGACACAGCAGCAGCCTTTGTGGCTTCAGTTAGGATCAAACGCAAATTTTGTGGATTCTAAACCATGAGAACTCTTTATTTTAGTATGTATCAGTAATAGGAATTGGTATTTATCAAGATTTTGTTATCTCCCTATCCATTGACAGGGTAGAGGGCTAGAGGCTCTCTTATCCAAGTAGGACTATTATCTTAAATGGTGTTTTTTACTAGTTTACTCTATTAATGCAGAAATAAGTAAAAAAAAAGTCTAATTATATCTATATTGAATTTTCATGAACCCTTTGAGAAGGCGTTTAAGAGGTTCTCAAGGCTTCCCACCGGAGGTCGTCGGATACACCCGGTGCCCATGACGTTCAAGAAAGAGTTCATGGGTATGTGAATGGCTATTTAAAAGTTATGAGAAAATCTAGAAAAAGGAACTATGAAAAATACTACTCCCTCTAATCCAAATTAATTAACGCTGATTTGGTACAACGTTAAGGGAGTACAAAATACTACGTCTGAATTTGATTCACAACTTTATACACAAAAAGGGAGAAAAGGTTAAGTCAATGCCGTCATTTCCGTACTATTCTCATCACAATCTGTCTTTTTATTCTAGAGTTATATATTAAATTTGGAACTACAACTTTGTGGCACAGTTTATTGAGTGTTGCTGATTTTTTTTTTTGTCGAAACTCGTAAAAATATTTCCAATGTTATTAAACCCCCCCCCCACCCCCCCCCCCCCCCCCCCCCCCCCCCCCCCCCCACCCCCACCCCACTGTCAAAGCCATTTT